>CM032896.1:26429287-26470448 GCA_019176425.1 Megalops atlanticus | reverse complement strand
AACATAGGTTTCCTGGGGAAGGCGAAACGCTCTCAAATGCACTTTCAGCGTCTAAAAAAGTGATTCTTAGTGCAGATATTAACTCAACACAGAGTTTCCTGGAGAAGGCCAGAAACTCTCTAAGAAGCACTTTCTGAGTCCAAAACAGTGATTCTCAGTGCAGGTATTCACTCAACACAGAGTTTCCACTGGAAAGCAGAAACGCTCTCAAATGCACTTTCAGAGTCCAAAGAGTGATTCTTTGTGCAGATATTCACTCAACACAGGTTTTCCACTGGAAGGCCAGAAACGCTCTCAAATGCACTTTCAGAGTCCAAAAGTGATTCTTCGTGCATATATTCACTCAACACAGAGTTTCCACTGGAAGGCCAGAAACAGCTCTGAAATGCATTTTCAGGGTCCTAAAAAGTGATTGTTAGTGCAGATATTCACTCAACACAGAGTTTACACTGGAAGGACAGAAACGCTGTCAAATGCATTTTAAGAGTCCAAAAAAGTGATTGTTAGTGCAGATATTCACTCAACACAGAGTTTCAGTAAAAGGCCAGAAAGCGTTCTCAAATGCACATTCAGAGTCCAAAAACGTTATTCTCAAGTGCAGTTATTCACTCAACACAGAGTTTCAGCAGATGGCCAGAAACGCTCTCAAATGCACTTTCGGAGTCCAAAAATTGATTCTTACTGCAGATATTCACTCAACACAGAGTTTCACTGGAAGGCCAGAAACGCTCTCAAAGCGCTTTAGGAGTCCAAAACTGATTCTTAGTGCAGATATTCACTCAACACAGAGTTTCCAGAAGGCCAGAAAATCTCAGAAGCACTTTCTGAGTACAAAACAGTGATTCTTTGTGCAGATATTCACTCAAAACAGAGTTTCACTGGAAGGCCAGAAACGCTCTCAAATACACTTTCTGAGTCCAAAAATGATTGGTTGTGCAGATATTCACTCAACATAGAGTTTACGCTGAAAGGTCAGTAACGCTCAGAAATGAACTTTGGAGTGCAAAAAAGTGATTCTTAGTGCAGATATTCCTCAACACAGTTTCCACTGGAAGGCCAGAAACGCTCTCAAATGCACTTTCAGAGTCAAAAAGTGATTCTTAGTGCAAATATTCACCCAACAGAAAGTTTCCACTAAAATGCCAGAAACGCTCTCAAATGCAATTTCAGAGTCCAAAAAAGTGATTCTCAGCGCAGGTATTCACTCAACACAGAGTTTACACTAGATGGCCAGAAACGCTCTCAAATGCACTTTCAGAGTCCAAAAATTGATTCTTACTGCAGATATTCACTCAACACAGAGTTTCAGGAGAAAGCCAGAAACTCTCTCAGAAGCACTTTCTGAGTCCAAAACAGTGATTCTTAGTGCAGATATTCACTCAACACAGAGTTTTAAATAGAAGTCCAGAAACGCTCTCAGATGCACTTTCAGAGCCCAAAAAAGTGATTCTTTGTGCAGGTATTCAGTCAACACAGAGTTTCCACTAGAAGGCCAGAAACGCTCTCAAATGCATTTTCAGAGACCAAAACAGTGATTCTAACTGCAGATATTCAGTCAACACAGAGTTTCCACTGGAAGGCCAGAAACGCTCTCAAATGCATTTTCAGAGTCCAAAAAGTAATTCTCAGGGCAGATATTCAGTCAACACAGAGTTTCACTGGAAGGCCAGAAACACTCTCAAATGCACTTTTAGAGTCCAAAAATTGATTCTTAGTGCAGATATTCACTCAACATAGAGTTTACAGTAAAAGGCCAGAAACGCTTTCAAATGCACTTTCAGAATCCAAAAATTGATTCTTAGTGCAGATATTCCTCAACACAGAGTTTCCAGTAAAAGGCCAGAAACGCTCTCAAATGCACTTTAGAGTCCAAAAATTGATTCTTAGTGCAGATATTCACTCAACATAGAGTTTCCAGTAAAAGGCCAGAAACGCTCTCAAATGCACTTTCAGAGTCCAAAAAATTGATTATTACTGCAAATATTCACTCAGCACAGAGTTTTCATTGGAAGGCCAGAAACGCTCTCAAATGCACTTTCAGAGTCAAAAAAAATGATTCTTAGTGCAGATATTCACTCAACACAGAGTTTCCACTGGAAGGCCTGAAACGCTCTCAAATGCACTTTCAGAGTCCAAAAAGTGATTCTTAGTGCAGATATTCACTCAACACAGAGTTTCCACTGGAAGGCCAGAAACGCTCTCAGAAGCACTTTCAGAGTCCAAAACAGTGATTCTTAGTGCAGATATTCACTCAACACTGAGTTTCCAGGAGAAGGCCAGAAACTCTCTAAGAAGCACTTTCTTAGTCCAAAAAATTCATTCTTAGTGCAGATATTCACTCAACACAGAGTTTCCACTGGAAGGCCAGAAACGCTCTCAAATGCATTTTCAGAGTCCAAAAAAGTGATTGTTAGTGCAGATATTCACTCAACACAGAGTTTACACTGGAAGGCCAGTAACGCTTTCAAATGCACTTTCAGAATCCAAAAAAAGTGATTCTCAGCACAGGTATTCACTCAACACAAAGTTTACACTAGATGGCCAGAAACGCTCTCAAATGCACTTTAGAGTCAAAAATTGATTCTTAGTGCAGATATTCACTCAACATAGAGTTTACAGTAAAAGGCCAGAAACGCTTTCAAATGCACTTTCAGAATCCAATAAATTGATTCTTAGTGCAGATATTCACTCAACACAGAGTTTCCAGTAAAAGGCCAGAAACGCTCTCAAATGCACTTTTAGAGTCCAAAAATTGATTCTTAGTGCAGATATTCACTCAACATAGAGTTTCAGTAAAAGGCCAGAAACGCTCTCAAATGCACTTTCAGAGTCAAAAATTGATTATTACTGCAAATATTCACTCAACACAGAGTTTTCATTGAAGGCCAGAAACGCTCTCAAATGCACTTTCAGAGTCAAAAAAAATGATTCTTAGTGCAGATATTCACTCAACACAGAGTTTCCACTGGAAGGCCTGAAACGCTCTCAAAAGCACTATCAGAGTCCAAAACAGTGATTCTTAGTGCAGATATTCACTCAACACTGAGTTTCCAGGAGAAGGCCAGAAACTCTCTAAGAAGCACTTTCTTAGTCCAAAAAATTCATTCTTAGTGCAGATATTCACTCAACACAGAGTTTCCACTGGAAGGCCAGTAACGCTCTCAAATGCATTTTCAGAGTCCGAAAAAGTGATTGTTAGTGCAGATATTCACTCAACACAGAGTTTACACTGGAAGGCCAGTAACGCTTTCAAATGCACTTTCAGAATCCAAAAAAAGTGATTCTCAGCGCAGGTATTCACTCAACACAGAGTTTACACTAGATGGCCAGAAACGCTCTCAAATGCACTTTCAGAGTCCAAAAAAGTGATTCTTAGTGCAGATATTCACTCAACAGAGAGTTTCCACTGGAAGGCCAGAAACGCTCTCAAAGGCACTTTAGAGTCAAAAAGTGATTCTTAGTGCAGATATTCACTCAACATAGAGTTTCCTGGAAAGGCCAGAAAACGCTCTCAAATGCACTTTCAGAGTCTAAAAAGTGATTCTTAGTGCAGATATTAACTCAACACAGAGTTTCCTGGAGAAGGCCAGAAACTCTCTAAAAGCACTTTCAGAGTCCAAAAAGTGATTCTCAGTGCAGATATTCACTCAACACAGAGTTTCCACTAAAAAGGCCAGAAACGCTCTCAAATGCACTTTCAGAGTCAAAAAAGTGATTCTTAGTGCAGATATTCACTCAACACAGAGTTTCCACTGGAAGGCCAGAAACGCTCTCAAATGCACTTTCAGAGTCCAAAAAGTGATTCTTAGTGCATATATTCACTCAACACAGAGTTTCCACTGGAAGGCCAGAAACGCTCTGAAATGCATTTTCAGGGTCCAAAAAGTGATTCTTAGTGCAGATATTCACTCAACACAGAGTTTACACTGGAAGGACAGAAACGCTGTCAAATGCATTTTCAGAGTCCAAAAAAGTGATTGTTAGTGCAGATATTCACTCAACACAGAGTTTCCAGTAAAAGGCCAGAAACGTTCTCAAATGCATTTTCAGAGTCCAAAAAAGTTATTCTCAGTGCAGTTATTCACTCAACACAGAGTTTCCAGCAGATGGCCAGAAACGCTCTCAAATGCACTTTCAGAGTCCAAAAATTGATTCTTACTGCAGATATTCACTCAACACAGAGTTTCCACTGGAAGGCCAGAAACGCTCTCAAAAGCACTTTCAGAGTCCAAAAAAGTGATTCTTAGTGCAGATATTCACTCAACACAGAGTTTCAGGAGAAGGCCAGAAAACGCTCTCAGAAGCACTTTCTGAGTCCAAACAGTGATTCTTAGTGCAGATATTCACTCAACACAGAGTTTCCACTGGAAGGCCAGAAACGCTCTCAAATGCACTTTCAGAGTCCAAAAAAATGATTGGTTGTGCAGATATTCACTCAACATGGAGTTTCCTGTAAAAGGTCAGTAACGCTCTCAAATGAACTTTCAGAGTGCAAAAGTGATTCTTAGTGCAGATATTCACTCAACACAGAGTTTCCACTGGAAGGCCAGAAACGCTCTCAAATGCACTTTCAGAGTCCAAAAAAGTGATTCTTAGTGCAGATATTCACCCAACATAGAGTTTCCACTAAAAGGCCAGAAACGCTCTCAAATGCACTTTCAGAGTCCAAAAAGTGATTCTTAGTGCAGATATTCACTCAACACAGAGTTTCCACTAGAAGGCCAGAAACGCTCTCAAATGCACTTTCAGAGTCCAAAAAATTGATTCTTACTGCAGATATTCACTCAACACAGAGTTTCCAGGAGAAAGCCAGAAACTCTCTCAGAAGCACTTTCTGAGTCCAAAACAGTGATTCTTAGTGCAGATATTCACTCAACACAGAGTTTTAAATAGAAGTCCAGAAACGCTCTGGATGCACTTTCAGAGCCCAAAAAAGTGATTCTTTGTGCAGGTATTCAGTCAACACAGAGTTTCCACTGGAAGGCCAGAAACGCTCTCAAATGCATTTCAGAATCCAAAAAGTGATTCTAACTGCAGATATTCACTCAACACAGAGTTTCCACTGGAAGGCCAGAAACGCTCTCAAATGCATTTTCAGAGTCCAAAAAAGTAATTCTTAGGGCAGATATTCACTCAACACAGAGTTTCCACTGGAAGGCCAGAAACACTCTCAAATGCACTTTTAGAGTCCAAAAATTGATTCTTAGTGCAGATATTCACTCAACATAGAGTTTACAGTAAAGGCCAGAAACGCTCTCAAATGCACTTTCAGAGTCAAAAAATTGATTCTTAGTGCAGATATTCACTCAACACAGAGTTTCCAGTAAAGGCCAGAAACGCTCTCAAATGCACTTTTAGAGTCCAAAAAGTGATTCTTAGTGCAGATATTCACTCAACATAGAGTTTTCAGTAAAAGGCCAGAAACGCTCTCAAATGCACTTTCAGAGTCCAAAAATTGATTATTAGTGCAAATATTCACTCAACACAGAGTTTCACTGGAAGGCCAGAAACGCTCTCAAATGCACTTTCAGAGTCAAAACAAATGATTCTTAGTGCAGATATTCACTCAACACAGAGTTTCCACTGGAAGGCCAGAAACGCTCTCAAATGCACTTTCAGAGTCAAAAAAGTGATTCTTAGTGCAGATATTCACTCAACACAGAGTTTTCACTGGAAGGCCAGAAACGCTCTCAAAAGCACTTTCAGAGTCCAAAACAGTGATTCTTAGTGCAGATATTCACTCAACACAGAGTTTCCAGGAGAAGGCCAGAAACTCTCTAAGAAGCACTTTCTTAGTCCAAAAAATTCATTCTTAGTGCAGATATTCACTCAACACAGAGTTTCCACTGGAAGGCCAGAAACGCTCTCAAATGCATTTTCAGAGTCCAAAAAAGTGATTGTTAGTGCAGATATTCACTCAACACAGAGTTTCCACTGGAAGGCCAGAACGCTTTCAAATGCACTTTCAGAATCCAAAAAGTGATTCTCAGTGCAGATATTCACTCAACACAGAGTTTCCACTAGATGGCCAGAAACGCTCTCAAATGCACTTTCAGAGTCCAAAAAGTCATTCTTAGTGCAGATATTCAGTCAACAAAGAGTTATACACTGAAAGGTCAGAAACTCTCTCAGAAGCACCTTCAGAGTCCAAAACAGTGATTCTTAGTGCAGATATTCACTCAACACAGAGTTTCCACTGGAAGGCCAGAAACGCTCTCAAATGCACTTTAGAGTCCAAAAAGTGATTCTTACTGCAGATATTCCCTCAACACAGAGTTTCCACTGGAAGGCCAGAAACGCTCTCAAATGCACTTTCAGAGTCAAAAAAATTGATTCTTAGTGCAGATATTCACTCAACACAGAGTTTCAGTAAAAGGCCAGAAACGCTCTCAAATGCACTTTTCAGAGTTCAAAAAGTGATTCTTTTTGCAGATATTCACTCAACACAGAGTTTCCACTGGAAGGCCTGAAACGCTCTCAAATGCACTTTCTGAGTGCAAAAAAGTGATTCTTAGTGCAGACATTCACTCAACACAGAGTTTCCACTGGAAGGCCAGAAACGCTCTCAGAAGCACTTTCAGAGTCCAAAACAGTGATTCTTAGTGCAGATATTCACTCAACACTGAGTTTCCACTGGAAGGCCAGAAACTCTCTAAAAGCACTTTCTTAGTCCAAAAATTCATTCTTAGTGCAGATATTCACTCAACACAGAGTTTCCACTGGAAGGCCAGAAACGCTCTCAAATGCATTTTCAGAGTCCAAAAAAGTGATTGTTAGTGCAGATATTCACTCAACACAGAGTTTACACTGGAAGGCCAGTAACGCTTTCAAATGCACTTTCAGAATCCAAAAAAGTGATTCTCAGCACAGGTATTCACTCAACACAGAGTTTACACTAGATGGCCAGAAACGCTCTCAAATGCACTTTTAGAGTCCAAAAATTGATTCTTAGTGCAGATATTCACTCAACATAGAGTTTACAGTAAAAGGCCAGAAACGCTTTCAAATGCACTTTCAGAATCCAAAAATTGATTCTTAGTGCAGATATTCACTCAACACAGAGTTTCCAGTAAAAGGCCAGAAACGCTCTCAAATGCACTTTTAGAGTCCAAAAATTGATTCTTAGTGCAGATATTCACTCAACATAGAGTTTTCAGTAAAAGGCCAGAAACGCTCTCAAATGCACTTTCAGAGTCAAAAATTGATTATTACTGCAAATATTCACTCAACTCAGAGTTTTCATTGGAAGGCCAGAAACGCTCTCAAATGCACTTTCAGAGTCAAAAAAAATGATTCTTAGTGCAGATATTCACTCAACACAGAGTTTCCACTGGAAGGCCTGAAACGCTCT
This sequence comes from Megalops atlanticus, assembly GCA_019176425.1. Lineage (NCBI taxonomy): Eukaryota > Metazoa > Chordata > Actinopteri > Elopiformes > Megalopidae > Megalops > Megalops atlanticus. Next base: position 26,463,097 of record CM032896.1, on the reverse strand, counting down.
CAAAAGCACTATCAGAGTCCAAAACAGTGATTCTTAGTGCAGATATTCACTCAACACTGAGTTTCCAGGAGAAGGCCAGAAACTCTCTAAGAAGCACTTTCTTAGTCCAAAAAATTCATTCTTAGTGCAGATATTCACTCAACACAGAGTTTCCACTGGAAGGCCAGTAACGCTCTCAAATGCATTTTCAGAGTCCAAAAAGTGATTGTTAGTGCAGATATTCACTCAACACAGAGTTTACACTGGAAGGCCAGTAACGCTTTCAAATGCACTTTCAGAATCCAAAAAAAGTGATTCTCAGCACAGGTATTCACTCAACACAGAGTTTACACTAGATGGCCAGAAACGCTCTCAAATGCACTTTCAGAGTCCAAAAAAGTGATTCTTACTGCAGATATTCACTCAACACAGAGTTTCCACTGGAAGGCCAGAAACGCTCTCAAAGGCACTTTCAGAGTCCAAAAAGTGATTCTTACTGCAGATATTCTCTCAACATAGAGTTTCCTGGGGAAGGCGAGAAACGCTCTCAAATGCACTTTCAGCGTCTAAAAAAGTGATTCTTAGTGCAGATATTAACTCAACACAGAGTTTCCTGGAGAAGGCCAGAAACTCTCTAAGAAGCACTTTCTGAGTCCAAAACAGTGATTCTCAGTGCAGGTATTCACTCAACACAGAGTTTCCACTGGAAAGCCAGAAACGCTCTCAAATGCACTTTCAGAGTCCAAAAAAGTGATTCTTCGTGCAGATATTCACTCAACACAGAGTTTCCACTGGAAGGCCAGAAACGCTCTCAAATGCACTTTCAGAGTCCAAAAAAGTGATTCTTCGTGCATATATTCACTCAACACAGAGTTTCCACTGGAAGGCCAGAAACGCTCTGAAATGCATTTTCAGGGTCCTAAAAAGTGATTGTTAGTGCAGATATTCACTCAACACAGAGTTTACACTGGAAGGACAGAAACGCTGTCAAATGCATTTTAAGAGTCCAAAAAGTGATTGTTAGTGCAGATATTCACTCAACACAGAGTTTCAGTAAAAGGCAGAAAGCGTTCTCAAATGCACATTCAGAGTCCAAAAGCGTTATTCTCAGTGCAGTTATTCACTCAACACAGAGTTTCCAGCAGATGGCCAGAAACGCTCTCAAATGCACTTTCGGAGTCCAAAAAATTGATTCTTACTGCAGATATTCACTCAACACAGAGTTTCCACTGGAAGGCCAGAGAAACGCTCTCAAAGCGCTTTAGGAGTCCAAAAACTGATTCTTAGTGCAGATATTCACTCAACACAGAGTTTCCAGGAGAAGGCCAGAAAATCTCAGAAGCACTTTCTGAGTACAAAACAGTGATTCTTTGTGCAGATATTCACTCAAAACAGAGTTTCCACTGGAAGGCCAGAAACGCTCTCAAATACACTTTCTGAGTCCAAAAAAATGATTGGTTGTGCAGATATTCACTCAACATAGAGTTTACGCTGAAAGGTCAGTAACGCTCAGAAATGAACTTTCGGAGTGCAAAAAAGTGATTCTTAGTGCAGATATTCACTCAACACAGAGTTTCCACTGGAAGGCCAGAAACGCTCTCAAATGCACTTTCAGAGTCCAAAAAAGTGATTCTTAGTGCAAATATTCACCCAACAGAAAGTTTCCACTAAAAGGCCAGAAACGCTCTCAAATGCAATTTCAGAGTCCAAAAAAGTGATTCTCAGCGCAGGTATTCACTCAACACAGAGTTTACACTAGATGGCCAGAAACGCTCTCAAATGCACTTTCAGAGTCCAAAAAATTGATTCTTACTGCAGATATTCACTCAACACAGAGTTTCAGGAGAAAGCCAGAAACTCTCTCAGAAGCACTTTCTGAGTCCAAAACAGTGATTCTTAGTGCAGATATTCACTCAACACAGAGTTTTAAATAGAAGTCCAGAAACGCTCTCAGATGCACTTTCAGAGCCCAAAAAAGTGATTCTTTGTGCAGGTATTCAGTCAACACAGAGTTTCCACTGGAAGGCCAGAAACGCTCTCAAATGCATTTTCAGAGACCAAAACAGTGATTCTAACTGCAGATATTCAGTCAACACAGAGTTTCCACTGGAAGGCCAGAAACGCTCTCAAATGCATTTTCAGAGTCCAAAAAAGTAATTCTCAGGGCAGATATTCAGTCAACACAGAGTTTCCACTGGAAGGCCAGAAACACTCTCAAATGCACTTTTAGAGTCAAAAATTGATTCTTAGTGCAGATATTCACTCAACATAGAGTTTACAGTAAAAGGCCAGAAACACTTTCAAATGCACTTTCAGAATCCAAAAATTGATTCTTAGTGCAGATATTCACTCAACACAGAGTTTCCAGTAAAAGGCCAGAAACGCTCTCAAATGCACTTTTAGAGTCCAAAAAATTGATTCTTAGTGCAGATATTCACTCAACATAGAGTTTCCAGTAAAAGGCCAGAAACGCTCTCAAATGCACTTTCAGAGTCCAAAAAATTGATTATTACTGCAAATATTCACTCAGCACAGAGTTTTCATTGGAAGGCCAGAAACGCTCTCAAATGCACTTTCAGAGTCAAAAAAAATGATTCTTAGTGCAGATATTCACTCAACACAGAGTTTCCACTGGAAGGCCTGAAACGCTCTCAAAAGCACTTTCAGAGTCCAAAAAAGTGATTCTTAGTGCAGATATTCACTCAACACAGAGTTTCCACTGGAAGGCCAGAAACGCTCTCAGAAGCACTTTCAGAGTCCAAAACAGTGATTCTTAGTGCAGATATTCACTCAACACTGAGTTTCCAGGAGAAGGCCAGAAACTCTCTAAGAAGCACTTTCTTAGTCCAAAAAATTCATTCTTAGTGCAGATATTCACTCAACACAGAGTTTCCACTGGAAGGCCAGTAACGCTTTCAAATGCACTTTCAGAATCCAAAAAAAGTGATTCTCAGCACAGGTATTCACTCAACACAGAGTTTACACTAGATGGCCAGAAACGCTCTCAAATGCACTTTCAGAGTCCAAAAAAGTCATTCTTAGTGCAGATATTCAGTCAACAAAGAGTTATCAGGAGAAGGCGAGAAACTCTCTCAGAAGCACCTTCTGAGTCCAAAACAGTGATTCTTAGTGCAGATATTCACTCAACACAGAGTTTCCACTGGAAGGCCTGAATCGCTCTCAAATGCACTTTAGGAGTCCAAAAAAGTGATTCTTACTGCAGATATTCCCTCAACACAGAGTTTCCACTGGAAGGCCAGAAACGCTCTCAAATGCACTTTCAGAGTCAAAAAAATTGATTCTTAGTGCAGATATTCACTCAACACAGAGTTTCCAGTAAAAGGCCAGAAACGCTCTCAAATGCACTTTCAGAGTTCAATTAAGTGATTCTTTTGCAGCTATTCACTCAACACAGAGTTTCCACTGGAAGGCCTGAAACGCTCTCAAATGCACTTTAGGAGTGCAAAAAAGTGATTCTTAGTGCAGACATTCACTCAACACAGAGTTTCCACTGGAAGGCCAGAAACGCTCTCAGAAGCACTTTCAGAGTCCAAAACAGTGATTCTTAGTGCAGATATTCACTCAACACTGAGTTTCCAGGAGAAGGCCAGAAACTCTCTAAGAAGCACTTTCTTAGTCCAAAAAATTCATTCTTAGTGCAGATATTCACTCAACACAGAGTTTCCACTGGAAGGCCAGAAACGCTCTCAAATGCATTTTCAGAGTCCAAAAAGTGATTGTTAGTGCAGATATTCACGCAACACAGAGTTTACACTGGAAGGCCAGTAACGCTTTCAAATGCACTTTCAGAATCCAAAAAAAGTGATTCTCAGCACAGGTATTCACTCAACACAAAGTTTACACTAGATGGCCAGAAACGCTCTCAAATGCACTTTTAGAGTCCAAAAATTGATTCTTAGTGCAGATATTCACTCAACATAGAGTTTACAGTAAAAGGCCAGAAACGCTTTCAAATGCACTTTCAGAATCCAAAAAATTGATTCTTAGTGCAGATATTCACTCAACACAGAGTTTCCAGTAAAAGGCCAGAAACGCTCTCAAATGCACTTTTAGAGTCCAAAAAATTGATTCTTAGTGCAGATATTCACTCAACATAGAGTTTCCAGTAAAAGGCCAGAAACGCTCTCAAATGCACTTTCAGAGTCCAAAAAATTGATTATTACTGCAAATATTCACTCAACTCAGAGTTTTCATTGGAAGGCCAGAAACGCTCTCAAATGCACTTTCAGAGTCAAAAAAAATGATTCTTAGTGCAGATATTCACTCAACACAGAGTTTCCACTGGAAGGCCTGAAACGCTCTCAAAAGCACTATCAGAGTCCAAAACAGTGATTCTTAGTGCAGATATTCACTCAACACTGAGTTTCAGGAGAAGGCCAGAAACTCTCTAAGAAGCACTTTCTTAGTCCAAAAAATTCATTCTTAGTGCAGATATTCACTCAACACAGAGTTTCCACTGGAAGGCCAGTAACGCTCTCAAATGCATTTTCAGAGTCCGAAAAAGTGATTGTTAGTGCAGATATTCACTCAACACAGAGTTTACACTGGAAGGCCAGTAACGCTTTCAAATGCACTTTCAGAATCCAAAAAAAGTGATTCTCAGCACAGGTATTCACTCAACACAGAGTTTACACTAGATGGCCAGAAACGCTCTCAAATGCACTTTCAGAGTCCAAAAAAGTGATTCTTACTGCAGATATTCACTCAACACAGAGTTTCCACTGGAAGGCCAGAAACGCTCTCAAAGGCACTTTAGGAGTCCAAAAAAGTGATTCTTACTGCAGATATTCTCTCAACATAGAGTTTCCTGGGGAAGGCGAGAAACGCTCTCAAATGCACTTTCAGCGTCTAAAAAAGTGATTCTTAGTGCAGATATTAACTCAACACAGAGTTTCCTGGAGAAGGCCAGAAACTCTCTCAAAAGCACTTTCTGAGTCCAAAACAGTGATTCTCAGTGCAGGTATTCACTCAACACAGAGTTTCCACTGGAAAGCCAGAAACGCTCTCAAATGCACTTTCAGAGTCCAAAAAAGTGATTCTTAGTGCAGATATTCACTCAACACAGAGTTTCCACTGGAAGGCCAGAAACGCTCTCAAATGCACTTTCAGAGTCCAAAAAAGTGATTCTTCGTGCATATATTCACTCAACACAGAGTTTCCACTGGAAGGCCAGAAACGCTCTGAAATGCATTTTCAGGGTCCTAAAAAGTGATTGTTAGTGCAGATATTCACTCAACACAGAGTTTACACTGGAAGGACAGAAACGCTGTCAAATGCATTTTAAGAGTCCAAAAAAGTGATTGTTAGTGCAGATATTCACTCAACACAGAGTTTCCAGTAAAAGGCCAGAAACGTTCTCAAATGCACATTCAGAGTCCAAAAACGTTATTCTCAGTGCAGTTATTCACTCAACACAGAGTTTCCAGCAGATGGCCAGAAACGCTCTCAAATGCACTTTCGGAGTCCAAAAAATTGATTCTTACTGCAGATATTCACTCAACACAGAGTTTCCACTGGAAGGCCAGAAACGCTCTCAAAGGCGCTTTCAGAGTCCAAAAAACTGATTCTTAGTGCAGATATTCACTCAACACAGAGTTTCCAGGAGAAGGCCAGAAAATCTCAGAAGCACTTTCTGAGTACAAAACAGTGATTCTTTGTGCAGATATTCACTCAAAACAGAGTTTCCACTGGAAGGCCAGAAACGCTCTCAAATACACTTTCTGAGTCCAAAAAAAATGATTGGTTGTGCAGATATTCACTCAACATAGAGTTTACGCTGAAAGGTCAGTAACGCTCAGAAATGAACTTTCGGAGTGCAAAAAAGTGATTCTTAGTGCAGATATTCACTCAACACAGAGTTTCCACTGGAAGGCCAGAAACGCTCTCAAATGCACTTTCAGAGTCCAAAAAAGTGATTCTTAGTGCAAATATTCACCCAACAGAAAGTTTCCACTAAAAGGCCAGAAACGCTCTCAAATGCAATTTCAGAGTCCAAAAAAGTGATTCTCAGCGCAGGTATTCACTCAACACAGAGTTTACACTAGATGGCCAGAAACGCTCTCAAATGCACTTTCAGAGTCCAAAAAATTGATTCTTACTGCAGATATTCACTCAACACAGAGTTTCCAGGAGAAAGCCAGAAACTCTCTCAGAAGCACTTTCTGAGTCCAAAACAGTGATTCTTAGTGCAGATATTCACTCAACACAGAGTTTTAAATAGAAGTCCAGAAACGCTCTCAGATGCACTTTCAGAGCCCAAAAAAGTGATTCTTTGTGCAGGTATTCAGTCAACACAGAGTTTCCACTGGAAGGCCAGAAACGCTCTCAAATGCATTTTCAGAGACCAAAACAGTGATTCTAACTGCAGATATTCAGTCAACACAGAGTTTCCACTGGAAGGCCAGAAACGCTCTCAAATGCATTTTCAGAGTCCAAAAAAGTAATTCTCAGGGCAGATATTCAGTCAACACAGAGTTTCCACTGGAAGGCCAGAAACACTCTCAAATGCACTTTTAGAGTCCAAAAAATTGATTCTTAGTGCAGATATTCACTCAACATAGAGTTTACAGTAAAAGGCCAGAAACGCTTTCAAATGCACTTTCAGAATCCAAAAAATTGATTCTTAGTGCAGATATTCACTCAACACAGAGTTTCCAGTAAAAGGCCAGAAACGCTCTCAAATGCACTTTTAGAGTCCAAAAAATTGATTCTTAGTGCAGATATTCACTCAACATAGAGTTTCCAGTAAAAGGCCAGAAACGCTCTCAAATGCACTTTCAGAGTCCAAAAAATTGATTATTACTGCAAATATTCACTCAGCACAGAGTTTTCATTGGAAGGCCAGAAACGCTCTCAAATGCACTTTCAGAGTCAAAAAAATGATTCTTAGTGCAGATATTCACTCAACACAGAGTTTCCACTGGAAGGCCTGAAACACTCTCAAAAGCACTTTCAGAGTCCAAAAAGTGATTCTTAGTGCAGATATTCACTCAACACAGAGTTTCCACTGGAAGGCCAGAAACGCTCTCAGAAGCACTTTCAGAGTCCAAAACAGTGATTCTTAGTGCAGATATTCACTCAACACTGAGTTTCCAGGAGAAGGCCAGAAACTCTCTAAGAAGCACTTTCTTAGTCCAAAAATTCATTCTTAGTGCAGATATTCACTCAACACAGAGTTTCCACTGGAAGGCCAGTAACGCTCTCAAATGCATTTTCAGAGTCCGAAAAAGTGATTGTTAGTGCAGATATTCACTCAACACAGAGTTTACACTGGAAGGCCAGTAACGCTTTCAAATGCACTTTCAGAATCCAAAAAGTGATTCTCAGCACAGGTATTCACTCAACACAGAGTTTACACTAGATGGCCAGAAACGCTCTCAAATGCACTTTCAGAGTCCAAAAAAGTCATTCTTAGTGCAGATATTCAGTCAACAAAGAGTTATCAGGAGAAGGCGAGAAACTCTCTCAGAAGCACCTTCTGAGTCCAAAACAGTGATTCTTAGTGCAGATATTCACTCAACACAGAGTTTCCACTGGAAGGCCTGAATCGCTCTCAAATGCACTTTAGGAGTCCAAAAAAGTGATTCTTACTGCAGATATTCCCTCAACACAGAGTTTCCACTGGAAGGCCAGAAACGCTCTCAAATGCACTTTCAGAGTCAAAAATTGATTCTTAGTGCAGATATTCACTCAACACAGAGTTTCCAGTAAAAGGCCAGAAACGCTCTCAAATGCACTTTCAGAGTTCAAAAAGTGATTCTTTTGCAGCTATTCACTCAACACAGAGTTTCCACTGGAAGGCCTGAAACGCTCTCAAATGCACTTTTAGAGTGCAAAAAGTGATTCTTAGTGCAGACATTCACTCAACACAGAGTTTCCACTGGAAGGCCAGAAACGCTCTCAGAAGCACTTTCAGAGTCCAAAACAGTGATTCTTAGTGCAGATATTCACTCAACACTGAGTTTCCAGGAGAAGGCCAGAAACTCTCTAAGAAGCACTTTCTTAGTCCAAAAAATTCATTCTTAGTGCAGATATTCACTCAACACAGAGTTTCCACTGGAAGGCCAGAAACGCTCTCAAATGCATTTTCAGAGTCCAAAAAAGTGATTGTTAGTGCAGATATTCACGCAACACAGAGTTTACACTGGAAGGCCAGTAACGCTTTCAAATGCACTTTCAGAATCCAAAAAAGTGATTCTCAGCACAGGTATTCACTCAACACAAAGTTTACACTAGATGGCCAGAAACGCTCTCAAATGCACTTTTAGAGTCCAAAAAATTGATTCTTAGTGCAGATATTCACTCAACATAGAGTTTACAGTAAAAGGCCAGAAACGCTTTCAAATGCACTTTCAGAATCCAAAAAATTGATTCTTAGTGCAGATATTCACTCAACACAGAGTTTCCAGTAAAAGGCCAGAAACGCTCTCAAATGCACTTTTAGAGTCCAAAAATTGATTCTTAGTGCAGATATTCACTCAACATAGAGTTTCCAGTAAAAGGCCAGAAACGCTCTCAAATGCACTTTCAGAGTCCAAAAAATTGATTATTACTGCAAATATTCACTCAACTCAGAGTTTTCATTGGAAGGCCAGAAACGCTCTCAAATGCACTTTCAGAGTCAAAAAAAATGATTCTTAGTGCAGATATTCACTCAACACAGAGTTTCCACTGGAAGGCCTGAAACGCTCTCAAAAGCACTATCAGAGTCCAAAACAGTGATTCTTAGTGCAGATATTCACTCAACACTGAGTTTCCAGGAGAAGGCCAGAAACTCTCTAAGAAGCACTTTCTTAGTCCAAAAAATTCATTCTTAGTGCAGATATTCACTCAACACAGAGTTTCCACTGGAAGGCCAGTAACGCTCTCAAATGCATTTTCAGAGTCCGAAAAAGTGATTGTTAGTGCAGATATTCACTCAACACAGAGTTTACACTGGAAGGCCAGTAACGCTTTCAAATGCACTTTCAGAATCCAAAAAAAGTGATTCTCAGCACAGGTATTCACTCAACACAGAGTTTACACTAGATGGCCAGAAACGCTCTCAAATGCACTTTCAGAGTCCAAAAAAGTGATTCTTACTGCAGATATTCACTCAACACAGAGTTTCCACTGGAAGGCCAGAAACGCTCTCAAAGGCACTTTAGGAGTCCAAAAAAGTGATTCTTAGTGCAGATATTCACTCAACAGAGAGTTTCCAGTAAAAGGCCAGAAACGCTCTCAGAAGCACTTTCAGAGTCCAAAACAGTGATTCTTAGTGCAGATATTCACTCAACACAGAGTTTCCACTGGAAGGCCAGAAACGCTCTCAAATGCACTTTAAGAGTCCAAAAAAGTGATTCTCTGCACTGATATTCACTCAACACAGAGTTTACACTGGAAGGCCAGAAATGCTCTCAAATGCACTTTCAGAGTCCAAAAAATTGATTCTTACTGCAGATATTCTCTCAACACAGAGTTTCCTGGGGAAGGCGAGAAACGCTCTCAAATGCACTTTCAGCGTCTAAAAAAGTGATTCTTAGTGCAGATATTAACTCAACACAGAGTTTCCAGTAAAAGGCCAGAAACGCTCTCAAATGCACTTTCAGAGTCCAAAAAAATGATTCTTACTGCAAATATTCACTCAACACAGAGTTTTCACTGGAAGGCCAGAAACGCTCTCAAAAGCACTTTCAGATTAAAAAAAACTGATTCTTAGTGCAGATATTCACTCAACACAGAGTTTCCAGGAGAAGGCCAGAAACTCTCTGAGAAGCACTTTCTGAGTCAAAAACGGTTATTCTTAGTGCAGATATTCACTCAACACAGAGTTTCCACTGGAAGGCCTGAAACGCTCTCAAATGCAGTTTAGGAGTGCAAAAAAGTGATTCTTAGTGCAGATATTCACTCAACACAGAGTTTCCACTGGAAGGCCAGAAACGCTCTCAGAAGCAATTTCAGAGTCCAAAACAGTGATTCTTAGTGCAGATATTCACTCAACACAGAGTTTCCAGGAGAAGGCCAGAAACGCTCTCAGAAGCACTTTCAGAGTCCAAAACAGTGATTCTTAGTGCAGATATTCACTCAACACAGAGTTTTCACTGGAAGGCCAGAAACGCTCTCAAAAGCACTTTCAGAGTCCAAAAAAGTCATTCTTAGTGCAGATATTCAGTCAACAAAGAGTTATCAGGAGAAGGCGAGAAACTCTCTCAGAAGCACCTTCTGAGTCCAAAACAGTGATTCTTAGTGCAGATATTCACTCAACACAGAGTTTCCACTGGAAGGCCTGAATCGCTCTCAAATGCACTTTAGGAGTCCAAAAAAGTGATTCTTACTGCAGATATTCCCTCAACACAGAGTTTCCACTGGAAGGCCAGAAACGCTCTCAAATGCACTTTCAGAGTCAAAAAAATTGATTCTTAGTGCAGATATTCACTCAACACAGAGTTTCCAAGAGAAGGCCAGAAACTCTCTGAGAAGCACTTTCTGAGTCAAAAACAGTTATTCTTAGTGCAGATATTCACTCAACACAGAGTTTCCACTGGAAGGCCTGAAACGCTCTCAAATGCACTTTAGGAGTGCAAAAAAGTGATTCTTAGTGCAGATATTCACTCAACACAGAGTTTCCACTGGAAGGCCAGAAACGCTCTCAGAAGCACTTTCAGAGTCCAAAACAGTGATTCTTAGTGCAGATATTCACTCAACACTGAGTTTCCAGGAGAAGGCCAGAAACTCTCTAAGAAGCACTTTCTTATTCCAAAAATTCATTCTTAGTGCAGATATTCACTCAACACAGAGTTTCCACTGGAAGGCCAGAAACGCTCTCAAATGCATTTTCAGAGTCCAAAAAAGTGATTGTTAGTGCAGATATTCACGCAACACAGAGTTTACACTGGAAGGCCAGTAACGCTTTCAAATGCACTTTCAGAATCCAAAAAAAGTGATTCTCAGCACAGGTATTCACTCAACACAGAGTTTACACTAGATGGCCAGAAACGCTCTCAAATGCACTTTTAGAGTCCAAAAATTGATTCTTAGTGCAGATATTCACTCAACATAGAGTTTACAGTAAAAGGCCAGAAACGCTTTCAAATGCACTTTCAGAATCCAAAAAATTGATTCTTAGTGCAGATATTCACTCAACACAGAGTTTCCAGTAAAAGGCCAGAAACGCTCTCAAATGCACTTTTAGAGTCCAAAAAATTGATTCTTAGTGCAGATATTCACTCAACATAGAGTTTCCAGTAAAAGGCCAGAAACGCTCTCAAATGCACTTTCAGAGTCCAAAAAATTGATTATTACTGCAAATATTCACTCAACACAGAGTTTTCATTGGAAGGCCAGAAACGCTCTCAAATGCACTTTCAGAGTCAAAAAAAATGATTCTTAGTGCAGATATTCACTCAACACAGAGTTTCCACTGGAAGGCCTGAAACGCTCTCAAAAGCACTTTCAGAGTCCAAAAAAGTCATTCTTAGTGCAGATATTCACTCAACACAGAGTTTCCACTGGAAGGCCAGAAACGCTCTCAGAAGCACTTTCAGAGTCCAAAACAGTGATTCTTAGTGCAGATATTCACTCAACACTGAGTTTCCAGGAGAAGGCCAGAAACTCTCTAAGAAGCACTTTCTTAGTCCAAAAAATTCATTCTTAGTGCAGATATTCACTCAACACAGAGTTTCCACTGGAAGGCCAGAAACGCTCTCAAATGCATTTTCAGAGTCCGAAAAAGTGATTGTTAGTGCAGATATTCACTCAACACAGAGTTTACACTGGAAGGCCAGTAACGCTTTCAAATGCACTTTCAGAATCCAAAAAAAGTGATTCTCAGCACAGGTATTCACTCAACACAGAGTTTACACTAGATGGCCAGAAACGCTCTCAAAGGCACTTTAGGAGTCCAAAAAAGTGATTCTTAGTGCAGATATTCACTCAACAGAGAGTTTCCAGTAAAAGGCCAGAAACGCTCTCAGAAGCACTTTCAGAGTCCAAAACAGTGATTCTTCGTGCAGATATTCACTCAACACAGAGTTTCCAGGAGAAGGCCAAAACTCTCTGAGAAGCACTTTCTGAGTCAAAAACAGTGATTCTTAGTGCAGATATTCACTCAACACAGAGTTTCCACTGGAAGGCCTGAAACGCTCTCAAATGCACTTTAGGAGTGCAAAAAAGTGATTCTTAGTGCAGATATTCACTCAACACAGAGTTTCCACTGGAAGGCCAGAAACGCTCTCAAATGCACTTTCAGAGTCAAAAAAAAGTGATTCTTAGTGCAGATATTCACTCAACACAGAGTTTCCACTGGAAGGCCAGAAACTCTCTCAAAAGCACTTTCAGAGTCCAAAACAGTGATTCTTAGTGCAGATATTCACTCAACACAGAGTTTCCACTGGAAGGCCTGAAACGCTCTCAAATGCACTTTCAGAGTGCCAAAAAGTGATTCTTAGTGCAGATATTCACTCAACACAGAGTTTCCACTGGAAGGCCAGAAACGCTCTCAAATGCACTTTCAGAGTCCAAAAAGTGATTCTTAGTGCAGATATTCACTCAACACAGAGTTTCCAGGAGAAGGCCAGAAACTCTCTCAAAAGCACTTTCAGAGTCCAAAAAGTCATTCTTAGTGCAGATATTCACTCAACACAGAGTTTCCACTGGAAGGCCAGAAACGCTCTCAAATGCATTTTCAGAGTCCAAAAAAGTGATTCTTAGTGCAGATATTCACTCAACACAGAGTTTACACTGGAAGGCCAGAAACTCTCTCAAATGCACTTTCAGAGTCCAAAAAAGTGATTCTCAGCACAGATATTCACTCAACACAGAGTTTACACTAGAAGGCCAGAAACGCTCTCAAATGCACTTTTTAGAGTCCAAAAAAGTGATTCTTAGTGCAGATATTCACTCAACACAGAGTTTACAGTAAAAGGCCAGAAACGCTTTCAAATGCACTTTTCAGAATCCAAAAAATTGATTCTTAGTGCAGATATTCACTCAACACAGAGTTTCCAGTAGAAGGCCAGAAACGCTCTCAAATGCACTTTTAGAGTCCAAAAATTGATTCTTAGTGCAGATATTCACTCAACATAGAGTTTTCACTAAAAGGCCAGAAACGCTCTCAAATGCACTTTCAGAGTCCAAAAATTGATTCTTAGTGCAGATATTCACTCAACACAGAGTTTTCATTGGAAGGCCAGAAACGCTCTCAAATGCACTTTCAGAGTCAAAAAAAATGATTCTTAGTGCAGATATTCACTCAACACAGAGTTTCCACTGGAAGGCCTGAAACGCTCTCAAAAGCACTTTCAGAGTCCAAAAAAGTCATTCTTAGTGCAGATATTCACTCAACACAGAGTTTCCACTGGAAGGCCAGAAACGCTCTCAGAAGCACTTTCAGAGTCCAAAAATTGATTCTTAGTGCAGATATTCACTCAACACTGAGTTTCCAGGAGAAGGCCAGAAACTCTCTAAGAAGCACTTTCTTAGTCCAAAAAATTCATTCTTAGTGCAGATATTCACTCAACACAGAGTTTCCACTGGAAGGCCAGAAACGCTCTCAAATGCATTTTCAGAGTCCAAAAAAGTGATTCTTAGTGCAGATATTCACTCAACACAGAGTTTACACTGGAAGGCCAGAAACGCTTTCAAATGCACTTTCAGAATCCAAAAAAGTGATTCTCAGCACAGATATTCACTCAACACAGAGTTTACACTAGATGGCCAGAAACGCTCTCAAATGCACTTTAGAGTCCAAAAAAAGTGATTCTTAGTGCAGATATTCACTCAACACAGAGTTTCCAGTAAAAGGCCAGAAACGCTCTCAAATGCACTTTCAGAGTCCAAAAAGTGATTCTTAGTGCAGATATTCACTCAACACAGAGTTTCCAGGAGAAGGCCAAAACTCTCTCAAAAGCACTTTCAGAGTCAAAAACAGTTATTCTTAGTGCAGATATTCACTCAACACAGAGTTTCCACTGGAAGGCCTGAAACGCTCTCAAATGCACTTTCAGAGTCAAAAAAAATTGATTCTTAGTGCAGATATTCACTCAACACAGAGTTTCCAGGAGAAGGCCAGAAACTCTCTCAGAAGCACTTTCAGAGTCCAAAACAGTGATTCTTAGTTCAGATATTCACTCAACACAGAGTTTCCACTGGAAGGCCAGAAACGCTCTCAAAAGCACTTTTAGAGTCCAAAAAAGTCATTCTTAGTGCAGATATTCACTCAACACAGAGTTTCCACTGGAAGGCCAGAAACGCTCTCAAATGCACTTTCAGAGTCCAAAAGTGATTCTCTGCACTGATATTCACTCAACACAGAGTTTACACTGGAAGGCCAGAAATGCTCTCAAATGCACTTTCAGAGTCCAAAAAATTGATTCTTACTGCAGATATTCTCTCAACATAGAGTTTCCTGGGAAGGCCAGAAACGCTCTCAAATGCACTTTCAGAGTCAAAAAAGTGATTCTTAGTGCAGATATTAACTCAACACAGAGTTTCCTGGAGAAGGCCAGAAACTCTCTCAGAAGCACTTTCTGAGTCCAAAACAGTGATTCTCAGTGCAGATATTCACTCAACACAGAGTTTCCACTGGAAGGCCAGAAACGCTCTCAAATGCACTTTCAGAGTCCAAAAAAGTGATTCTTAGTGCAGATATTCACTCAACACAGAGTTTCCACTGGAAGGCCAGAAACGCTCTCAAATGCACTTTCAGAGTCCAAAAAAGTGATTCTTAGTGCAGATATTCACTCAACACAGAGTTTCCACTGGAAGGCCAGAAACGCTCTGAAATGCATTTTCAGAGTCCAAAAAAGTGATTCTTAGTGCAGATATTCACTCAACACAGAGTTTACACTGGAAGGACAGAAACGCTCTCAAATGCATTTTAAGAGTCCAAAAAGTGATTCTTAGTGCAGATATTCACTCAACACAGAGTTTCCAGTAAAAGGCCAGAAACGTTCTCAAATGCACTTTCAGAGTCCAAAAACGTTGATTCTCAGTGCAGTTATTCACTCAACACAGAGTTTCCAGCAGATGGCCAGAAACGCTCTCAAATGCACTTTCGGAGTCCAAAAAATTGATTCTTACTGCAGATATTCACTCAACACAGAGTTTCCACTGGAAGGCCAGAAACGCTCTCAAATGCACTTTCAGAGTCCAAAAACTGATTCTTAGTGCAGATATTCACTCAACACAGAGTTTCCAGGAGAAGGCCAGAAAATCTCAGAAGCACTTTCTGAGTACAAAAAGTGATTCTTTGTGCAGATATTCACTCAACACAGAGTTTCCACTGGAAGGCCAGAAACGCTCTCAAATACACTTTCTGAGTCCAAAAAAATGATTGGTTGTGCAGATATTCACTCAACATAGAGTTTACACTGGAAGGCCAGAAACGCTCAGGAATGAACTTTTAGAGTGCAAAAAGTGATTCTTAGTGCAGATATTCACTCAACACAGAGTTTCCACTGGAAGGCCAGAAACGCTCTCAAATGCACTTTCAGAGTCCAAAAAAGTGATTCTTAGTGCAGATATTCACCCAACACAAAGTTTCCACTAAAAGGCCAGAAACGCTCTCAAATGCAATTTCAGAGTCCAAAAAAGTGATTCTCAGCGCAGGTATTCACTCAACACAGAGTTTACACTAGATGGCCAGAAACGCTCTCAAATGCACTTTCAGAGTCCAAAAAATTGATTCTTACTGCAGATATTCACTCAACACAGAGTTTCCAGGAGAAAGCCAGAAACTCTCTCAGAAGCACTTTCTGAGTCCAAAACAGTGATTCTTAGTGCAGATATTCACTCAACACAGAGTTTTAAATAGAAGTCCAGAAACGCTCTCAGATGCACTTTCAGAGCCCAAAAAAGTGATTCTTAGTGCAGATATTCAGTCAACACAGAGTTTCCACTGGAAGGCCAGAAACGCTCTCAAATGCATTTTCAGAGACCAAAACAGTGATTCTAACTGCAGATATTCAGTCAACACAGAGTTTCCACTGGAAGGCCAGAAACGCTCTCAAATGCATTTTCAGAGTCCAAAAAAGTAATTCTCAGGGCAGATATTCAGTCAACACAGAGTTTCCACTGGAAGGCCAGAAACACTCTCAAATGCACTTTTAGAGTCCAAAAATTGATTCTTAGTGCAGATATTCACTCAACATAGAGTTTACAGTAAAAGGCCAGAAACGCTTTCAAATGCACTTTCAGAATCCAAAAATTGATTCTTAGTGCAGATATTCACTCAACACAGAGTTTCCAGTAAAAGGCCAGAAACGCTCTCAAATGCACTTTTAGAGTCCAAAAATTGATTCTTAGTGCAGATATTCACTCAACATAGAGTTTCCAGTAAAAGGCCAGAAACGCTCTCAAATGCACTTTCAGAGTCCAAAAATTGATTATTACTGCAAATATTCACTCAACACAGAGTTTTCATTGGAAGGCCAGAAACGCTCTCAAATGCACTTTCAGAGTCAAAAAAATGATTCTTAGTGCAGATATTCACTCAACACAGAGTTTCCACTGGAAGGCCTGAAACGCTCTCAAAAGCACTTTCAGAGTCCAAAAGTGATTCTTAGTGCAGATATTCACTCAACACAGAGTTTCCACTGGAAGGCCAGAAACGCTCTCAAAAGCACTTTCAGAGTCCAAAACAGTGATTCTTAGTGCAGATATTCACTCAACACTGAGTTTCCAGGAGAAGGCCAGAAACTCTCTAAGAAGCACTTTCTTAGTCCAAAAAATTCATTCTTAGTGCAGATATTCACTCAACACAGAGTTTCCACTGGAAGGCCAGAAACGCTCTCAAATGCATTTTCAGAGTCCAAAAAAGTGATTGTTAGTGCAGATATTCACTCAACACAGAGTTTACACTGGAAGGCCAGTAACGCTTTCAAATGCACTTTCAGAGTCCAAAAAAAGTGATTCTCAGCACAGGTATTCACTCAACACAGAGTTTACACTAGATGGCCAGAAACGCTCTCAAATGCACTTTCAGAGTCCAAAAAAGTGATTCTTACTGCAGATATTCACTCAACACAGAGTTTCCACTGGAAGGCCAGAAACGCTCTCAAAAGCACTTTCAGAGTCCAAAAAAGTCATTCTTAGTGCAGATATTCAGTCAACAAAGAGTTATCAGGAGAAGGCGAGAAACTCTCTCAGAAGCACCTTCAGAGTCCAAAACAGTGATTCTTAGTGCAGATATTCACTCAACACAGAGTTTCCACTGGAAGGCCTGAATCGCTCTCAAATGCACTTTAGGAGTCCAAAAAAGTGATTCTTACTGCAGATATTCCCTCAACACAGAGTTTCCACTGGAAGGCCAGAAACGCTCTCAAATGCACTTTCAGAGTCAAAAAAATTGATTCTTAGTGCAGATATTCACTCAACACAGAGTTTCCAGTAAAAGGCCAGAAACGCTCTCAAATGCACTTTCAGAGTTCAATAAAGTGATTCTTTTGCAGCTATTCACTCAACACAGAGTTTCCACTGGAAGGCCTGAAACGCTCTCAAATGCACTTTAGGAGTGCAAAAAAGTGATTCTTAGTGCAGATATTCACTCAACACAGAGTTTCCACTGGAAGGCCAGAAACGCTCTCAGAAGCACTTTCAGAGTCCAAAACAGTGATTCTTAGTGCAGATATTCACTCAACACTGAGTTTCAGGAGAAGGCCAGAAACTCTCTAAGAAGCACTTTCTTAGTCCAAAAAATTCATTCTTAGTGCAGATATTCACTCAACACAGAGTTTCCACTGGAAGGCCAGAAACGCTCTCAAATGCATTTTCAGAGTCCAAAAAAGTGATTGTTAGTGCAGATATTCACTCAACACAGAGTTTACACTGGAAGGCCAGTAACGCTTTCAAATGCACTTTCAGAATCCAAAAAAGTGATTCTCAGCACAGGTATTCACTCAACACAAAGTTTACACTAGATGGCCAGAAACGCTCTCAAATGCACTTTTAGAGTCCAAAAATTGATTCTTAGTGCAGATATTCACTCAACATAGAGTTTACAGTAAAAGGCCAGAAACGCTTTCAAATGCACTTTCAGAATCCAAAAAATTGATTCTTAGTGCAGATATTCACTCAACACAGAGTTTCCAGTAAAAGGCCAGAAACGCTCTCAAATGCACTTTTAGAGTCCAAAAAATTGATTCTTAGTGCAGATATTCACTCAACATAGAGTTTCCAGTAAAAGGCCAGAAACGCTCTCAAATGCACTTTCAGAGTCCAAAAAATTGATTATTACTGCAAATATTCACTCAACACAGAGTTTTCATTGGAAGGCCAGAAACGCTCTCAAATGCACTTTCAGAGTCAAAAAAAATGATTCTTAGTGCAGATATTCACTCAACACAGAGTTTCCACTGGAAGGCCTGAAACGCTCTCAAAAGCACTATCAGAGTCCAAAACAGTGATTCTTAGTGCAGATATTCACTCAACACTGAGTTTCCAGGAGAAGGCCAGAAACTCTCTAAGAAGCACTTTCTTAGTCCAAAAAATTCATTCTTAGTGCAGATATTCACTCAACACAGAGTTTCCACTGGAAGGCCAGTAACGCTCTCAAATGCATTTTCAGAGTCCGAAAAAGTGATTGTTAGTGCAGATATTCACTCAACACAGAGTTTACACTGGAAGGCCAGTAACGCTTTCAAATGCACTTTCAGAATCCAAAAAAAGTGATTCTCAGCACAGGTATTCACTCAACACAGAGTTTACACTAGATGGCCAGAAACGCTCTCAAATGCACTTTCAGAGTCCAAAAAAGTGATTCTTACTGCAGATATTCACTCAACACAGAGTTTCCACTGGAAGGCCAGAAACGCTGTCAAAGGCACTTTAGGAGTCCAAAAAAGTGATTCTTAGTGCAGATATTCACTCAACAGAGAGTTTCCAGTAAAAGGCCAGAAACGCTCTCAGAAGCACTTTCAGAGTCCAAAACAGTGATTCTTAGTGCAGATATTCACTCAACACAGAGTTTCCACTGGAAGGCCAGAAACGCTCTCAAATGCACTTTAAGAGTCCAAAAAAGTGATTCTCTGCACTGATATTCACTCAACACAGAGTTTACACTGGAAGACCAGAAATGCTCTCAAATGCACTTTCAGAGTCCAAAAAATTGATTCTTACTGCAGATATTCTCTCAACATAGAGTTTCCTGGGGAAGGCGAGAAACGCTCTCAAATGCACTTTCAGCGTCTAAAAAAGTGATTCTTAGTGCAGATATTAACTCAACACAGAGTTTCCAGTAAAAGGCCAGAAACGCTCTCAA
This sequence comes from Megalops atlanticus, assembly GCA_019176425.1. NCBI lineage: Eukaryota > Metazoa > Chordata > Actinopteri > Elopiformes > Megalopidae > Megalops > Megalops atlanticus. The sequence goes on along the minus strand of CM032896.1, from coordinate 26,443,863 downwards.
ATGCACTTTCAGAGTCCAAAAAAATGATTCTTACTGCAAATATTCACTCAACACAGAGTTTTCACTGGAAGGCCAGAAACGCTCTCAAAAGCACTTTCAGATTAAAAAAAACTGATTCTTAGTGCAGATATTCACTCAACACAGAGTTTCCAGGAGAAGGCCAGAAACTCTCTGAGAAGCACTTTCTGAGTCAAAAACGGTTATTCTTAGTGCAGATATTCACTCAACACAGAGTTTCCACTGGAAGGCCTGAAACGCTCTCAAATGCAGTTTAGGAGTGCAAAAAAGTGATTCTTAGTGCAGATATTCACTCAACACAGAGTTTCCACTGGAAGGCCAGAAACGCTCTCAGAAGCAATTTCAGAGTCCAAAACAGTGATTCTTAGTGCAGATATTCACTCAACACAGAGTTTCCAGGAGAAGGCCAGAAACGCTCTCAGAAGCACTTTCAGAGTCCAAAACAGTGATTCTTAGTGCAGATATTCACTCAACACAGAGTTTTCACTGGAAGGCCAGAAACGCTCTCAAAAGCACTTTCAGAGTCCAAAAAAGTCATTCTTAGTGCAGATATTCAGTCAACAAAGAGTTATCAGGAGAAGGCGAGAAACTCTCTCAGAAGCACCTTCTGAGTCCAAAACAGTGATTCTTAGTGCAGATATTCACTCAACACAGAGTTTCCACTGGAAGGCCTGAATCGCTCTCAAATGCACTTTCAGAGTCCAAAAAGTGATTCTTACTGCAGATATTCCCTCAACACAGAGTTTCCACTGGAAGGCCAGAAACGCTCTCAAATGCACTTTCAGAGTCAAAAAAATTGATTCTTAGTGCAGATATTCACTCAACACAGAGTTTCCAAGAGAAGGCCAGAAACTCTCTGAGAAGCACTTTCTGAGTCAAAAACAGTTATTCTTAGTGCAGATATTCACTCAACACAGAGTTTCCACTGGAAGGCCTGAAACGCTCTCAAATGCACAGTTATTTTAGGAGTGCAAAAAAAGTGATTCTTAGTGCAGATATTCACTCAACACAGAGTTTCCACTGGAAGGCCAGAAACGCTCTCAGAAGCACTTTCAGAGTCCAAAACAGTGATTCTTAGTGCAGATATTCACTCAACACTGAGTTTCCAGGAGAAGGCCAGAAACTCTCTAAGAAGCACTTTCTTATTCCAAAAAATTCATTCTTAGTGCAGATATTCACTCAACACAGAGTTTCCACTGGAAGGCCAGAAACGCTCTCAAATGCATTTTCAGAGTCCAAAAAGTGATTGTTAGTGCAGATATTCACGCAACACAGAGTTTACACTGGAAGGCCAGTAACGCTTTCAAATGCACTTTCAGAATCCAAAAAAGTGATTCTCAGCACAGGTATTCACTCAACACAGAGTTTACACTAGATGGCCAGAAACGCTCTCAAATGCACTTTTAGAGTCCAAAAATTGATTCTTAGTGCAGATATTCACTCAACATAGAGTTTACAGTAAAAGGCCAGAAACGCTTTCAAATGCACTTTCAGAATCCAAAAATTGATTCTTAGTGCAGATATTCACTCAACACAGAGTTTCCAGTAAAAGGCCAGAAACGCTCTCAAATGCACTTTTAGAGTCCAAAAATTGATTCTTAGTGCAGATATTCACTCAACATAGAGTTTCCAGTAAAAGGCCAGAAACGCTCTCAAATGCACTTTCAGAGTCCAAAAATTGATTATTACTGCAAATATTCACTCAACACAGAGTTTTCATTGGAAGGCCAGAAACGCTCTCAAATGCACTTTCAGAGTCAAAAAAATGATTCTTAGTGCAGATATTCACTCAACACAGAGTTTCCACTGGAAGGCCTGAAACGCTCTCAAAAGCACTTTCAGAGTCCAAAAAGTCATTCTTAGTGCAGATATTCACTCAACACAGAGTTTCCACTGGAAGGCCAGAAACGCTCTCAGAAGCACTTTCAGAGTCCAAAACAGTGATTCTTAGTGCAGATATTCACTCAACACTGAGTTTCCAGGAGAAGGCCAGAAACTCTCTAAGAAGCACTTTCTTAGTCCAAAAATTCATTCTTAGTGCAGATATTCACTCAACACAGAGTTTCCACTGGAAGGCCAGAAACGCTCTCAAATGCATTTTCAGAGTCCAAAAAAGTGATTGTTAGTGCAGATATTCACTCAACACAGAGTTTACACTGGAAGGCCAGTAACGCTTTCAAATGCACTTTCAGAATCCAAAAAAAGTGATTCTCAGCACAGGTATTCACTCAACACAGAGTTTACACTAGATGGCCAGAAACGCTCTCAAAGGCACTTTAGGAGTCCAAAAAAGTGATTCTTAGTGCAGATATTCACTCAACAGAGAGTTTCCAGTAAAAGGCCAGAAACGCTCTCAGAAGCACTTTCAGAGTCCAAAACAGTGATTCTTCGTGCAGATATTCACTCAACACAGAGTTTCCAGGAGAAGGCCAAAACTCTCTGAGAAGCACTTTCTGAGTCAAAAACAGTTATTCTTAGTGCAGATATTCACTCAACACAGAGTTTCCACTGGAAGGCCTGAAACGCTCTCAAATGCACTTTAGAGTGCAAAAAGTGATTCTTAGTGCAGATATTCACTCAACACAGAGTTTCCACTGGAAGGCCAGAAACGCTCTCAGAAGCACTTTCAGAGTCCAAAACAGTGATTCTTAGTGCAGATATTCACTCAACACAGAGTTTCCAGGAGAAGGCCAGAAACTCTCTCAGAAGCACCTTCTGAGTCCAAAACAGTTATTCTTAGTTCAGATATTCACTCAACACAGAGTTTCCACTGGAAGGCCAGAAACGCTCTCAAAAGCACTTTTAGAGTCCAAAAAAGTCATTCTTAGTGCAGATATTCAGTCAACAAAGAGTTTCCACTGGAAGGCCAGAAACGCTCTCAAATGCACTTTCAGAGTCAAAAAAATTGATTCTTAGTGCAGATATTCACTCAACACAGAGTTTCCAAGAGAAGGCCAGAAACTCTCTGAGAAGCACTTTCTGAGTCAAAAACAGTTATTCTTAGTGCAGATATTCACTCAACACAGAGTTTCCACTGGAAGGCCTGAAACGCTCTCAAAAGCACGTTCAGAGTCCAAAAAAGTCATTCTTAGTGCAGATATTCACTCAACACAGAGTTTCCACTGGAAGGCCAGAAACGCTCTCAGAAGCACTTTCAGAGTCCAAAACAGTGATTCTTAGTGCAGATATTCACTCAACACTGAGTTTCCAGGAGAAGGCCAGAAACTCTCTAAGAAGCACTTTCTTAGTCCAAAAAATTCATTCTTAGTGCAGATATTCACTCAACACAGAGTTTCCACTGGAAGGCCAGAAACGCTCTCAAATGCATTTTCAGAGTCCAAAAAAGTGATTGTTAGTGCAGATATTCACTCAACACAGAGTTTCCACTGGAAGGCCAGAAACGCTCTCAGAAGCACTTTCAGAGTCCAAAACAGTGATTCTTAGTGCAGATATTCACTCAACACTGAGTTTCCAGGAGAAGGCCAGAAACTCTCTAAGAAGCACTTTCTTATTCCAAAAAATTCATTCTTAGTGCAGATATTCACTCAACACAGAGTTTCCACTGGAAGGCCAGAAACGCTCTGAGAAGCACTTTCTGAGTCAAAAACAGTTATTCTTAGTGCAGATATTCACTCAACACAGAGTTTCCACTGGAAGGCCTGAAACGCTCTCAAATGCACTTTAGGAGTGCAAAAAAGTGATTCTTAGTGCAGATATTCACTCAACACAGAGTTTCCACTGGAAGGCCAGAAACGCTCTCAGAAGCACTTTCAGAGTCCAAAACAGTGATTCTTAGTGCAGATATTCACTCAACACTGAGTTTCCAGGAGAAGGCCAGAAACTCTCTAAGAAGCACTTTCTTATTCCAAAAAATTCATTCTTAGTGCAGATATTCACTCAACACAGAGTTTCCACTGGAAGGCCAGAAACGCTCTCAAATGCATTTTCAGAGTCCAAAAAAGTGATTGTTAGTGCAGATATTCACGCAACACAGAGTTTACACTGGAAGGCCAGTAACGCTTTCAAATGCACTTTCAGAATCCAAAAAAGTGATTCTCAGCACAGGTATTCACTCAACACAGAGTTTCCACTAGATGGCCAGAAACGCTCTCAAATGCACTTTTAGAGTCCAAAAATTGATTCTTAGTGCAGATATTCACTCAACATAGAGTTTACAGTAAAAGGCCAGAAACGCTTTCAAATGCACTTTCAGAATCCAAAAATTGATTCTTAGTGCAGATATTCACTCAACACAGAGTTTCCAGTAAAAGGCCAGAAACGCTCTCAAATGCACTTTTAGAGTCCAAAAATTGATTCTTAGTGCAGATATTCACTCAACATAGAGTTTCCAGTAAAAGGCCAGAAACGCTCTCAAATGCACTTTCAGAGTCCAAAAATTGATTATTACTGCAAATATTCACTCAACACAGAGTTTTCATTGGAAGGCCAGAAACGCTCTCAAATGCACTTTCAGAGTCAAAAAAATGATTCTTAGTGCAGATATTCACTCAACACAGAGTTTCCACTGGAAGGCCTGAAACGCTCTCAAAAGCACTTTCAGAGTCCAAAAAGTCATTCTTAGTGCAGATATTCACTCAACACAGAGTTTCCACTGGAAGGCCAGAAACGCTCTCAGAAGCACTTTCAGAGTCCAAAACAGTGATTCTTAGTGCAGATATTCACTCAACACTGAGTTTCCAGGAGAAGGCCAGAAACTCTCTCAGAAGCATTTTCTTAGTCCAAAAATTCATTCTTAGTGCAGATATTCACTCAACACAGAGTTTCCACTGGAAGGCCAGAAACGCTCTCAAATGCATTTTCAGAGTCCAAAAAAGTGATTGTTAGTGCAGATATTCACTCAACACAGAGTTTACACTGGAAGGCCAGAAACGCTTTCAAATGCACTTTCAGAATCCAAAAAAGTGATTCTCAGTGCAGATATTCACTCAACACAGAGTTTACACTAGATGGCCAGAAACGCTCTCAAAGGCACTTTAGGAGTCCAAAAAAGTGATTCTTAGTGCAGATATTCACTCAACACAGAGTTTCCAGTAAAAGGCCAGAAACGCTCTCAGAAGCACTTTCAGAGTCCAAAACAGTGATTCTTAGTGCAGATATTCACTCAACACAGAGTTTCCAGGAGAAGGCCAAAACTCTCTCAAATGCACTTTCTGAGTCAAAAACAGTTATTCTTAGTGCAGATATTCACTCAACACAGAGTTTCCACTGGAAGGCCAGAAACGCTCTCAAATGCACTTTAGAGTCCAAAAAGTGATTCTTAGTGCAGATATTCACTCAACACAGAGTTTCCAGGAGAAGGCCAGAAACTCTCTCAGAAGCACCTTCTGAGTCCAAAACAGTTATTCTTAGTTCAGATATTCACTCAACACAGAGTTTCCACTGGAAGGCCAGAAACGCTCTCAAAAGCACTTTTAGAGTCCAAAAAAGTCATTCTTAGTGCAGATATTCAGTCAACAAAGAGTTTCCACTGGAAGGCCAGAAACGCTCTCAAATGCACTTTCAGAGTCAAAAAAATTGATTCTTAGTGCAGATATTCACTCAACACAGAGTTTCCAAGAGAAGGCCAGAAACTCTCTGAGAAGCACTTTCTGAGTCAAAAACAGTTATTCTTAGTGCAGATATTCACTCAACACAGAGTTTCCACTGGAAGGCCTGAAACGCTCTCAAAAGCACGTTCAGAGTCCAAAAAAGTCATTCTTAGTGCAGATATTCACTCAACACAGAGTTTCCACTGGAAGGCCAGAAACGCTCTCAGAAGCACTTTCAGAGTCCAAAACAGTGATTCTTAGTGCAGATATTCACTCAACACTGAGTTTCCAGGAGAAGGCCAGAAACTCTCTAAGAAGCACTTTCTTAGTCCAAAAATTCATTCTTAGTGCAGATATTCACTCAACACAGAGTTTCCACTGGAAGGCCAGAAACGCTCTCAAATGCATTTTCAGAGTCCAAAAAAGTGATTGTTAGTGCAGATATTCACTCAACACAGAGTTTACACTGGAAGGCCAGTAACGCTTTCAAATGCACTTTCAGAATCCAAAAAAAGTGATTCTCAGCACAGGTATTCACTCAACACAGAGTTTCCACTAGATGGCCAGAAACGCTCTCAAATGCACTTTTAGAGTCCAAAAAATTGATTCTTAGTGCAGATATTCACTCAACATAGAGTTTACAGTAAAAGGCCAGAAACTCTTTCAAATGCACTTTCAGAATCCAAAAAATTGATTCTTAGTGCAGATATTCACTCAACACAGAGTTTCCAGTAAAAGGCCAGAAACGCTCTCAAATGCACTTTTAGAGTCCAAAAAAGTGATTTTTAGTGCAGATATTCACTCAACACAGAGTTTACACTGGAAGGCCAGTAACGCTTTCAAATGCACTTTCAGAGTCCAAAAAAAGTGATTCTCAGCACAGGTATTCACTCAACACAGAGTTTACACTAGATGGCCAGAAACGCTCTCAAATGCACTTTTAGAGTCCAAAAAATTGATTCTTAGTGCAGATATTCGCTCAACATACAGTTTACAGTAAAAGGCCAGAAACGCTTTCAAATGCACTTTCAGAATCCAAAAAATTGATTCTTAGTGCAGATATTCACTCAACACAGAGTTTCCAGTAAAAGGCCAGAAACGCTCTCAAATGCACTTTTAGAGTCCAAAAAATTGATTCTTAGTGCAGATATTCACTCAACATAGAGTTTCCAGTAAAAGGCCAGAAACGCTCTCAAATGCACTTTCAGAGTCCAAAAAATTGATTATTACTGCAAATATTCACTCAACACAGAGTTTTCATTGGAAGGCCAGAAACGCTCTCAAATGCACTTTCAGAGTCAAAAAAATTGATTCTTAGTGCAGATATTCACTCAACACAGAGTTTCCACTGGAAGGCCAGAAACGCTCTCAAATGCATTTTCAGAGTCCAAAAAAGTGATTGTTAGTGCAGATATTCACTCAACACAGAGTTTACACTGGAAGGCCAGTAACGCTCTCAAATGCACTTTCAGAGTCCAAAAAATTGATTATTACTGCAAATATTCACTCAACACAGAGTTTTCACTGGAAGGCCAGAAACGCTCTCAAATGCAGTTTCAGAGTCAAAAAAATTGATTCTTAGTGCAGATATTCACTCAACACAGAGTTTCCAAGAGAAGGCCAGAAACTCTCTGAGAAGCACTTTCTGAGTCAAAAACAGTTATTCTTAGTGCAGATATTCACTCAACACAGAGTTTCCACTGGAAGGCCTGAAACGCTCTCAAATGCACTTTAGGAGTGCAAAAAAGTGATTCTTAGTGCAGATATTCACTCAACACAGAGTTTCCAGGAGAAGGCCAAAACTCTCTGAGAAGCACTTTCTGAGTCAAAAACAGTTATTCTTAGTGCAGATATTCACTCAACACAGAGTTTCCACTGGAAGGCCAGAAACGCTCTCAAAAGCACTTTTAGAGTCCAAAAAAGTCATTCTTAGTGCAGATATTCAGTCAACAAAGAGTTTCCACTGGAAGGCCAGAAACGCTCTCAAATGCACTTTCAGAGTCAAAAAAATTGATTCTTAGTGCAGATATTCACTCAACACAGAGTTTCCAAGAGAAGGCCAGAAACTCTCTGAGAAGCACTTTCTGAGTCAAAAACAGTTATTCTTAGTGCAGATATTCACTCAACACAGAGTTTCCACTGGAAGGCCTGAAACGCTCTCAAAAGCACGTTCAGAGTCCAAAAAAGTCATTCTTAGTGCAGATATTCACTCAACACAGAGTTTCCACTGGAAGGCCAGAAACGCTCTCAGAAGCACTTTCAGAGTCCAAAACAGTGATTCTTAGTGCAGATATTCACTCAACACTGAGTTTCCAGGAGAAGGCCAGAAACTCTCTAAGAAGCACTTTCTTAGTCCAAAAAATTCATTCTTAGTGCAGATATTCACTCAACACAGAGTTTCCACTGGAAGGCCAGAAACGCTCTCAAATGCATTTTCAGAGTCCAAAAAAAGTGATTGTTAGTGCAGATATTCACTCAACACAGAGTTTACACTGGAAGGCCAGTAACGCTTTCAAATGCACTTTCAGAATCCAAAAAAAGTGATTCTCAGCGCAGGTATTCACTCAACACAGAGTTTACACTAGATGGCCAGAAACGCTCTCAAATGCACTTTTAGAGTCCAAAAAATTGATTCTTAGTGCAGATATTCACTCAACATAGAGTTTACAGTAAAAGGCCAGAAACTCTTTCAAATGCACTTTCAGAATCCAAAAAATTGATTCTTAGTGCAGATATTCACTCAACACAGAGTTTCCAGTAAAAGGCCAGAAACGCTCTCAAATGCACTTTTAGAGTCCAAAAAAGTGATTTTTAGTGCAGATATTCACTCAACACAGAGTTTACACTGGAAGGCCAGTAACGCTTTCAAATGCACTTTCAGAGTCCAAAAAAAGTGATTCTCAGCACAGGTATTCACTCAACACAGAGTTTACACTAGATGGCCAGAAACGCTCTCAAATGCACTTTTAGAGTCCAAAAAATTGATTCTTAGTGCAGATATTCACTCAACATACAGTTTACAGTAAAAGGCCAGAAACGCTTTCAAATGCACTTTCAGAATCCAAAAAATTGATTCTTAGTGCAGATATTCACTCAACACAGAGTTTCCAGTAAAAGGCCAGAAACGCTCTCAAATGCACTTTTAGAGTCCAAAAAATTGATTCTTAGTGCAGATATTCACTCAACATAGAGTTTCCAGTAAAAGGCCAGAAACGCTCTCAAATGCACTTTCAGAGTCAAAAAAATTGATTATTACTGCAAATATTCACTCAACACAGAGTTTTCACTGGAAGGCCAGAAACGCTCTCAAATGCACTTTAGGAGTGCAAAAAAGTGATTCTTAGTGCAGATATTCACTCAACACAGAGTTTCCACTGGAAGGCCTGAAACGCTCTCAAATGCACTTTAGGAGTGCAAAAAAGTGATTCTTAGTGCAGATATTCACTCAACACAGAGTTTCCACTGGAAGGCCAGAAACGCTCTCAGAAGCACTTTCAGAGTCCAAAAAAATGATTCTTAGTGCAGATATTCACTCAACAGAGAGTTTCCAGTAAAAGGCCAGAAACGCTCTCAAATGCACTTTCAGAGTTCAATAAAGTGATTCTTTTGCAGATATTCACTCAACACAGAGTTTCCACTGGAATTCCAGAAACGCTCTCAAATGCACTTTCTGAGTCCACAAAAATGATTGTTAGTGCAGATATTCACTCAACACAGAGTTTACACTGGAAGGCCAGTAACGCTAGGAAATGAACTTTCGGAGTCCAAAAAAGTGATTCTTAGTGCAGATATTCACTCAACACAGAGTTTCCAGTAAAAGGCCAGAAACGCTCTCAAATGCACTTTCAGAGTCCAAAAAAATGATTCTTACTGCAAATATTCACTCAACACAGAGTTTTCACTGGAAGGCCAGAAACGCTCTCAAAAGCACTTTCAGATTAAAAAAAACTGATTCTTAGTGCAGATATTCACTCAACACAGAGTTTCCAGGAGAAGGCCAGAAACTCTCTGAGAAGCACTTTCTGAGTCAAAAACGGTTATTCTTAGTGCAGATATTCACTCAACACAGAGTTTCCACTGGAAGGCCTGAAACGCTCTCAAATGCACTTTAGGAGTGCAAAAAAGTGATTCTTAGTGCAGATATTCACTCAACACAGAGTTTCCACTGGAAGGCCAGAAACGCTCTCAGAAGCAATTTCAGAGTCCAAAACAGTGATTCTTAGTGCAGATATTCACTCAACACAGAGTTTCCAGGAGAAGGCCAGAAACGCTCTCAGAAGCACTTTCAGAGTCCAAAACAGTGATTCTTAGTGCAGATATTCACTCAACACAGAGTTTTCACTGGAAGGCCAGAAACGCTCTCAAAAGCACTTTCAGAGTCCAAAAAAGTCATTCTTAGTGCAGATATTCAGTCAACAAAGAGTTATCAGGAGAAGGCGAGAAACTCTCTCAGAAGCACCTTCTGAGTCCAAAACAGTGATTCTTAGTGCAGATATTCACTCAACACAGAGTTTCCACTGGAAGGCCTGAATCGCTCTCAAATGCACTTTAGGAGTCCAAAAAAGTGATTCTTACTGCAGATATTCCCTCAACACAGAGTTTCCACTGGAAGGCCAGAAACGCTCTCAAATGCACTTTCAGAGTCAAAAAAATTGATTCTTAGTGCAGATATTCACTCAACACAGAGTTTCCAGTAAAAGGCCAGAAACGCTCTCAAATGCACTTTCAGAGTTCAATAAAGTGATTCTTTTGCAGCTATTCACTCAACACAGAGTTTCCACTGGAAGGCCTGAAACGCTCTCAGAAGCACTTTCAGAGTCCAAAACAGTGATTCTTAGTGCAGATATTCACTCAACACTGAGTTTCCAGGAGAAGGCCAGAAACTCTCTAAGAAGCACTTTCTTAGTCCAAAAAATTCATTCTTAGTGCAGATATTCACTCAACACAGAGTTTCCACTGGAAGGCCAGAAACGCTCTCAAATGCATTTTCAGAGTCCAAAAAAGTGATTGTTAGTGCAGATATTCACGCAACACAGAGTTTACACTGGAAGGCCAGTAACGCTTTCAAATGCACTTTCAGAATCCAAAAAAAGTGATTCTCAGCACAGGTATTCACTCAACACAAAGTTTACACTAGATGGCCAGAAACGCTCTCAAATGCACTTTTAGAGTCCAAAAAATTGATTCTTAGTGCAGATATTCACTCAACATAGAGTTTACAGTAAAAGGCCAGAAACGCTTTCAAATGCACTTTCAGAATCCAAAAAATTGATTCTTAGTGCAGATATTCACTCAACACAGAGTTTCCAGTAAAAGGCCAGAAACGCTCTCAAATGCACTTTTAGAGTCCAAAAAATTGATTCTTAGTGCAGATATTCACTCAACATAGAGTTTCCAGTAAAAGGCCAGAAACGCTCTCAAATGCACTTTCAGAGTCCAAAAATTGATTATTACTGCAAATATTCACTCAACACAGAGTTTTCATTGGAAGGCCAGAAACGCTCTCAAATGCACTTTCAGAGTCAAAAAAATGATTCTTAGTGCAGATATTCACTCAACACAGAGTTTCCACTGGAAGGCCTGAAACGCTCTCAAATGCACTATCAGAGTCCAAAACAGTGATTCTTAGTGCAGATATTCACTCAACACTGAGTTTCCAGGAGAAGGCCAGAAACTCTCTAAGAAGCACTTTCTTAGTCCAAAAATTCATTCTTAGTGCAGATATTCACTCAACACAGAGTTTCCACTGGAAGGCCAGTAACGCAGAAACGCTCTCAAATGCATTTTCAGAGTCCAAAAAAGTGATTGTTAGTGCAGATATTCACTCAAAACAGAGTTTACACTGGAAGGCCAGTAACGCTTTCAAATGCACTTTCAGAATCCAAAAAAGTGATTCTCAGCACAGGTATTCACTCAACACAGAGTTTACACTAGATGGCCAGAAACGCTCTCAAATGCACTTTCAGAGTCCAAAAAGTGATTCTTACTGCAGATATTCACTCAACACAGAGTTTCCACTGGAAGGCCAGAAACGCTCTCAAAGGCACTTTTAGAGTCCAAAAAGTGATTCTTAGTGCAGATATTCACTCAACATAGAGTTTCCAGTAAAAAAGGCCAGAAACGCTCTCAAATGCACTTTCAGAGTCCAAAAAGTGATTCTTAGTGCAGATATTCACTCAACACAGAGTTTTCACTGGAAGGCCAGAAACGCTCTCAAATGCACTTTAAGAGTCCAAAAAGTGATTCTTAGTGCAGATATTCACTCAACACAGAGTTTCCACTGGAAGGCCAGAAATGCTCTCAAATGCTTTCTCAAAAAATGCAGATATTCACTCACTTTCAGAGCTCTCAAAAGCACTTTCAGAGTCAAAAAAAAGTGTGAGAGTTTCCATTCTCAAATGCACTCAGAGTTCAAAAAGTGATTCTTTTGCAGATATTCACTCAACACAGAGTTTCCACTGGAAGGCCAGAAACGCTCTCAAATGCACTTTCAGAGTCCAAAAAACTGATTCTTAGTGCAGATATTCACTCAACACAGAGTTTCCACTGGAAGGCCAGAAACGCTCTCAAATGCACTTTCAGAGTCCAAAAAAGTGATTCTTAGTGCAGATATTCACTCAACACAGAGTTTCCAGTAAAAGGCCAGAAACGCTCTCAAATGCACTTTCAGAGTCCAAAAAAATGATTCTTAGTGCAAATATTCACTCAACACAGAGTTTTCACTGGAAGGCCAGAAACGCTCTCAAAAGCACTTTCAGAGTCAAAAAAAGTGATTCTTAGTGCAGATATTCACTCAACACAGAGTTTCCAGGAGAAGGCCAGAAACTCTCTCAGAAGCACTTTCTGAGTCCAAAACAGTGATTCTTAGTGCAGATATTCACTCAACACAGAGTTTCCACTGGAAGGCCTGAAACGCTCTCAAATGCACTTTCAGAGTGCAAAAAAGTGATTCTTAGTGCAGATATTCACTCAACACAGAGTTTCCACTGGAAGGCCAGAAACGCTCTCAGAAGCACTTTCAGAGTCCAAAACAGTGATTCTTAGTGCAGATATTCACTCAACACAGAGTTTCCAGGAGAAGGCCAGAAACGCTCTCAGAAGCACTTTCAGAGTCCAAAACAGTGATTCTTAGTGCAGATATTCACTCAACACAGAGTTTTCACTGGAAGGCCAGAAACGCTCTCAAAAGCACTTTCAGAGTCCAAAAAAGTCATTCTTAGTGCAGATATTCAGTCAACAAAGAGTTATCACTGGAAGGCCAGAAACTCTCTCAAAAGCACTTTCTGAGTCCAAAAAGTGATTCTTAGTGCAGATATTCACTCAACACAGAGTTTCCACTGGAAGGCCAGAAACGCTCTCAAATGCACTTTAGAGAGTCAAAAATTGATTCTTAGTGCAGATATTCACTCAACACAGAGTTTCCACTGGAAGGCCAGAAACTCTCTCAGAAGCACTTTCAGAGTCAAAAACAGTTATTCTTAGTGCAGATATTCACTCAACACAGAGTTTCCACTGGAAGGCCTGAAACGCTCTCAAATGCACTTTCAGAGTGCAAAAAAGTGATTCTTAGTGCAGATATTCACTCAACACAGAGTTTCCACTGGAAGGCCAGAAACGCTCTCAGAAGCACTTTCAGAGTCCAAAACAGTGATTCTTAGTGCAGATATTCACTCAACACTGAGTTTCCAGGAGAAGGCCAGAAACTCTCTAAGAAGCACTTTCTTAGTCCAAAAAATTCATTCTTAGTGCAGATATTCACTCAACACAGAGTTTCCACTGGAAGGCCAGAAACGCTCTCAAATGCATTTTCAGAGTCCAAAAAAGTGATTGTTAGTGCAGATATTCACTCAACACAGAGTTTACACTGGAAGGCCAGTAACGCTTTCAAATGCACTTTCAGAATCCAAAAAAAGTGATTCTCAGCACAGGTATTCACTCAACACAGAGTTTACACTAGATGGCCAGAAACGCTCTCAAATGCACTTTTAGAGTCCAAAAAATTGATTCTTAGTGCAGATATTCACTCAACATAGAGTTTACAGTAAAAGGCCAGAAACGCTTTCAAATGCACTTTCAGAATCCAAAAAATTGATTCTTAGTGCAGATATTCACTCAACACAGAGTTTCCAGTAAAAGGCCAGAAACGCTCTCAAATGCACTTTTAGAGTCCAAAAAATTGATTCTTAGTGCAGATATTCACTCAACATAGAGTTTCCAGTAAAAGGCCAGAAACGCTCTCAAATGCACTTTCAGAGTCCAAAAAATTGATTATTACTGCAAATATTCACTCAACACAGAGTTTTCATTGGAAGGCCAGAAACGCTCTCAAATGCACTTTCAGAGTCAAAAAAAATGATTCTTAGTGCAGATATTCACTCAACACAGAGTTTCCACTGGAAGGCCTGAAACGCTCTCAAAAGCACTTTCAGAGTCCAAAAAAGTCATTCTTAGTGCAGATATTCACTCAACACAGAGTTTCCACTGGAAGGCCAGAAACGCTCTCAGAAGCACTTTCAGAGTCCAAAACAGTGATTCTTAGTGCAGATATTCACTCAACACTGAGTTTCCAGGAGAAGGCCAGAAACTCTCTAAGAAGCACTTTCTTAGTCCAAAAAATTCATTCTTAGTGCAGATATTCACTCAACACAGAGTTTCACTGGAAGGCCAGTAACGCTCTCAAATGCATTTTCAGAGTCCGAAAAAGTGATTGTTAGTGCAGATATTCACTCAACACAGAGTTTACACTGGAAGGCCAGTAACGCTTTCAAATGCACTTTCAGAATCCAAAAAAAGTGATTCTCAGCACAGGTATTGTGCAAAAGGATTCTAGTGCAGATATTCATCCCAAAACAGAGTTTCCACTGGAAGGCCAGAAACGCTCTCAGAAGCACTTTCAGAGTCCAAAAATGATTCTTAGTGCAGATATTCACTCAACAGAGAGTTTCCAGTAAAAAGGGCCCGAAACGCCCCTCAATGCACTTCAGAGTTCAAAAAGTGATTCTTTTTCAG
>CM032896.1:26098002-26428787 GCA_019176425.1 Megalops atlanticus | reverse complement strand
GAACTTGGCCAAATGTGAATTGGTAAAGCAACCATTACCTATCTGGGTAAACAAGTTGGCCAAGGTCATGTTCGCCCGTTGGAGGCAAAGATTTTGGTGATTTCGGAGTTCCCTACTCCTAAAACGAAGCGGGAGCTGCGCCGGTTTTTGGGGATGACCGGTTATTATCGTAGCTTTTGTCGGAACTTTTCTGAAGTTGTGTTGCCTCTTACTAATCTGCTACGTGACCACCGTGATTTCGTTTGGTCGGAAGATTGCCAGACTGCTTTTCAGAATGCTAAAGCGTTACTGTGCAGTGCTCCCGTACTTGCGGCTCCAAATTTCCACCTGCCTTTTAAACTCGACGTTGATGCAAGCGCAACCGGAGCCGGTGCTGTCCTTCTGCAGGAAGATGCCAACGGAATTGATCACCCCGTCTGTTATTTTTCGAAAAAGTTCTTAAAACATCAACTGAACTATAGCACCATCGAGAAGGAGGCGTTAGCGTTGTTGCTGGCCCTGCAACATTTCGAGGTTTACATAGGCTCTGTCGTAATCCCTGTCATGGTCTTCACAGATCATAACCCTTTGGTTTTTCTCTCTAGGATGAGAAATGCGAATCAGCGTATCATGCGTTGGTCCTTATGTCTTCAAGGATTTAACCTAGAGATTTGATATAAAAAGGGTAAGGACAACGTTTTGGCGGATACTTTATCCCGTTTGTATCCGTAGTAGCCTAATGGTAATCAACATTAGGTGATGATTTTTTGGTGGTGGGGGTGTTACGTCCCTGCGTGTGTGATTTGCCTGTGCTTTGCCTTGTTTTGTTTTGTTGTGTGTCACGTATGTTTCAGGACGTCCCGTGGGCGAAGGGCGCCAAATTGCTGCTCCTCCCGCGTACGTGTGATTGGAAGCTCCGCTCTATATAAGGGGCGTAGTTCCGTCTTGTCCGACGCTGCTTTGGAGCCACGCCTCGCCGCCATCGTCACTGCCGCGTTCTTGCCCTGATATTGTTTGACCGGCATTGGTTGTGTGAACTTTGTAGCGAGTTGTGTTTGTTTGTTGTTGCATAATAAATACGTTAAAATATACCGAGCCTTGTTAGCCGTTGTTTTTTTGCCAGCAGTGCCATCTCAACCCTTTTGTTCACGCTCCTGACCCTAGACAGGTTCGTGACACCGGTCACAAATGCACAATCAGAGTCCAAAACAGTGATTCTCAGGACAGATAATGACCCAACACAAAGTTTCCACTAGAAGTCCAGAAACGCTCTCAGAGTGAATAAGACATTAGCACATCCTGACAAGAGGGCATTAGAGTAGTCTATTCTGGATGTTACAAAGGCGTGGATTAATTTTTCAGCATCCTTAGTTGATACAATTTTCCTGATTTTGGCTATATTTCTCAAATGGAAAAAGGCTGTCCTAGAGGTGTTAGCTATGTGGGTTTCAAAAGACAGCTCAGGATCAATGACAACACCAAGGTCTTTGATGGCAGCACTCGGGGCAAGGGAGACACCATCAAGGTCCAGTGTAAAATGAGTGAATTTGCTCCTGATTGAGTTTTGGCCAATTACCAATATTTTGGTTTTGTCTGAGTTCAGGAGGAGAAAATTTCGGGCCATCCAATTCTTTACATCTGTTAGGCAGGCCTCCATGTTTGATATATTCAGGGGGACATCGGGTTTGACTGATATGTATAACTGAGTATCATCCGCGTAACAGTGGAAACTAATGTCATGTTTACGGATGATATAGCCAAGAGGCGACATGTATAACGAGAAGAGCAGAGGCCCAAGCACAGATCCTTGTGGTATACCATATCTTACTCTGGAACGAGCCGAAGATTCATTGTTAATGGAGACAAACTGATACCGTTCTGATAGATAAGACCTAAACCAAGATAGAGCCTGTCCGCTTATGCCAACCAAGTTTTCGAGGCGGTCGAGGAGGATACGATGATCAATGGTATCAAAGGCTGCACTTAGGTCTAGTAGCACAAGGAGGGAGATACAGCCATCGTCACAGGATAGTAGGAGATCGTTGAGCACCTTCAGGAGAGCGGTTTCTGTACTATGATGAGGTCTAAACCCGGACTGAAAGACTTCCAAGATATTGTTAGAATGTAGAAATGCACAGAGTTGCTTTGATACTGCTTTTTCCAGAATTTTCGAGAGGAATGGAAGGTTCGAGATGGGCCTATAGTTTGACAGGTCATTGGGATCTAGATTGGGCTTTTTCAGAATAGGTTTGATAACTGCTACTTTGAAGGGCTGAGGTCCAGACATTAGGGAGGCATTGATAAGATTTAATAGCGGTGTGCCAATTGCAGGAAGTAGCTGTTTTAGGAAGCCGGTTGGTATGGGGTCTAGTTTGCTGGTAGAGTTATTAGATGAATTGATGAGAGAAGAAAAGTCACTAAATTCAATGGGTATAAAAGAGTCAAAGCGAGAGGCGGGCCTAATGGACATACCTACATAATCTGGGACAGGACTGGCCAGGCAGGGAGCAGAAGTCGAAGATTTTTGTATATTGTCTCTTATAATTTTGCTATCAAAGAAGTTCATGAAGTCATTGCTACTATAAATTGCTGGTATATTAGGGTTAACTGATGCGGGACTCTTAGTTAATCTGGCGATAGTGCTAAACAGATACCGAGGATCTCTAGATGTTAATGGGACTTGCCAGTAGCCTTTCAATAGGTCCAGCTTACTCACAAGGATGCTGAGCCGACCTTGTCAACGCAATCCTCCATGCGCGGCAACGGAAAAGAGTCTGGTTTGGTGATTGCATTCACCTTCCTATAGTCGGTGCAGAAACAAAATGTACCATCTGGCTTAGGGACTAAAATGCACGGCGAGCTCCAGGCACTACAACTAGACACAGCTAACCCATTATCAACGAGATATTCAACCTCCGCTTTCATGACTGCCCTCTTCATCGGATTCACGCGGTATGCGTGCTGCTTTATGGGGGCATGTTCACCCCACATCAATATCATGACACAGGACGTTTGTACGAGAGGAACGTCTAAAAATAAGGCAGGATAAGAACTAATCAACTCCTGTATATCCGTAGCACGAGAATCCAATAAATAAGATAAGAGGTCCTCCAAACCTCTTAAAATCTCCGAAATCTGCAGTCTCGTGCAGGAGACGGGAACATCATGCAGACTGAGGCCATCCTCCTCAGGAGAATAAGGAGAGGTCACTGCTGAAACTGACGCAACAGACACAGGGTTTTCATCCCCTTTCTCCATCCCTCTCGAAACATAAGGCTTTAACATGTTTATGTGGCAGACACGGGTTTTGCGCTTCCTGTCAGGCGTTCGAATCACATAGTCCGTCTCACTAATTTTAGACTGTATCTCGTAAGGCCCAGAAAAATTCACCTGTAGGGCAGAACCGATCACAGGCAACAAAACTAAAACTCTGTCACCCGGCTGAAACGAACGACTCACAGATTTGAGGTCGTAACGACTCTTCATCTTAGACTGAGCAGATGACAGGGCTCTTCGAGCAGACTCACATGCGCTATGCAGACGCTCTCGGAACGAACTCACATAGTTGAGGATGTTAAGTTGGGGACTAGGTTTCTTTGACCCCCCACTTCTCACGCAATAGCCTTAATGGTCCTTGAATCGAATGGCCAAAAATCAAGTCGGCAGGACTAAAACCAAGAGACTCCTGAGTCGTCTCACGCACGGCAAACAAAAGTAGTGGTAACCCCTCATCCCACTCTCTGCAGAATCGAGGCAATAGGTGCGGAACATGGATTTGAGGGTCTGGTGGAATCTCTCCAAAGCCCCTTGGGACTCTGGGTGATATGCACTCGAAATCTCGTGATTGATGGAGAGCTGGTTTAGAACCTGCTTGAACAATCGAGACAAGAAATTTGACCCCTGATCCGTCTGCACGACTTTAGGTAACCCGAATGTTGAGAAGAAACGGATCAGCACCTTCACTATAGGCTTTGCCTTCACTGAGCGCAACGGAACAGCTTCCGGGTAACGGGTAGCAACACACATCATAGTTAGCAGGAACCGATGCCCAGATTTAGTCTTTGGCAAAGGCCCTACACAATCCAGAATGATGCGTTCGAACGGCTCTCCAATAACGGGAATTGGTCTTAGTGGAGCGGTCGGAATAGCTTGGTTGGGTTTCCCTGCTATTTGGCAACGGTGGCATGAACGGCAGTGCTTCACCACGTCCGATTTCAGACCAGGCCAAAAGAAATAATGCAAGATGCGATGGTAAGTTTTCGTAATGCCTAAATGACCTGCAAAATCGTGATCATGCCCCAGCGATAGAACTTGCAGTCTGAATTTGTTAGGAATCACCAACTGGTAGACTGTATTCCAGCCCAAATCTCTGCTATGCGGTGGAGTCCACTTTCGCATCAGCAAACCATCTTCCCAGTAGTATTCAGCAGAATTACTAACTATACCTCCCTTCCCCGCAGCTGTAGCACGACACCTAGCCAGAGAGGGATCCGTTTTCTGCTCACGCCCGATCAGCATTTTATCGACGGACAGCGACAAATCTGAATCGACAGGTTCAGCACCACCAGACGTAGACAGCGACTCCGGCGCGTTGTTCGAACAACAGGGACGGAGATGACTCGGGCGAACTCTCTAAACACATGAACATATCGGACAAATCAACAGTCTGGCCTAACTTGCGTGCTTGGGCTCTGGTAACCACACATGCTGGAAAAACCTGGGCGAGACTAGAATCCAAATCAGTGCTTGACTCGGACAACGGATTCACAACTACCTCCAGAAGAGGAAGAACTTTTCCGCCGGCTAAATCGTTACCCAAAATAAAGGCAACGCCCTTTACAGGTAGCTGCGGACGAACAGCCGCTTTGACAAACCCAGAAACCAACTCACTAATTATATGCACAAGGTGCAATGGGACTTTTGCAATTCCCAACTCAATTCCTTGCACCAACACATCAGAGCCACAGTACGTTTTAACTGAGAACGGAAGAGCGGAGGCAAGAATAAAAGATTGAGCAGCACCAGTGTCTCTCAACACTTTAATAGAGATATGGTCCTCCTCACGGTCAGTGAGCGAGACCATTCCTTTTAAAATGAACGGATCGTAAACCGAGTCAATGTCACTGTCCGATTTATCACAACTCGAAGCACGCACAAACCCAACACTTTTTGGTGTCGGTCTTTTCGGAGACTGATTTTTCCGCTTTAAAACAGGGCAAACCGCGATAAGATGACCCATCTCATGACAATAATAACATTCACGAGTTTCACTTTGCGAGGTTGGCTTTTCAAACTTCGAGTGTCTCCAGCTTCGCCTCGGGCTGGAAGGCAGAGCTGGATGACGGCGAGGAGAGAACGAAACAAAGGTACTCTTACGCGTTAGCACAAACTCATCAGCACACACGGCAGCCTGCGCTAATGTTGTTACTTTCTGGTCGTTCAGATAAGTCGCTACGGACTCTGGAACGCAGTTTTTAAATTCTTCCAGCAAGACCAGTTCTCTAAGCTGTTCTCTTGTTTGCACTCGCTGTGATGTGCACCATCTATCAAACGCACTCTCCTTCTCTCTTGCGAATTCCACATAGGTCCACCTATCACTCTTTCTGAGGCCACGGGACCTTTGCCGGTAGGCCTCAGGAACCAACTCGTAGGCATGCAGGATGGCGGTTTTAACGACGTCGTAGTTTGAACTCTGCTCTACAGTAAGTGCCGAGTATACCTCCTGTGCCTTCACCGTAAGCACACTCTGCAGCAACAGAGTCCAGACCTCGACAGGCCACTTTAGCGTGATGGCGACCCGCTCAAAATGGCTGAAGTATTTTTCGACCTCGCGGTCATTAAATGGCGGAACCATCCGAATATTACGACCAACATCAAATGGTTGGTCTAACAGCGGTGACTGAGCAGGCGGGGCTGGTGGAGGAGCAGCTGGAGGGGCAACAAAGGAAGCAACGACGGAAGCAGTCCTCGGAACAGAAGGAGAACCAACAGGAGAAGCAGGCAGTGAACTATCGAGCGGAAAAGCTTGAAGAACGCTTGGAGAGATGGTAACCCTCCTTGAAGCCAGTTCCATCTCAAGCTTTCTCAGTATAAGATCACGCTCTTCGCGTTCACGCTCGCGTTGGTATTCTCTCATTCGTTCATTCTCTCGCTCCTCTTGCTCTAACCTTTTTAAATCAAGTTCCCTTTGTATCTCTAGCCTCTTCAACTGGATTTCTTTGTCAAGTTCCTTTTCCTTAAGAGTCCGACTCTCCCGTTCGGCTCGTAACTTAGCCGCTTCGAACTGTATTTTGCGCTCCTGAAAGGAATATTCTTTAAGCTTGAGCTCCCCCTCAGTAATGTTACTCGCAACTGAGGAGCCAGAAGTCTGAGGAGAAACAGGCCCTTCAGCTTTAGCAGGGAGAATGTTTCTCTCTACTAGGCCGGCCTCCACAGCCTTAAACAGTGTCTCTTTAAGTTTTTTATCATCACTAGTCAGACTAACCGAATAATGCCCCGCGAGCTGAACTAACTGCTCTTTAGTGCAGCGCAACAAAAGATCCTCGGAAGGACTCTCAATAAATTGCTCCACCAAAGACATGGTCACATGAATAAACCTGAGCCACTCCGACAAAAAAAACAACCTGGTTAGCTAAACAAAAAGTGCCATCTCCAAAAACACAAACACGAAAAAACTAAAGAGCATCACTATAACCTCAAAACTGGTTGGCTTGGGAATGAGAAACTCTGGATCCTAACTACCTACTCAAGCAACTAAATCAACCTTGTTAATCTTCGAAAGTTTACCAGTTGAAGGCCTTTTTAAACGCTAAATGTCATAAAAGCTGACTTCAGGCTGAAGTCAACAAATTGACAGCGTACCCCCACCCGGAATCGCTTTCAAAAAGAAGAAAGGCAAAACAACAAAACAAAACAACAACACAGTGCTCCGTCGGAAGGGTTGTGAACCCAGCTGGAGACACACTAACTTACCCAAGTTCCTCAGTCACCAGTGCGCACCATAAAAAAGGAAAAAAAAGCCAGAAAGACGGATGCCCAGAAAAAAAACATCCCCGACGAGCTCCCAATTTTATCACGGACCTGTCTAGGGTCAGGAGCGTGAACAAAAGGGGTGAGATGGCACTGCTGGCAAAAAAACAACGGCGAACAAGGCTCAGTATATTTTAACGTATTTATTATGCAAAAACAAACAAACACAACTAAGACTCGCTACAAAGTTCACACAACCAATGCCGGTCAAACAATATCAGGGCAAGAGCGGGCAGTGACGACGGCGGCGAGGCGTGGCTCCAAAGCAGCGTCGGACAAGACGGAACTATGCCCTTTATATAGAGCGGAGCTTCCAATTGCACGTACGCGGGAAGAGCAGCAATTTGGCACCCTTCGCCCACGGGATGTCCGGAAACATACGTGACACACAACACAACAAAACAAAACAAGGCAAAGCACAGGCAAATCACACAAGCAGGGACGTAACACTGTTTCTGGCCTTCTAGTGGAAACATTCTGTTGAGTGATTATCTGCCCTGAGAATCACTTTTTTGGACCCTAAAAGTGCATCTGAGAGCGTTTCTTCCCTTCTAGTGGAAACTCTGTGTTGAGTGAATATCTGCCCTAAGCCACACTTTTTTGGACTCTGAAAGTGCATCTGAGAGCGTTTCTGGAATTCTACTGGAAACACTGTGTTGAGAAATTATCTGACGTGAGGATGACTTTTTTGAACTCTGAAAGTGCATCTGAGTGTGTTTCTGGACTTCTACTGAAAACTTTGTGTTGAGTGAATCACTAAGAACCACTTTTTTGTACTCTGAAAGTGCATTTGAGAGCGTTTCTAGCCTTCTATTGGAAACTCTGTGTTGACCTAATATCTGCCCTGAGAATACGTGTTTAGAACTCTGAAAATGCATTTGAGAGCGATTCTGGCCTTGCACTGGAAACTCTGTGTTGACTGAATTTCTGCACTAAGAATCACTTTTTGGACTCTGAAAGAGTATTTGATAGCCTTTCTGGCCTTCCAGTGGAAACTTTCTGTTGAGTGATTATTTGCCCTGAGAATCACTTTTTTGGACTCTGAAAATGCATTTGAGAGCGATTCTGGCCTTGTACTGGAAACTCTGTGTTGACTGAATTTCTGCACTAAGAATCACTTTTTGGACTCTGAAAGAAGTTTTGAGAGCGTTTTTGCCCTTCCAGTGGAAACTGTGTTGAGTGAATATCTGCACTAAGAATCACTTTTTTGGACTCTGAAAATGCATTTGAGAGCGTTTCTGGCCTTCTACTGGAAACTTTCTGTTGAACTAATATCTGCACTAAGAATCACTTTTTTGGACTCTGAAAATGCATTTGAGAGCGTTTCTGGCCTTTTAGTGGAAACTCTGTGTTGACCTAATATCTTCCCTGAGAATCACAGTTTTGGACTCTGAAAATGCATTAGCGTTTCTGGCCTTCTAGTGGAAACCTTGTGTTGAGTGAATATCTGCACTAAGAATCAATTTTTGATTCTGAAATTGCATTTGAGAGCGTTTCTGGCCTTCTAGTGGAAACTCTGTGTTGAGTTAATATCTGCACTAAGAATCACTTTTTTGGACTCTGAAAATGCATTTGAGAGCGTTTCTGGCCTTTTAGTGGAAACTCTGTGTTGACCTAATATCTTCCCTGAGAATCACAGTTTTGGACTCTGAAAATGCATTAGCGTTTCTGGCCTTCTAGTGGAAACCTTGTGTTGAGTGAATATCTGCACTAAGAATCAATTTTTTGATTCTGAAATTGCATTTGAGAGCGTTTCTGGCCTTCTAGTGGAAACTCTGTGTTGAGTTAATATCTGCACTAAGAATCACTTTTTTGGTCTCTGAAAATGCATTTGAGATCGTTTCTGGCCTTCCAGTGGAAACTCTGTGTTGAGTGAATATCTGCACTAAGAATCACTTTTTTGGACTCTGAAAGTGCTTCTTAGAGAGTTTCTAGCCTTTTAGTGGAAACTTTGTGTTGAACGAATATCTGCACTAATAATCACTTTTTTGCACTCTGAAAGTGCATTTGAAAGCGTTTCTGCCCTTCCAGTGGAAACTCTGTGTTGACTAAATATCTTCTCTGAGACCATCGTTTTAGACTCTGATAATGCATTCCAGAGCGTTTCTGGCTTTCCAATGGAAACTCTGTGTTGAGTTAATATTTGCACTAAGAATCACTTTTTTGGACTCTGAAAGAGTATTTGATAGCCTTTCTGGCCTTCCAGTGGAAACTTTCTGTTGAGTGATTATTTGCCCTGAGAATCACTTTTTTGGACTCTGAAAGTGCATTTGAGAGCGTTTCTGGCCTTCTACTGGAAACATTGTGTTGAGTGAATATCAGCACTGAGAATCACTTTTTTGCACTCTGAAAGTGCATCTGAGAGCGTTTCTGGCCTTCTAATGGAACCTCTATGTTGACTGAATATCTGCCCTCAGAATACTTGTTTTGGACTCTGAAAGTGCATTTGAGAGCGTTTCTGGCCTTCTACGGGAAACTTTGTGTTGAGCGAATATCTGCACTAAGAATCACTTTTTGGACTCTGAAAGTGCATTTGAGAGCGTTTCGGCCTTCCAGTGGAAACTCTGTGTTGAGTGATTATCTGCACTAAGAATCACTTTTTTGGACTCTGAAAGTGCATTTGAGAGCGTTTCTGAGCTTGTAGTGGAAACTCTGTGATAAGTTAATATCTGCACAAGGAATCACGTTTTTGGACTGTGAAAGTGCATCTGAGAGCGTTTCTGGCCTTCTAGTGGAAACTCTGTGTTGAGTGAATATCTGCACTAAGAATCACTTTTTTGGACTCTGAAAATGCATTTGAGAGCGTTTCTGGCCTTCTACTGGAAACTTTCTGTTGAACTAATATCTGCACTAAGAATCACTTTTTTGGACTCTGAAAATGCATTTGAGAGCGTTTCTGGCCTTTTAGTGGAAACTCTGTGTTGACCTAATATCTTCCTGAGAATCACAGTTTTGGACTCTGAAAATGCATTAGCGTTTCTGGCCTTCTAGTGGAAACCTTGTGTTGAGTGAATATCTGCACTAAGAATCAATTTTTTGATTCTGAAATTGCATTTGAGAGCGTTTCTGGCCTTCTAGTGGAAACTCTGTGTTGAGTTAATATCTGCACTAAGAATCACTTTTGGTCTCTGAAAATGCATTTGAGATCGTTTCTGGCCTTCCAGTGGAAACTCTGTGTTGAGTGAATATCTGCACTAAGAATCACTTTTTGGACTCTGAAAGTGCTTCTTAGAGAGTTTCTAGCCTTTTAGTGGAAACTTTGTGTTGAACGAATATCTGCACTAATAATCACTTTTTTGCACTCTGAAAGTGCATTTGAAAGCGTTTCTGCCCTTCCAGTGGAAACTCTGTGTTGACTAAATATCTTCTCTGAGACCACCGTTTTGGACTCTGATAATGCATTCCAGAGCGTTTCTGGCTTTCCAATGGAAACTCTGTGTTGAGTTAATATTTGCACTAAGAATCACTTTTTTGGACTCTGAAAGAGTATTTGATAGCCTTTCTGGCCTTCCAGTGGAAACTTTCTGTTGAGTGATTATTTGCCCTGAGAATCACTTTTTTGGACTCTGAAAGTGCATTTGAGAGCGTTTCTGGCCTTCTACTGGAAACATTGTGTTGAGTGAATATCAGCACTGAGAATCACTTTTTGCACTCTGAAAGTGCATCTGAGAGCGTTTCTGGCCTTCTAATGGAACCTCTATGTTGACTGAATATCTGCCCTCAGAATACTTGTTTTGGACTCTGAAAGTGCATTTGAGAGCGTTTCTGGCCTTCTACGGAAACTTTGTGTTGAGCGAATATCTGCACTAAGAATCACTTTTGGACTCTGAAAGTGCATTTGAGAGCGTTTGGCCTTCCAGTGGAAACTCTGTGTTGAGTGATTATCTGCACTAAGAATCACTTTTTGGACTCTGAAAGTGCATTTGAGAGCGTTTCTGAGCTTGTAGTGGAAACTCTGTGATAAGTTTATATCTGCACAAGGAATCACGTTTTGGACTGTGAAAGTGCATCTGAGAGCGTTTCTGGCCTTCTAGTGGAAACTCTGTGTTGAGTGAATATCTGCACTAAGAATCACTTTTTTGGACTCTGAAAATGCATTTGAGAGCGTTTCTGGCCTTCTACTGGAAACTTTCTGTTGAACTAATATCTGCACTAAGAATCACTTTTTGGACTCTGAAAATGCATTTGAGAGCGTTTCTGGCCTTTAGTGGAAACTCTGTGTTGACCTAATATCTTCCCTGAGAATCACAGTTTTGGACTCTGAAAATGCATTAGCGTTTCTGGCCTTCTAGTGGAAACCTTGTGTTGAGTGAATATCTGCACTAAGAATCAATTTTTTGATTCTGAAATTGCATTTGAGAGCGTTTCTGGCCTTCTAGTGGAAACTCTTTGTTGAGTTAATATCTGCACTAAGAATCACTTTTTTGGTCTCTGAAAATGCATTTGAGATCGTTTCTGGCCTTCCAGTGGAAACTCTGTGTTGAGTGAATATCTGCACTAAGAATCACTTTTTTGGACTCTGAAAGTGCTTCTTAGAGAGTTTCTAGCCTTTTAGTGGAAACTTTGTGTTGAACGAATATCTGCACTAATAATCACTTTTTTGCACTCTGAAAGTGCATTTGAAAGCGTTTCTGCCCTTCCAGTGGAAACTCTGTGTTGACTAAATATCTTCTCTGAGACCACCGTTTTGGACTCTGATAATGCATTCCAGAGCGTTTCTGGCTTTCCAATGGAAACTCTGTGTTGAGTTAATATTTGCACTAAGAATCACTTTTTTGGACTCTGAAAGAGTATTTGATAGCCTTTCTGGCCTTCCAGTGGAAACTTTCTGTTGAGTGATTATTTGCCCTGAGAATCACTTTTTTGGACTCTGAAAGTGCATTTGAGAGCGTTTCTGGCCTTCTACTGGAAACATTGTGTTGAGTGAATATCAGCACTGAGAATCACTTTTTTGCACTCTGAAAGTGCATCTGAGAGCGTTTCTGGCCTTCTAATGGAACCTCTATGTTGACTGAATATCTGCCCTCAGAATACTTGTTTTGGACTCTGAAAGTGCATTTGAGAGCGTTTCTGGCCTTCTACGGGAAACTTTGTGTTGAGCGAATATCTGCACTAAGAATCACTTTTGGACTCTGAAAGTGCATTTGAGAGCGTTTCGGCCTTCCAGTGGAAACTCTGTGTTGAGTGATTATCTGCACTAAGAATCACTTTTTGGACTCTGAAAGTGCATTTGAGAGCGTTTCTGAGCTTGTAGTGGAAACTCTGTGATAAGTTTATATCTGCACAAGGAATCACGTTTTTGGACTGTGAAAGTGCATCTGAGAGCGTTTCTGGCCTTCTAGTGGAAACTCTATGTTGACAGAATATCTGCACTGACAATAACTGTTTTGGACTCTGAAAGTGCATTTGAGAGCGTTTCTAGCCTTCTATTGGAAACTCTGTGTTGACCTAATATCTGCCCTGAGCATAACTCTTTAGGACTCTGAAAATGCATTTGAGAGCGTTTCTGGCCTTGTACTGGAAACTCTGTGTTGACTGCATATCTGCACTAAGAATCACTTTTTTGGACTCTGAAAGAACTTTTTGAGAGCGATTCTGGCCTTCCAGTGGAAACTCTGTGTTGACGAATATCTTACCTGAGAATCAGTTTTGGACTCTGAAAGTGCATTCCAGAGCGTTTCTGGCCATCTACTGAAACTCTGTGTTGAATGAATATCTGCACTAAGAATCACTTTTTTGGACACTGATGGCATCTGAGAGTGTTTCTGGCCTTCTACTGCAAACTCTGTGTTGTGTAAATATTTGCTCTGAGAATGAATGTTTTCCCTCTGAAAATGCATATGAGAGCGTTTCTAGTCTTCTACTGAAAACTTTGTGTTGACTGAATATCTGCACTAAGAATCACTTTTTTGATTCTGAAAGTGCATTTGAGAGCGTTTCTGGCCTTCCAGTGGAAACTCTGTTTGAGTGAATATCTTCAGTGAGAATCACTTTTTTGTACTCTGATAATGCATTTGAGAGCGTTTCTGGCCATCTAGTGGAAACTCTGTGTTGAGTAAATATCTCTCACTAAGAATCACTGTTTTGGACTCTGAAAGTGCATTTGAGAGCGTTTCTGGCCTTCCAGTGGAAACTCTGTGTTGAGTGAATATCTGCAGTAAGAATCACTTTTTGGACTCTGAAAGTGCATTTGAGAGCGTTTCTGGCCATCTAGTGTAAACTCTGTGTTGAGTGAATAACAGCACTGAGAATCATGTTTTTGCACTCTGAAAGTTCATTTGAGAGTGTTACTGGCCTTCCAGTGTAAACTCTGTGTTGAGTGAATATCTGCAGTAAGAATCACTTTTTTTGGACTCTGAAAGTGCATTTGAGAGCGTTTCTGGCCATCTAGTGTAAACTCTGTGTTGAGTGAAGAACTGCGCTGAGAATCACTTTTTGGACTCTGAAAGTGCATTTGAGAGCGTTTTTGGCCTTCCAGTGGAAACTCTGTGTTGAGTGAATATCTGCACTAAGAATGACTTTTTGAACTCTGAAAGTGGATTTGAGAGCGTTTCTGAGCTTCCAGTGGAAACTCTGTCTTGAGTGAATATCTCACTAAGAATCACCTTTTTGGACCCTGAAAATGCATTTTAGAGCATTTCTTTTATTCTAGTGAAAACTCTGTGTTGACTGAATATCTGCACTAAGAATCACTTTTTGGACTCTGAAAGTGCATTCCACAGCGTTTCTGGCCTTGTACTGGAAACTCTGTGTTGTCTGATTTTCTGCACTAAGAATCACTTTTTGGACACTGAAAATGCATTTTAGAGCATTTCTGGCCTTCCAGTGGAAACTCTGTGTTGAGTTAATATTTGCACTAAGAATCACTGTTTTGGTCTCTGAAAATGCATTTGAGATCGATTCTGATTCCAGTGGAAACTCTGTGTTGAGTGTTTATCTGCACTGATAATCACTTTTTGCACTCTGAAAGTGCTTCTTAGAGAGTTTCTGGCCTTCTAGTGGAAACTCTGTGTTGAATGAATATCTGCACTAATAATCACTTTTTTAGACTCTGAAAGTGCATTTGAAAGTGTTTCTGGCCTTCCAGTGGAAACTCTGTGTTGACCAAATATCTTCCCTGAGAATCATGTTTTGGACTCTGATAATGCATTTGAGAGCGTTTCTGGTCTTCTAATGGAAACTTTGTGTTGAGTGAATATCTGCACTAAGAATCACTTTTTTGGACCATGAAAATGTATTTTAGAGCGTTTCTGGCCTTCCAGTGGAAACTTTGTGTTGAGTGAACATCTGCACTAGGAATCACTTTTTGACTCTGAAAGAGCATTTGACAGCGTTTCTGCCCATCTAGTGGAAACTCTGTGTTGAGTGATTATTTGCACTAAGAATCACTTTTTGGACTCTGAAAATACATTTGAGAGCGTTTCTGGCCTTCCAGTGGAAACATTGTGTTGAGCGAATATCAGCACTGAGAATCACTTTTTGGACTCTGAAAGTGCATTTGAGAGCGTTTCTGAACTTGTAGTGAAACTCTGTGTTGACCAAATATCTTCCTGAGAATCATGTTTTTGCACTCTGAAAGTTCATTTGAGAGTGTTACTGGCCTTCCAGTGTAAACTCTGTGTTGAGTGAATATCTGCAGTAAGAATAAATTTTTAGGACTCTGAAAATGCATTTGAGAGCGTTTCTGGCCTTGTACTGGAAACTCTGTGTTGACTGAATATCTGCAAAGAATCACTCAACTCAACACACATTTGCACTAAGAATCACTTTTGGACTCTGAAAGAGTATTTGATAGCGTTTTTGGCCTTCCAGTGGAAACTCTCTGTTGAGTGATTATTTGCCCTGAGAATCACTTTTTGAACTCTGAAAGTGCATTTGAGAGCGTTTCTGGCCTTCTAGTGGAAACTCTGTGTTGAGTGAATATCTCACTGAGAATCACCTTTTGGACCCTGAAAATGCATTTGAGAGCATTTCTTTTATTCTAGTGAAAACTCTGTGTTGACTGAATATCTGCAGTAAGAATACTTTTTTGGACTCTGAAAGTGCATTTGACAGCGTTTCTGGCCTTGTACTGGAAACTCTGTGTTGTCTGATTTTCTGCACTAAGAATCACTTTTTTGGACTCTGAAAATGCATTTTAGAGCATTTCTGAGCATTCCAGTGGAAACTCTGTGTTAAGTTAATATTTGCACTAAGAATCACTGTTTTGGTCTCTGAAAATGCATTTGAGATCGTTTCTGGCATTCCAGTGGAAACTCTGTGTTGAGTGTTTATCTGCACTAATAATCACTTTTTGCACTCTGAAAGTGCTTCTGAGAGCGTTTCTGGCCTTTTAGTGGAAACTTTGTGTTGAACTAATATCTGCACTAATAATCACTTTTTAGACTCTGAAAATGCATTTGAGAGCGTTTCTGGCCTTTTAGTGGAAACTCTGTGTTGACCAAATATCTTCCCTGAGATCACAGTTTTGGACTCTGATAATGCATTTGAGAGCGTTTCTGGCTTTCCAATGGAAACTCTGTGTTGAGTGAATATCTGCACTAAGAATCAATTTTTGGACCATGAAAATGCATTTTAGAGCGTTTCTGGCCATCTAGTGGAAACTTTGTGTTGAGTTAACATCTGCACTAAGAATCACTTTTTGGACTCTGAAAGAGCTTTTGACAGCGTTTTTGCCCTTCCAGTGGAAACTCTGTGTTGAGTGAATATCTGCTCTGAGAATCACTTTTTTGGACTCTGAAAATACATTTGAGAGAGTTTCTGGCCTTCTAGTGGAAACATTGTGTTGAACGAATATCAGCACTGAGAATCACTTTTTGGACTCTGAAAGTGCATTTGAGAGCGTTTCTGCCCTTCCACTGGAAACTCTGTGTTGACCAAATATCTTCCCTGAGACCACCGTTTTGGACTCTGATAATGCATTCCAGAGCGTTTCTGGCCTTCTAATGGAAACTCTGTGTTGACTGAATATCTGCCCTGAGAATAAATGTTTAGGACTCTTAAAATGCATTTGAGAGCGTATCCTTTCTGGCCTCTGTGTTGACTGAATATCTGCACTAAGAATCACTCAACTCAACACACATTTGCAGAATCACTTTTTGGACTCTGAAAGAGTATTTGATAGCCTTTCTGGCCTTCTAGTGGAAACTTTCTGTTGAGTGAATATCAGCACTGAGAATCACTTTTTGGACTCTGAAAGTGCATTTGAGAGCGTTTCTGGCCTTCTACTGGAAACATTGTGTTGAGTGAATATCAGCACTGAGAATCACTTTTTTGCACTCTGAAAGTGCATCTGAGAGCGTTTCTGGCCTTCTAATGGAACCTCTGTGTTGACTGAATATCTGCCCTCAGAATACTTGTTTTGGACTCTGAAAGTGCATTTGAGAGCGTTTCTGGCCTTCTACGGAAACTTTGTGTTGAGCGAATATCTGCACTAAGAATCACTTTTTTGGACTCTGAAAGTGCATTTGAGAGCGTTTCTGAGCTTGTAGTGGAAACTCTGTGATAAGTTAATATCTGCACAAGGAATCACGTTTTTGGACTGTGAAAGTGCATCTGAGAGCGTTTCTGGCCTTCTAGTGGAAACTCTGTGTTGAGTGAATATCTGCACTAAGAATCACTTTTTTGGACTCTGAAAATGCATTTGAGAGCGTTTCTGGCCTTCTACTGGAAACTTTCTGTTGAACTAATATCTGCACTAAGAATCACTTTTTTGGACTCTGAAAATGCATTTGAGAGCGTTTCTGGCCTTTTAGTGGAAACTCTGTGTTGACCTAATATCTTCCCTGAGAATCACAGTTTTGGACTCTGAAAATGCATTAGCGTTTCTGGCCTTCTAGTGGAAACCTTGTGTTGAGTGAATATCTGCACTAAGAATCAATTTTTTGATTCTGAAATTGCATTGAGAGCGTTTCTGGCCTTCTAGTGGAAACTCTGTGTTGAGTTAATATCTGCACTAAGAATCACTTTTTGGTCTCTGAAAATGCATTTGAGATCGTTTCTGGCCTTCCAGTGGAAACTCTGTGTTGAGTGAATATCTGCACTAAGAATCACTTTTTGGACTCTGAAAGTGCTTCTTAGAGAGTTTCTAGCCTTTTAGTGGAAACTTTGTGTTGAACGAATATCTGCACTAATAATCACTTTTTTGCACTCTGAAAGTGCATTTGAAAGCGTTTCTGCCCTTCCAGTGGAAACTCTGTGTTGACTAAATATCTTCTCTGAGACCACCGTTTTGGACTCTGATTATGCATTCCAGAGCGTTTCTGGCTTTCAATTGGAAACTCTGTGTTGAGTTAATATTTGCACTAAGAATCACTTTTTTGGACTCTGAAAGAGTATTTGATAGCCTTTCTGGCCTTCCAGTGGAAACTTTCTGTTGAGTGATTATTTGCCCTGAGAATCACTTTTTGGACTCTGAAAGTGCATTTGAGAGCGTTTCTGGCCTTCTACTGAAACATTGTGTTGAGTGAATATCAGCACTGAGAATCACTTTTTGCACTCTGAAAGTGCATCTGAGAGCGTTTCTGGCCTTCTAATGGAACCTCTATGTTGACTGAATATCTGCCCTCAGAATACTTGTTTTGGACTCTGAAAGTGCATTTGAGAGCGTTTCTGGCCTTCTACGGGAAACTTTGTGTTGAGCGAATATCTGCACTAAGAATCACTTTTTGGACTCTGAAAGTGCATTTGAGAGCGTTTCGGCCTTCCAGTGGAAACTCTGTGTTGAGTGATTATCTGCACTAAGAATCACTTTTTTGGACTCTGAAAGTGCATTTGAGAGCGTTTCTGAGCTTGTAGTGGAAACTCTGTGATAAGTTTATATCTGCACAAGGAATCACGTTTTTGGACTGTGAAAGTGCATCTGAGAGCGTTTCTGGCCTTCTAGTGGAAACTCTGTGTTGAGTGAATATCTGCACTAAGAATCACTTTTTTGGACTCTGAAAATGCATTTGAGAGCGTTTCTGGCCTTCTACTGGAAACTTTCTGTTGAACTAATATCTGCACTAAGAATCACTTTTTTGGACTCTGAAAATGCATTTGAGAGCGTTTCTGGCCTTTTAGTGGAAACTCTGTGTTGACCTAATATCTTCCCTGAGAATCACAGTTTTGGACTCTGAAAATGCATTAGCGTTTCTGGCCTTCTAGTGGAAACCTTGTGTTGAGTGAATATCTGCACTAAGAATCAATTTTTGATTCTGAAATTGCATTTGAGAGCGTTTCTGGCCTTCTAGTGGAAACTCTTTGTTGAGTTAATATCTGCACTAAGAATCACTTTTTTGGTCTCTGAAAATGCATTTGAGATCGTTTCTGGCCTTCCAGTGGAAACTCTGTGTTGAGTGAATATCTGCACTAAGAATCACTTTTTTGGACTCTGAAAGTGCATTTGAGAGCGTTTCTGAGCTTGTAGTGGAAACTCTGTGATAAGTTTATATCTGCACAAGGAATCACGTTTTTGGACTGTGAAAGTGCATCTGAGAGCGTTTCTGGCCTTCTAGTGGAAACTCTATGTTGACAGAATATCTGCACTGACAATAACTGTTTTGGACTCTGAAAGTGCATTTGAGAGCGTTTCTAGCCTTCTATTGGAAACTCTGTGTTGACCTAATATCTGCCCTGAGCATAACTCTTTAGGACTCTGAAAATGCATTTGAGAGCGTTTCTGGCCTTGTACTGGAAACTCTGTGTTGACTGCATATCTGCACTAAGAATCACTTTTTTGGACTCTGAAAGAACTTTTGAGAGCGATTCTGACCTTCCAGTGGAAACTCTGTGTTGACGTAATATCTTACCTGAGAATCAGTTTTGGACTCTGAAAGTGCATTCCAGAGCGTTTCTGGCCATCTACTGGAAACTCTGTGTTGAATGAATATCTGCACTAAGAATCACTTTTTTTGGACACTGATGGTGCATCTGAGAGTGTTTCTGGCCTTCTACTGCAAACTCTGTGTTGTGTAAATATTTGCTCTGAGAATGAATGTTTTCCCCTCTGAAAATGCATATGAGAGCGTTTCTAGTCTTCTACTGAAAACTTTGTGTTGACTGAATATCTGCACTAAGAATCACTTTTTTGATTCTGAAAGTGCATTTGAGAGCGTTTCTGGCCTTCCAGTGGAAACTCTGTTTGAGTGAATATCTGCAGTAGGAATCACTTTTTTGTACTCCGAAAGTGCATTTGAGAGCGTTTCTGGCCATCTAGTGGAAACTCTGTGTTGAGTAAATATCTCTCACTAAGAATCACTGTTTTGGACTCCTAAAGTGCATTTGAGAGCGTTACTGGCCTTCCAGTGGAAACTCTGTGTTGAGCGAATATCTGCAGTAAGAATCACTTTTTTGGACTCCGAAAGTGCATTTGAGAGCGTTTCTGGCCATCTAGTGTAAACTCTGTGTTGAGTGAATAACTGCGCTGAGAATCATGTTTTTGCACTCTGAAAGTTCATTTGAGAGTGTTACTGGCCTTCCAGTGTAAACTCTGTGTTGAGTGAATATCTGCAGTAAGAATCACTTTTTTGGACTCTGAAAGTGCATTTGAGAGCGTTTCTGGCCATCTAGTGTAAACTCTGTGTTGAGTGAAGAACTGCGCTGAGAATCACGTATTTGGACTCTGAAAGTGCATTTGAGAGCGTTTTTGGCCTTCTTGTGGAAACTCTCTGTTGAGTGAATATCTGCACTAAGAATGACTTTTTTGAACTCTGAAAGTGGATTTGAGAGCGTTTCTGGCCTTCCAGTGGAAACTCTGTCTTGAGTGAATATCTCACTAAGAATCACTTTTTTGGACCCTGAAAATGCATTTTAGAGCATTTCTTTTATTCTAGTGAAAACTCTGTGTTGACTGAATATCTGCAGTAAGAATCACTTTTTTGGACTCTGAAAGTACATTCCACAGCGTTTCTGGCCTTGTACTGGAAACTCTGTGTTGTCTGATTTTCTGCACTAAGAATCACTTTTTTGGACACTGAAAATGCATTTTAGAGCATTTCTCGCATTCCAGTGGAAACTCTGTGTTGAGTTAATATTTGCACTAAGAATCACTTTTTTGGTCTCTGAAAATGCATTTGAGATCGTTTCTCGCATTCCAGTGGAAACTCTGTGTTGAGTGTTTATCTGCACTGATAATCACTTTTTTGCACTCTGAAAGTGCTTCTTAGAGAGTTTCTGGCCTTTTAGTGGAAACTTTGTGTTGAACGAATATCTGCACTAATAATCACTTTTTTAGACTCTGAAAGTGCATTTGAAAGCGTTTCTGGCCTTCCAGTGGAAACTCTGTGTTGACCAAATATCTTCCCTGAGATCACCGTTTTGGACTCTGATAATGCATTTGAGAGCGTTTCTGGCTTTCCAATGGAAACTCTGTGTTGAGTGAATATCTGCACTAAGAATCACTTTTTTGGACCATGAAAATGTATTTTAGAGCGTTTCTGGCCATCTAGTGGAAACTTTGTGTTGAGTGAACATCTGCACTAAGAATCACTTTTTGGACTCTGAAAGAGCTTTTGACAGCGTTTTTGCTCTTCCAGTGGAAACTCTGTGTTGAGTGATTATTTGCTCTGAGAATCACTTTTTTATACTCTGAAAATACATTTGAGAGCGTTTCTGGCCTTCTACTGGAAACATTGTGTTGAGCGAATATCAGCACTGAGAATCACTTTTTTGGACTCTGAAAGTGCATTCCAGAGCGTTTCTGAACTTGTACTGGAAACTCTGTGTTGACCAAATATCTTCCCTGAGATCACCGTTTTGGACTCTGATAATGCATCTGAGAGCGTTTCTGGCCTTCTAGTGGAAACTCTATGTTGACTGAATATCTGCCCTGAGAATAAATGTTTAGGACTCTTAAAATGCATTTGAGAGCGTATCTGGCCTTGTACTGGAAACTCTGTGTTGACTGAATATCTGCACTAAGAATCACTTTTTGGATTCTGAAAGAACTTTTGAGAGCGTTTTTGCCTTCCAGTGGAAACTCTGTGTTGACTGATATCTGCCCTGAGAATCACTTTTTTGGACTCTGAAAGTGCATCTGAGAGCGTTTCTGGCTTTCTAGTGGAAACTCTATGTTGACTGAATATCTTCCCTGAGAATAACTGTTTTGGACTCTGAAAGTGCATTGGAGAGCGTTTCTAGCCTTCTATCCAAACTCTGTGTTTACCCAATATCTGCTCTGAAAATAACTGTTTAGGACTCTGAAAATGCATTTGAGAGCGATTCTGGCCTTGTACTGGAAACTCTGTGTTGACTGAATATCTGCAATAAGAATCACTTTTTCGACTCTGAAAGAACTTTTGACAGCGTTTTTGCCCTTCCAGTGGAAACTCTGTGTTGACTGATATCTGCCCTGAGAATCACTGTTTTGGACTCTGAAAACCATTTTCAGAGTCTAAAAAACTGATTCTTATTGCAGATATTCACTCAACACAGAGTGTCCACTAGAAGGCCAGAAACACTCTCAAATGCACTTTCAGAGTAAAAAACAGTGATTCTCAAGGCAGTTATCAAATCAACGCACAGTTTCCACTGGAAGGCGAAATGCTCTCGAATGCATTTCAAAAGTCAAAACAGTGATTCTTAGTGCAGATATTCACTAACACAGAGATTCCATCAGACGGCCAGAAACGCTCTCAATGGCACTTTCAGAGTACAAAAATCATTCTTAGTGCACATATTCACTCGACACAGAGTTTATATTAGAAGGCCAGAAACGCTCTCAATTGCACTTTCCAAGTTGAAAACATTGATTCTTAT
Organism: Megalops atlanticus; assembly: GCA_019176425.1. NCBI lineage: Eukaryota > Metazoa > Chordata > Actinopteri > Elopiformes > Megalopidae > Megalops > Megalops atlanticus. Next base: position 26,407,043 of record CM032896.1, on the reverse strand, counting down.
TGCAGATAATCCCTAAACAAAAAGTTTCCACTAAAAGGCCAGAAACGCTCTTAAATGCACTTTCAACCCAAAAAGTGATTCCTAGTGAAGATATTCACTCAAGTCAGAGTTTCCACAAGAAGGCCAGAAACGCTTCTCTCAAATGCACTTTCAGAGTCCAAAAAATTATTCTGATGGCAGATATTCAGTCAACATAGAGGTTCCACTAGAAGGCCAGAAACGCTCTCAATGGCACTTTCAGAGTCTAAACAAGTGATTCTTATTGCAGATATTCATTCAAACAGAGTTTCTACTAAAAGGCCAGAAACGCTCTCTAATGCATTTTCAGTTTCCAAAACGATGATTCCCATGGCAGATAATCACTCAAAACAGAGTTTCCACTGGAAAGCCAGAAACGCTCTGTAATGCATATTCAGAGAGGAAAACAGTGATTTTCAGGGGAGATATCCAGTCAACACACTGTTTTCACTGGAAGGCCTGAAACGCTCTCAGATGCATTTTCTCAGACCAAAACATTGACTCTCAGGGCAGATGTTAAGTCTACAAAGAGTTTCCACTAGATGGCCAGAAACGCTCTCAAATACACTTTCAGAGTGCAATAACGTGATTCTCAGCGCAGTTATTCACTCAACACAGAGTTTACACAAGAAGGCCAGAAACGCTCTCAAATGCACTTTCAGAGTCCAAAAAAGTGATTCTTACTGCAGATATTCACTCAACACAGAGTTTCCACTGGAAGGCCAGAAACGCTCTCAAATGCACTTTCTGAGTCCCAAACAGTGATTCTTAGTGCAGATATTCACTCAACACAGAGTTTCCAGAAGACGGCCAGAAACGCTCTCAAATGCACTTTCAGAGTGCAAAAACATGATTCTCAGCGCAGTTATTCACTCAACACAGAGTTTCCACTGGAAGGCCAGAAACGCTCTCAAATGCACTTTCTGAGTCCAAAAAAGTGATTCTTAGTGAGAGATATTTACTCAACACAGAGTTTCCACTAGATGGCCAGAAACGCTCTCAAATGCACTTTCGAGTACAAAAAGTGATTCTTACTGCAGATATTCACTCAACACAGAGTTTCCACTAGAAGGCCAGAAACACTCTCAAATGCACTTTCTGGGTAAAAACAGTGATTCTCAAGGCAGTTATCAAATCAACGCAAAGTTTCCACTGGAAGGCGAAATGCTCTCGAATGCATTTTCAAAGTCAAAAAAGTGATTCCTAGTGAGAGATATTTACTCAACACAGAGTTTCCATCAGACGGCAGAAACGCTCTCAATGGCACTTTCAGAGTACAAAAGTGATTCTTAGTGCAGATATTCACTCAACACAGAGTTTCCACTGGAAGGCCAGAAAACGCTCTCAAATCCACTTTCAGAGTCCAAAAGTGATTCTTACTGCAGATATTCACTCAACACAGAGTTTCCCCTGGAAAGCCAGAAACGCTCTCAAATCCACTTTCAGAGTTCAAAAAATTCATTTTTACTGCAGATATTCACTCAACAGAGAGTTTCCACAAGAAGGCCAGAAACGCTCTCAAATGCACTTTCAGAGTCCAAAAATGTGATTCTCAGCGCAGTTCTTCACTCAACACAGAGTTTACACTAGATGGCCAGAAACGCTCTCAAATGCACTTTCAGAGTCCAAAAAATGATTCTTACTGCAGATATTCACTCAACACAGAGTTTACACTAGATGGCCAGAAACGCTCTCAAATGCACTTTAGGGATCCAAAAAAGTGATTGTTAGTGAGAGATATTTACTCAACACAGAGTTTCCACTGGAAGGCCAGAAACGCTCACAAATGCACTTTAGGAGTCCAAAAGTGATTGTTAGTGAGAGATATTTACTCAACACAGAGTTTCCACTGGAAGGCCAGAAACGCTCTCAAATGCACTTTCGGAGTCCAAAAAAGTGATTCTTACTGCAGATATTCACTCAACACACAGTTTACACTGGAAGGCCAGTAACACTCTCAAATGAACTTTCGGAGTCCAAAAAGAGATTCTTAGTGCAGATATTCACTCAACACAGAGTTTCCACTGGAAGGCCAGAAACGCTCTCAAATCCACTTTCAGAGTCCAAAAACGTGATTCTCAGCGCAGTTATTCACTCAACACAGAGTTTACACTAGATGGCCAGAAACGCTCTCAAATGCACTTTCAGAGTGCAAAAAAGTGATTGTTAGTGCAGATATTCACTCAACACAGAGTTTCCACTGGAAGGCTAGAAACGCTCTCAAATGCACTTTAGGAGTCCAAAAAGTGATTCCTAGTGAGAGATATTTACTCAACACAGAGTTTCCACTAGATGGCCAGAAACGCTCTCAAATGCACTGGAGTCCAAAAAGTGATTCTTACTGCAGATATTCACTCAACACAGAGTTTACACTAGATGGCCAGAAACGCTCTCAAATGCACTTTCGGAGTCCAAAAATGATTCTTACTGCAGATGTTCACTCAACACAGAGTTTACACTGGAAGGCCAGTAACACTCTCAAATGAACTTTCGAGTCCAAAAAGTGATTCTTAGTGCAGATGTTCACTCAACACAGAGTTTCCACTGGAAGGCCAGAAACGCTCTCAAATGCTCTTTCTGAGTCCAAAAAAGTGATTCTTAGTGCAGATATTCACTCAACACAGAGTTTCCACTGGAAGGCGAGAAACGCTCTCAAATCCACTTTCAGAGCTCATAAAAGTCATTCTTAGTGCAGATATTCACTCAACAGAGAGTTTTCACAAGAAGGCCAGAAACGCTCTCAAATGCACTTTCAGAGTCCAAAAAAGTGATTCTCAGCGCAGTTCTTCACTCAACACAGAGTTTACACTAGGTGGCCAGAAACGCTCTCAAATGCACTTTCAGAGTTCAAAAAAGTCATTCTTAGTGCAGTTATTCACTCAACAGAGAGTTTTCACAAGAAGGCCAGTAAAGCTCTCAAATGCCCTTTAGGAGTCCAAAACAGTGATTATTAGTGAGAGATATTTACTCAACACAGAGTTTCCACTAGAAGGCCAGAAACGCTCTCAAATGCACTTTCAGAGTCCAAAAAAGTGATTCTTAGTGAGAGATATTTACTCAACACAGAGTTTCCACTGGAAGGCCAGAAACGCTCTCAAATGCATTTTCAGAGTCCAAAAAAGTGATTGTTAGTGCAGATTTTCACTCAACAGAGAGTTTACACTGGAAGGCCAGTAACACTCTCAAATGCACTTTCGGAGTCCAAAAAAGTGATTCTTACTGCAGATATTCACTCAACACAGAGTTTACACTGGAAGGCCAGTAACACTCTCAAATGAACTTTCGGAGTCCAAAAAAGCGATTCTTAGTGCAGATATTCAGTCAACACAGAGTTTCCACTGGAAGGCCAGAAACGCTCTCAAATCCACTTTCAGAGTTCAAAAAATTCATTCTTAGTGCAGATATTCACTCAACAGAGAGTTTCCAATGGAAGGCCAGAAACGCTCTCAAATGCACTTTCGGAGTCCAAAAAAGTGATTCTTACTGCAGATATTCACTCAACACAGAGTTTACACTGGAAGGCCAGTAACACTCTCAAATGAACTTTCGGAGTCCAAAAAAGTGATTCTTAGTGCAGATATTCACTCAACACAGAGTTTCCACTGGAAGGCCAAAAACGCTCTCAAATGCATTTTCAGAGTCCAAAAAAGTGATTCTTAGTGCAGATATTCACTCAACAGAAAGTTTCCACAAAAAGGCCAGAAACGCTCTCGAATGCATTTTCAGTGTCCAAAAAAGTGATTGTTAGTGCAGATATTCACTCAACACAGAGTTTACACTGGAAGGCCAGTAACACTCTCAAATGCACTTTCGGAGTCCAAAAAAGCGATTCTTAGTGCAGATATTCACTCAACACAGAGTTTCCACTGGAAGGCCAGAAACGCTCTCAAATCCACTTTCAGAGTTCAAAAAATTCATTCTTAGTGCAGATATTCACTCAACAGAGAGTTTCCACAAGAAGGCCAGAAACGCTCTCAAATGCACTTTAGAATCCAAAAATGTGATTCTCAGCGCAGTTCTTCACTCAACACAGAGTTTACACTAGATGGCCAGAAACGCTCTCAAATGCACTTTCGGAGTCCAAAAAATGATTCTTACTGCAGATATTCACTCAACACAGAGTTTCCACTGGAAGGCCAGAAACGCTCTCAAATGCACTTTACGAGTCCAAAAAGTGATTGTTAGTGAGAGATATTTACTCAACACAGAGTTTCCACTGGAAGGCCAGAAACGCTCTCAAATGCACTTTCGAGTCCAAAAAAGTGATTCTTACTGCAGATAATCACTCAACACAGAGTTTCCACTGGAAGGCCAGAAATGCTCTCAAATCCACTTTCAGAGTCCAAAAAAAGTGATTCTTAGTGCAGATATTCACTCAACAGAGGTTTCCACAAGAAGGCCAGAAACGCTCTCAAATGCACTTTCAGAGTCCAAAACGTGATTCTCAGCGCAGTTATTCACTCAACACAGAGTTTACACTAGATGGCCAGAAACGCTCTCAAATGCACTTTCAGAGTCCAAAAAGTGATTGTTAGTGCAGATATTCACTCAACACAGAGTTTCCACTGGAAGGCTAGAAAACGCTCTCAAATGCACTTTAGGAGTCCAAAAAGTGATTCCTAGTGAGAGATATTTACTCAACACAGAGTTTCCACTAGATGGCCAGAAACGCTCTCAAATGCACTTCGGAGTCCAAAAAGTGATTCTTACTGCAGATATTCACTCAACACAGAGTTTACACTAGATGGCCAGAAACGCTCTCAAATGCACTTTCAGAGTCCAAAAAATGATTCTTACTGCAGATATTCACTCAACACAGAGTTTCCACTGGAAGGCCAGAAACGCTCTCAAATGCACTTTAGGAGTCCAAAAAAGTGATTGTTAGTGAGAGATATTTACTCAACACAGAGTTTCAACTGGAAGGCCAGTAACACTCTCAAATGAACTTTCGGAGTCCAAAAAAGTGATTCTTAGTGCAGATATTCACTCAACACAGAGTTTCCACTGGAAGGCCAGAAACGCTCTCAAATGCTCTTTCTGAGTCCAAAAAAGTGATTCTTAGTGCAGATATTCACTCAACACAGAGTTTCCACTGGAAGGCCAGAAACGCTCTCAAATCCACTTTCAGGGCTCATAAAAGTCATTCTTAGTGCAGATATTCACTAAACACAGAGTTTTCACAAGAAGGCCAGAAACGCTCTCAAATGCACTTTCAGAGTCCAAAAAAGTGATTCTCAGCGCAGATATTCACTCAACACAGAGTTTACACTAGGTGGCCAGAAACGCTCTCAAATGCATTTTCAGAGTTCAAAAAAGTCATTCTTAGTGCAGTTATTCACTCAACAGAGAGTTTTCACAAGAAGGCCAGTAAAGCTCTCAAATGCCCTTTAGGAGTGCAAAACAGTGATTCTTAGTGAGAGATATTTACTCAACACAGAGTTTCCACTAGATGGCCAGAAACGCTCTCAAATGCACTTTCTGAGTACAAAAAGGTGATTCTTACTGCAGATATTCACTCAACACAGAGTTTACACTGGAAGGCCAGTAACACTCTCCAATGAACTTTCGGAGTCCAAAAAAGAGATTCTTAGTGCAGATATTCACTCAACACAGAGTTTCCACTGGAAGGCCAGAAACGCTCTCAAATCCACTTTCAGAGTCCAAAAAAGTGATTCTTAGTGCAGATATTCACTCAACAGAGAGTTTCCCACAAGAAGGCCAGAAAACGCTCTCAAATGCACTTTCAGAATCCAAAAATGTGATTCTCAGCGCAGTTCTTCACTCAACACAGAGTTTACACTAGATGGCCAGAAACGCTCTCAAATGCACTTTCTGAGTACAAAAAAGTGATTCTTACTGCAGATATTCACTCAACACAGAGTTTCCACTAGATGGCCAGAAACGCTCTCAAATGCACTTTCGGAGTCCAAAAAAGTGATTCTTACTGCAGATATTCACTCAACACAGAGTTTACACTAGATGGCCAGAAACGCTCTCAAATGCACTTTCAGAGTCCAAAAAAGTGATTCTTACTGCAGATATTCACTCAACACAGAGTTTCCACTGGAAGGCCAGTAACACTCTCAAATGCACTTTAGGAGTCCAAAAAAGTGATTGTTAGTGAGAGATATTTACTCAACACAGAGTTTCAACTGGAAGGCCAGTAACACTCTCAAATGAACTTTCGGAGTCCAAAAAAGTGATTCTTAGTGCAGATATTCACTCAACACAGAGTTTCCACTGGAAGGCCAGAAACGCTCTCAAATCCACTTTCAGAGTTCATAAAGTCATTCTTAGTGCAGATATTCACTCAACAGAGAGGTTTCACAAGAAGGCCAGAAACGCTCTCAAATGCACTTTCAGAGTCCAAAAAAGTGATTCTCAGCGCAGTTCTTCACTCAACACAGAGTTTACACTAGGTGGCCAGAAACGCTCTCAAATGTACTTTCAGAGTTCAAAAAAGTCATTCTTAGTGCAGTTATTCACTCAACAGAGAGTTTACACTAGCTGGCCATTAACGCTCTCAAATGCACTTTCAGAGTTCAAAAAAGTCATTCTTAGTGCAGATATTCACTCAACAGAGTGTTTTCACAAGAAGGCCAGAAACGCTCTCAAATGCACTTTCAGAGTCCAAAAAAGTGATTCTCAGCGCAGTTATTCACTCAACAGAGAGTTTACACTAGCTGGCCATTAACGCTCTCAAATGCACTTTCAGAGTTCAAAAAAGTCATTCTTAGTGCAGATATTCACTCAACAGAGAGTTTTCACAAGAAGGCCAGAAACGCTCTCAAATGCACTTTCAGAGTTCAAAAAAGTCATTCTTAGTGCAGTTATTCACTCAACAGAGAGTTTACACTAGCTGGCCATTAACGCTCTCAAATGCACTTTCAGAGTTCAAAAAAGTCATTCTTAGTGAGAGATATTTACTCAACACAGAGTTTCCACTGGAAGGCCAGAAACGCTCTCAAATGCATTTTCAGAGTCCAAAAAAGTGATTGTTAGTGCAGATTTTCACTCAACAGAGAGTTTACACTGGAAGGCCAGTAACACTCTCAAATGAACTTTCGGAGTCCAAAAAAGCGATTCTTAGTGCAGATATTCACTCAACACAGAGTTTCCACTGGAAGGCCAGAACCGCTCTCAAATCCACTTTCAGAGTTCAAAAAATTCATTCTTAGTGCAGATATTCACTCAACAGAGAGTTTCCACAAGAAGGCCAGAAACGCTCTCAAATGCACTTTCAGAGTCCAAAAATGTGATTCTCAGCGCAGTTCTTCACTCAACACAGAGTTTACACTAGATGGCCAGAAACGCTCTCAAATGCACTTTCAGAGTCCAAAAAATGATTCTTACTGCAGATATTCACTCAACACAGAGTTTCCACTGGAAGGCCAGAAACGCTCTCAAATGCACTTTAGGAGTCCAAAAAAGTGATTCCTAGTGAGAGATATTTACTCAACACAGAGTTTCCACTGGAAGGCCAGAAACGCTCTCAAATGCACTTTCGGAGTCCAAAAAAGTGATTCTTACTGCAGATATTCACTCAACACAGAGTTTACACTGGAAGGCCAGTAACACTCTCCAATGAACTTTCGGAGTCCAAAAAGAGATTCTTAGTGCAGATATTCACTCAACACAGAGTTTCCACTGGAAGGCCAGAAACGCTCTCAAATCCACTTTCAGAGTCCAAAAAGTGATTCTTAGTGCAGATATTCACTCAACAGAGAGTTTCCACAAGAAGGCCAGAAACGCTCTCAAATGCACTTTCAGAATCCAAAATGTGATTCTCAGCGCAGTTCTTCACTCAACACAGAGTTTACACTAGATGGCCAGAAACGCTCTCAAATGCACTTTCAGAGTCCAAAAAGTGATTCTTACTGCAGATATTCACTCAACACAGAGTTTCCACTAGATGGCCAGAAACGCTCTCAAATGCACTTTCGAGTCCAAAAAGTGATTCTTACTGCAGATATTCACTCAACACAGAGTTTACACTAGATGGCCAGAAACGCTCTCAAATGCACTTTCAGAGTTCAAAAAAGTCATTCTTAGTGCAGTTATTCACTCAACAGAGAGTTTACACTAGCTGGCCATTAACGCTCTCAAAATGCACTTTCAGAGTTCAAAAAAGTCATTCTTAGTGCAGATATTCACTCAACAGAGAGTTTTCACAAGAAGGCCAGAAACGCTCTCAAATGCACTTTCAGAGTCCAAAAAAGTGATTCTTAGTGAGAGATATTTACTCAACACAGAGTTTCCACTGGAAGGCCAGAAACGCTCTCAAATGCATTTTCAGAGTCCAAAAAAGTGATTGTTAGTGCAGATTTTCACTCAACAGAGAGTTTACACTGGAAGGCCAGTAACACTCTCAAATGAACTTTCGGAGTCCAAAAAAGCGATTCTTAGTGCAGATATTCACTCAACACAGAGTTTCCACTGGAAGGCCAGAACCGCTCTCAAATCCACTTTCAGAGTTCAAAAAATTCATTCTTAGTGCAGATATTCACTCAACAGAGAGTTTCCACAAGAAGGCCAGAAACGCTCTCAAATGCACTTTCAGAGTCCAAAAATGTGATTCTCAGCGCAGTTCTTCACTCAACACAGAGTTTACACTAGATGGCCAGAAACGCTCTCAAATGCACTTTCAGAGTCCAAAAATGATTCTTACTGCAGATATTCACTCAACACAGAGTTTCCACTGGAAGGCCAGAAACGCTCTCAAATGCACTTTAGGAGTCCAAAAAAGTGATTCCTAGTGAGAGATATTTACTCAACACAGAGTTTCCACTGGAAGGCCAGAAACGCTCTCAAATGCACTGGAGTCCAAAAGTGATTCTTACTGCAGATATTCACTCAACACAGAGTTTACACTGGAAGGCCAGTAACACTCTCCAATGAACTTTTTGGAGTCCAAAAAGAGATTCTTAGTGCAGATATTCACTCAACACAGAGTTTCCACTGGAAGGCCAGAAACGCTCTCAAATCCACTTTCAGAGTCCAAAAAAGTGATTCTTAGTGCAGATATTCACTCAACAGAGAGTTTCCACAAGAAGGCCAGAAACGCTCTCAAATGCACTTTCAGAATCCAAAAATGTGATTCTCAGCGCAGTTCTTCACTCAACACAGAGTTTACACTAGATGGCCAGAAACGCTCTCAAATGCACTTTCAGAGTCCAAAAAAGTGATTCTTACTGCAGATATTCACTCAACACAGAGTTTCCACTAGATGGCCAGAAACGCTCTCAAATGCACTTTCGGAGTCCAAAAAAGTGATTCTTACTGCAGATATTCACTCAACACAGAGTTTACACTAGATGGCCAGAAACGCTCTCAAATGCACTTTCAGAGTCCAAAAAAGTGATTCTTACTGCAGATATTCACTCAACACAGAGTTTCCACTGGAAGGCCAGTAACACTCTCAAATGCACTTTAGGAGTCCAAAAAAGTGATTGTTAGTGAGAGATATTTACTCAACACAGAGTTTCAACTGGAAGGCCAGTAACACTCTCAAATGAACTTTCGGAGTCCAAAAAAGTGATTCTTAGTGCAGATATTCACTCAACACAGAGTTTCCACTGGAAGGCCAGAAACGCTCTCAAATCCACTTTCAGAGTTCATAAAAGTCATTCTTAGTGCAGATATTCACTCAACAGAGAGGTTTCACAAGAAGGCCAGAAACGCTCTCAAATGCACTTTCAGAGTCCAAAAAGTGATTCTCAGCGCAGTTCTTCACTCAACACAGAGTTTACACTAGGTGGCCAGAAACGCTCTCAAATGTACTTTCAGAGTTCAAAAAAGTCATTCTTAGTGCAGTTATTCACTCAACAGAGAGTTTACACTAGCTGGCCATTAACGCTCTCAAATGCACTTTCAGAGTTCAAAAAAGTCATTCTTAGTGCAGATATTCACTCAACAGAGAGTTTTCACAAGAAGGCCAGAAACGCTCTCAAATGCACTTTCAGAGTCCAAAAAAGTGATTCTCAGCGCAGTTCTTCACTCAACACAGAGTTTACACTAGGTAGCCAGAAACGCTCTCAAATGCACTTTCAGAGTTCAAAAAAGTCATTCTTAGTGCAGTTATTCACTCAACAGAGAGTTTACACTAGCTGGCCATTAACGCTCTCAAATGCACTTTCAGAGTTCAAAAAAGTCATTCTTAGGGCAGATATTCACTCAACAGAGAGTTTTCACAAGAAGGCCAGAAACGCTCTCAAATGCACTTTCTGAGTCCAAAAACGTGATTCTCAGTGCAGTTATTCATTCAACTCAGAGTTTACACTAGATGGCCAGAAACGCTCTCAAATGCACTTTCAGAGTCCAAAAAAGTGATTCTTAGTGCAGATATTCACTCAACACAGAGTTTCCACTGGAAGGCCAGAATCGCTCTCAAATGCACTTTAGGAGTGCAAAAAAGCTATTCCTAGTGAGAGATATTTACTCAACAAAGAGTTTCCACTAGATGGCCAAAAACGCCCTCAAATGCACTTTCGGAGTCCAAAAAAGTGATTCTTACTGCAGATATTCACTCAACACAGAGTTTCCACTGGAAGGCCAGAAACGCTCTCAAATGCACTTTCTGAGTCCAAAAAGTGATTCTTAGTGCAGATATTCACTCAACAGAAAGTTTCCACAAAAAAGCCAGAAACGCTCTCAAATGCATTTTCAGAGTCCAAATAAGTCATTGTTAGTGCAGATATTCACTCAACAGAGAGTTTCCACTGGAAGGCCAGAAATGCTCTCAAATGCACTTTTAGAGTCCAAAAATGTGATTCTTAGTGCAGATATTCACTCAACACAGAGTTTCCACTTGAAGGCCAGAAACGCTCTCAAATCCAATTTCAGAGTTCAAAAAATTCAATCTTAGTGCAGATATTCACTCAACAGAGAGTTTCCACAAGAAGGCCAGAAACGCTCTCAAATGCACTTTCAGAGTCCAAAATGTGATTCTCAGTGCAGTTCTTCACTCAACACAGAGTTTACAGTAGATGGCCAGAAACGCTCTCAAATGCACTTTCAGAGTCCAGAAAAGTGATTCTTACTGCAGACATTCACGCAACACAGAGTTTCCACTGGAAGGCCAGAAACGCTCTCAAATGCACTTTAGGAGTCCAAAAAAGTGATTCTTACTGCAGATATTCACTGAACTCAGAGTTTACACTGGAAGGCCAGTAACACTCTCAAATGAACTTTCGGAGTCCAAAAAAGAGATTCTTAGTGCAGATATTCACTCAACACAGAGTTTCCACTGGAAGGCCAGAAACGCTCTCAAATCCACTTTCAGAGTCCAAAAGTGATTCTTAGTGCAGATATTCACTCAACAGAGAGTTTCCACAAGAAGGCCAGAACGCTCTCAAATGCACTTTCAGAATCCAAAAATGTGATTCTCAGCGCAGTTCTTCACTCAACACAGAGTTTACACTAGATGGCCAGAAACACTCTCAAATGCACTTTCAGAATCCAAAAATGTGATTCTTAGTGCAGATATTCACTCAACAGAGAGTTTCCAGTAAAAGGCCAGAAACGCTCTCTAAAGCACTTTCAGAGTAAAAAAAAAGTGATTGTTAGTGCAGATATTCACTCAACACAGAGTTTCCACTGGAAGGCCAGAAACGCTTTCAAATGAACTTTCTGAGTACAAAAAAGTGATTCTTAGTGCAGATATTAACTCAACCCAGAGTTTCCAGTAAAAGGCCAGAAACGCTCTCAAATGCATTTTCAGAGTCCAAAAAATTGATTCTTACTGCAGATATTCACTCAACACAGAGTTTCCACTGGAAGGCCAGAAACGCTCTCAAATGCACTTTCAGATTCCAAAAATTGATTCTTAGTGCAGATATTCACTCAACACAGAGTTTACAATAGATGGCCAGAAACGCTCTCAAATGCACTTTCTGTTTCCAAAAAAGTGCTTCTTAGTGCAGATATTCACTCAACACAGAGTTTCCAGTAAAAGGCCAGAAACGCTCTCAAATGCATTTTCAGAGTCCAAAAAATTGATTCTTACTGCAAATATTCACTCAACAGAGAGTTTCCACTGGTAGGCCAGAAATGCTCTCAAATGCACTTTTAGAGTCCAAAAAATTGATTCTTACTGCAGATATTCTCTCAACATAGAGGTTCCTGGGGAAGGCTAAAAAAGCTCTCAAAAGCACTATCAGCGTCCAAAAAAGTGATTCTTAGTGCAGATATTAACTCAACACAGAGTTTCCACTATAATTCCAGAAATGCTCTCAAATGCACTTTCTGAGTCCAAAAATGATTGTGCAGATATTCACTCAACACAGAGTTTCCAGTAAAAGGCCAGAAACGCTCTCAGAAGCACTTTCTGAGTCCAAAACAATGATTCTTAGTGCAGATATTCACTCAACACAGAGTTTCCACTGGAAGGCCAGAAACGCTCACAAATGCACTTTAGGAGTCCAAAAAAGTGATTGTTAGTGAGAGATATTTACTCAACACAGAGTTTCCACTGGAAGGCCAGAAACGCTCTCAAATGCATTGTCAGAGTCCAAAAAAGTGATTGTTAGTGCAGATTTTCACTCAACAGAGAGTTTCCACTGTAAGGCCAGTAACACTCTCAAATGAACTTTCGAGTCCAAAAAGTGATTCTTAGTGCAGATATTCACTCAACACAGAGTTTCCACTGGAAGGCCAGAAACGCTCTCAAATGCACTTTCTGAGTCCAAAAAAGTGATTCTTAGTGCAGATATTCACTCAACAGAAAGTTTCCACAAAGAGGCCAGAAACGCTCTCAAATGCACTTTCGAGTCCAAAAAGTGATTCTTAGTGCAGATATTCACTCAACACAGAGTTTCCAGTAAAAGGCCAGAAACGCTCTCAAATGCATTTTCAGAGTCCAAAAAATTGATTCTTACTGCAAATATTCACTCAACAGAGAGTTTCCACTGGAAGGCCAGAAACGCTCTCAAATCCACTTTCAGAGTTCATAAAAGTCATTCTTAGTGCAGATATTCACTCAACAGAGAGTTTTCACAAGAAGGCCAGGAAAGCTCTCAAATGCCCTTTAGGAGTCCAAAACACTGATTCTTAGTGAGAGATATTTACTCAACACAGAGTTTCCACTAGATGGCCAGAAACGCTCTCAAATGCACTTTCGGAGTACAAAAAAGTGATTCTTACTGCAGATATTCACTCAACACAGAGTGTCCACTGGAAGGCCAGAAACGCTCTCAAATGCACTTTCAGAGTCCAAAAAAGTGATTCTTAGTGCAGATATTCACTCAACAGAGGATTTCCACAAGAAGGCCAGAAACGCTCTCAAATGCACTTTCTGAGTCCAAAAACGTGATTCTCAGCACAGTTACTCACTCAACTCAGAGTTTACACTAGATGGCCAGAAACGCTCTCAAATGCACTTTCAGAGTCCAAAAAAGTGATTGTTAGAGCAGATATTCACTCAATACAGAGTTTCCACTGGAAGGCCAGAATCGCTCTCAAATGCACTTTAGGAGTGCAAAAAAGTGATTCCTAGTGAGAGATATTTACTCAACAAAGAGTTTCCACTAGATGGCCAAAACGCCCTCAAATGCACTTTCGGAGTCCAAAAAGTGATTCTTACTGCAGATATTCACTCAACACAGAGTTTCCACTGGAAGGCCAGAAACGCTCTCAAATGCACTTTCTGTGTCCAAAAAAGTGATTCTTAGTGCAGATATTCACTCAACACAGAGTTTCTACTGGAAGGCCAGAAACGCTCTCAAATGCACTTTCTGTGTCCAAAAAAGTGATTGTTAGAGCAGATATTCACTCAACCCAGAGTTTCCAGTAAAAGGCCAGAAACGCTCTCAAAAGCACTTTCAGCGTCCAAAAAAGTGATTCTTAGTGCAGATATTAACTCAACACAGAGTTTCCTGGAGAATGCCAGAAACTCTCTCAGAAGCACTTTCTGAGTCCAAAACAGTGATTCTTAGTGGAGATATTCACTCAACACAGAGTTTCCACTGGAAGGCCAGAAATGCTCTCAAATGCACTTCTGAGTCCAAAAAAGTGATTGTTAGTGCAGATATTCACTCAACACAGAGTTTACACTGGAAGGCCAGTAACGCTCAGAAATGAACTTTGGGAGTCCAAAAAAGTGCTTCTTAGTACAGATATTCACTCAACACAGAGTTTCCAGTAAAAGGCCAGAAACGCTCTCAGAAGCACTTTCTGAGTCCAAAACAGTGATTCTTAGTGCAGATATTCACTCAACACAGAGTTTACACTGGAAGGCCAGTAACGCTCAGAAATGAACTTTAGGAGTCCAAAAAAGTGATTCTTAGTGCAGATATTCACTCAACAGAGAGTTTCCAGTAAAAGGCCAGAAACGCTCTCAAAAGCACTTTCAGAGTAAAAAAAAGTGATTGTTAGTGCAGATATTCACTCAACACAGAGTTTACAATAGATGGCCAGAAACGCTCTCAAATGCACTTTCTGTGTCCAAAAAGTGATTCTTAATGCAGATATTCACTCAACACAGAGTTTCAGTAAAAGGCCAGAAACGCTCTCAAATGCATTTTCAGAGTCCAGAAAATTGATTCTTACTGCAAATATTCACTCAACAGAGAGTTTCCACTGGAAGGCCAGAAATGCTCTCAAATGAACTTTTAGAGTCCAAAAATTGATTCTTACTGCAGATATTCTCTCAACATACAGGTTCCTGGGGAAGGCTAAAAGCTCTCAAAAGCACTATCAGCGTCCAAAAAGTGATTCTTAGTGCAGATATTAACTCAACACAGAGTTTCCACTATAATTCCAGAAATGCTCTCAAATGCACTTTCTGAGTCCAAAAATGATTGTGCAGATATTCACTCAACACAGAGTTTCCAGTAAAAGGCCAGAAACGCTCTCAGAAGCACTTTCTGAGTCCAAAACAATGATTCTTAGCGCAGATATTCACTCAACACAGAGTTTACGCTGGAAGGCCAGTAACGCTCAGAAATGAACTTTCAGATTCCAATAAAGTGCTTCTTAGTGCAGATATTCACTCAACACAGAGTTTCCAGTAAATGGCCAGAAACGCTCTCAAATGCATTTTCAGAGTCCAAAAAATTGATTCTTACTGCAAATATTCACTCAACAGAGAGTTTCCACTGGAAGGCCAGAAATGCTCTCAAATGCACTTTTAGAGTCCAAAAAATTGATTCTTACTGCAGATATTCTCTCAACATAGAGGTTCCTGGGGAAGGCTAGAAACGCTCTCAAAAGCACTTTCAGCGTCCAAAAAAGTGATTCTTAGTGCAGATATTAACTCAACACAGAGTTTCCTGGAGAATGCCAGAAACTCTCTCAGAAGCACTTTCTGAGTCCAAAACAGTGATTCTTAGTGCAGATATTCACTCAACACAGAGTTTCCACTGGAAGGCCAGAAATGCTCTCAAATGCACTTTTAGAGTCCAAAAAATTGATTCTTACTGCAGATATTCTCTCAACATACAGGTTACTGGGGAAGGCTAGAAACGCTATCAAAAGCACTTTCGGCGTCCAAAGAAGTGATTCTTAGTGCAGATATTAACTCAACCCAGAGTTTCCTGGAGAAGACCAGAAACTCTCTCAGAAGCACTTTCTGAGTCCAATACAGTCATTCTTAGTGGAGATATTCACTCAACACAGAGTTTCCACTGGAAGGACAGAAATGCTCTCAAATGCACTTTCAGAGTCCAAAAAAGTGATTCTTAGTGCAGATATTCACTCAACACAGAGTTTCCACTGGAAGGCCAGTAACGCTCTCAAATGCATTTTCGGAGTCCAAAAAAGTGATTCTTAGTGCAGATATTCACTCAACAGAGAGTTTCAAGTAAAAGGCCAGAAACGCTCTCTAAAGCACTTTCAGAGTAAAAAAAAAGTGATTGTTAGTTCAGATATTCACTCAACACAGAGTTTCCACTGGAAGGCCAGAAACGCTTTCAAATGAACTTTCTGAGTACAAAAAAGTGATTCTTAGTGCAGATATTAACTCAACCCAGAGTTTCCAGTAAAAGGCCAGAAACGCTCTCAAATGCATTTTCAGAGTCCAAAAAATTGATTCTTACTGCAGATATTCACTCAACACAGAGTTTCCACTGGAAGGCCAGAAACGCTCTCAAATGCACTTTCAGATTCCAAAAAATTGATTCTTAGTGCAGATATTCACTCAACACAGAGTTTACAATAGATGGCCAGAAACGCTCTCAAATGCACTTTCTGTTTCCAAAAAAGTGCTTCTTAGTGCAGATATTCACTCAACACAGAGTTTCCAGTAAAAGGCCAGAAACGCTCTCAAATGCATTTTCAGAGTCCAAAAAATTGATTCTTACTGCAAATATTCACTCAACAGAGAGTTTCCACTGGAAGGCCAGAAATGCTCTCAAATGCACTTTTAGAGTCCAAAAATTGATTCTTACTGCAGATATTCTCTCAACATAGAGGTTCCTGGGGAAGGCTAAAAAGCTCTCAAAAGCACTATCAGCGTCCAAAAAGTGATTCTTAGTGCAGATATTAACTCAACACAGAGTTTCCACTATAATTCCAGAAATGCTCTCAAATGCACTTTCTGAGTCCAAAAAATGATTGTGCAGATATTCACTCAACACAGAGTTTCCAGTAAAGGCCAGAAACGCTCTCAGAAGCACTTTCTGAGTCCAAAACAATGATTCTTAGTGCAGATATTCACTCAACACAGAGTTTACACTGGAAGGCCAGTAACGCTCAGAAATGAACTGAGTCCAAAAAGTGATTCTTAGTGCAGATATACACTCAACAGAGAGTTTCCAGTAAAAGGCCAGAAACTCTCTCAAAAGCACTTTCAGAGTAAAAAAGTGATTGTTAGTGCAGATATTCACTAAACACAGAGTTTCCACTGGAAGGCCAGAAACGCTTTCAAATGAACTTTCTGAGTACAAAAAGTGATTCTTAGTGCAGATATTAACTCAACCCAGAGTTTCCAGTAAAAGGCCAGAAACGCTCTCAAATGCATTTTCAGAGTCCAAAAAATTGATTCTTACTGCACATATTCACTCAACACAGAGTTTCCACTGGAAGGCCAGAAACGCTCTCAAATGCACTTTCAGATTCCAAAAAATTGATTCTTTGTGCAGATATTCACTCAACACAGAGTTTACAATAGATGGCCAGAAACGCTCTCAAATGCACTTTCTGTGTCCAAAAAAGTGATTCTTAATGCAGATATTCACTCAACACAGAGTTTCCAGTAAAAGGCCAGAAATGCTCTCAAATGCATTTTCAGAGTCCAGAAAATTGATTCTTACTGCAGATATTCACTCAACACAGAGTTTCCACTGGAAGGACAGAAATGCTCTCAAATGCACTTTCTGAGTACAAAAAGTGATTCTTAGTGCAGATATTCACTCAACACAGAGTTTACACTGGAAGGCCAGAAACGCTCTCAAATGCGTTTTCGGAGTCCAAAAAAGTGATTCTTAGTGCAGATATTCACTCAACAGAGAGTTTCCAGTAAAAGGCCAGAAACGCTCTCTAAAGCACTTTCAGAGTAAAAAAAAAGTGATTGTTAGTGCAGATATTCACTCAACACAGAGTTTCCACTGGAAGGCCAGAAACGCTTTCAAATGAACTTTCTGAGTACAAAAAGTGATTCTTAGTGCAGATATTAACTCAACCCAGAGTTTCCAGTAAAAGGCCAGAAACGCTCTCAAATGCATTTTCAGAGTCCAAAAATTGATTCTTACTGCAGATATTCACTCAACACAGAGTTTCCACTGGAAGGCCAGAAACGCTCTCAAATGCACTTTCAGATTCCAAAAATTGATTCTTAGTGCAGATATTCACTCAACACAGAGTTTACAATAGATGGCCAGAAACGCTCTCAAATGCACTTTCTGTTTCCAAAAAGTGCTTCTTAGTGCAGATATTCACTCAACACAGAGTTTCCAGTAAAGGCCAGAAACGCTCTCAAATGCATTTTCAGAGTCCAAAAATTGATTCTTACTGCAAATATTCACTCAACAGAGAGTTTCCACTGGAAGGCCAGAAATGCTCTCAAATGCACTTTTAGAGTCCAAAAAATTGATTCTTACTGCAGATATTCTCTCAACATAGAGGTTCCTGGGGAAGGCTAAAAAAGCTCTCAAAAGCACTATCAGCGTCCAAAAAGTGATTCTTAGTGCAGATATTAACTCAACACAGAGTTTCCACTATAATTCCAGAAATGCTCTCAAATGCACTTTCTGAGTCCAAAAAAATGATTGTGCAGATATTCACTCAACACAGAGTTTCCAGTAAAAGGCCAGAAACGCTCTCAGAAGCACTTTCTGAGTCCAAAACAATGATTCTTAGTGCAGATATTCACTCAACACAGAGTTTACACTGGAAGGCCGGTAACGCTCAGAAATGAACTTTCGGAGTCCAAAAAATTGATTCTTAGTGCAGATATTCACTCAACACAGAGTTTACAATAGATGGCCAGAAACGCTCTCAAATGCACTTTCTGTGTCCAAAAAAGTGCTTCTTAGTGCAGATATTCACTCAACACAGAGTTTCCAGTAAAAGGCCAGAAACGCTCTCAAATGCATTTTCAGAGTCCAAAAAATTGATTCTTACTGCAAATATTCACTCAACAGAGAGTTTCCACTGGAAGGCCAGAAATGCTCTCAAATGCACTTTTAGAGTCCAAAAAATTGATTCTTACTGCAGATATTTTCTCAACATAGAGGTTCCTGGGGAAGGCTAGAAACGCTCTCAAAAGCACTTTCAGCGTCCAAAAAAGTGATTCTTAGTGCAGATATTAACTCAACACAGTTTTTCCTGGAGAATGCCAGAAACTCTCTCAGAAGCACTTTCTGAGTCCAAAACAGTGATTCTTAGTGCAGATATTCACTCAACACAGAGTTTTCACTGGAAGGCCAGAAACGCTCTCAAATGCACTTTCTGAGTCCAATAAAGTGATTCTTAGTGCAGAGATTCACTCAAAACAGAGTTTCCAGTAAAAGGCCAGAAACGCTCAGAATTGAACTTTCTGAGGCCAAAAAATTGATTCTTACTGCAAATATTCACTCAACAGAGAGTTTCCAGTGGAAGGCCAGAAATGCTCTCAAATGTACTTTTAGAGTCCAAAAAATTGATTTTTACTGCAGATATTCTCTCAACATAGAGGTTCCTGGGGAAGGCTAGAAACGCTCTCAAAAGCACTTTCAGCGTCCAAAAAGTGATTCTTAGTGCAGATATTAACTCAACCCAGAGTTTCCTGTAAAAGGCCAGACACTCTCTCAGAAGCACTTTCTGAGTCCAAAAAATTGATTCTTACTGCACATATTCACTCAACACAGAGTTTCCACTGGAAGGCCAGAAACGCTCTCAAATTCACTTTCAGATTCCAAAAAATTGATTCTTAGTGCAGATATTCACTCAACACAGAGTTTACAATAGATGGCCAGAAACGCTCTCAAATGCACTTTCTGTGTCCAAAAAAGTGATTCTTAATGCAGATATTCACTCAACACAGAGTTTCCAGTAAAAGGCCAGAAACGCTCTCAAATGCATTTTCAGAGTCCAAAAAATTGATTCATACTGCAAATATTCACTCAACGGAGAGTTTCCACTGGAAGGCCAGAAATGCTCTCAAATGCACTTTTAGAGTCCAAAAAATTGATTCTTACTGCAGATATTTTCTCAACATAGAGGTTCCTGGGGAAGGCTAGAAACGCTCTCAAAAGCACTTTCAGCGTCCAAAAAAGTGATTCTTACTGCAGATATTAACTCAACACAGAGTTTCCTGGAGAATGCCAGAAACTCTCTCAGGAGCACTTTCTGAGTCCAAAACAGTGATTCTTAGTGCAGATATTCACTCAACACAGAGTTTTCACTGGAAGGCCAGAAACGCTCAAATGCACTTTCTGAATCAATAAAGTGATTCTTAGTGCAGAGATTCACTCAAAACAGAGTTTCCAGTAAAAGGCCAGTAACGCTCAGAAATGAACTTTCTGAGGCCAAAAAATTGATTCTTACTGCAAATATTCACTCAACAGAGAGTTTCCAGTTGAAGGCCAGAAATGCTCTCAAATGTACTTTTAGAGTCCAAAAAATTGATTTTACTGCAGATATTCTCTCAACATAGAGGTTCCTGGGGAAGGCTAGAAACGCTCTCAAAAGCACTTAAAGCGTCCAAAAAAGTGATTCTTAGTGCAGATATTAACTCAACCCAGAGTTTCCAGTAAAAGGCCAGAAACGCTCTCAAAAGCACTTTCAGAGTTAAAAAAAGTGATTGTTAGTGCAGATATTCACTCAACACAGAGTTTCCACTGGAAGGCCAGAAACGCTTTCAAATGAACTTTCTGAGTACAAAAAAGTGATTCTTAGTGCAGATATTAAGTCAACCCAAGTTTACAGTAAAAGGCCAGAAACGCTCTCAAATGCATTTTCAGAGTCCAAAAAATTGATTCTTACTGCACATATTCACTCAACACAGAGTTTCCACTGGAAGGCCAGAAACGCTCTCAAATGCACTTTCTGAGTCCAATAAAGTGATTCTTAGTGCAGAGATTCACTCAAAACAGAGTTTCCAGTAAAAGGCCAGTAACGCTCAGAAATGAACTTTCTGAGGCCAAAAAATTGATTCTTACTGCAAATATTCACTCAACAGAGAGTTTCCAGTTGAAGGCCAGAAACGCTCTCAAATGCATTTTCAGAGTCCAGAAAATTGATTCTTACTGCAAATATTCACTCAACAGAGAGTTTCCACTGGAAGGCCAGAAATGCTCTCAAATGCACTTTTAGAGTCCAAAAAATTGATTCTTACTGCAGATATTCTCTCAACATACAGGTTCCTGGGGAAGGCTAAAAAAGCTCTCAAAAGCACTATCAGCGTCCAAAAAAGTGATTCTTAGTGCAGATATTAACTCAACACAGAGTTTCCAGTAAAAGGCCAGAAACGCTCTCAGAAGCACTTTCTGAGTCCAAAACAATGATTCTTAGTGCAGATATTCACTCAACACAGAGTTTACACTGGAAAGCCAGTAACGCTCAGAAATGAACTTTCGGAGTCCAAAAAAGTGATTCTTAGTGCAGATATACACTCAACAGAGAGTTTCCAGTAAAAGGCCAGAAACGCTCTCAAAAGCACTTTCAGATTCCAAAAAATTGATTCTTAGTGCAGATATTCACTCAACACAGAGTTTACAATAGATGGCCAGAAACGCTCTCAAATGCACTTTCTGTGTCCAAAAAAGTGATTCTTAATGCAGATATTCACTCAACACAGAGTTTCCAGTAAAAGGCCAGAAACGCTCTCAAATGCATTTTCAGAGTCCAAAAAATTGATTCTTACTGCAAATATTCAATCAACAGAGAGTTTCCACTGGAAGGCCAGAAATGCTCTCAAATGCACTTTTAGAGTCCAAAAAATTGATTCTTACTGCAGATATTTTCTCAACACAGAGGTTCCTGGGGAAGGCTAGAAACGCTCTCAAAAGCACTTTCAGCGTCCAAAAAAGTGATTCTTACTGCAGATATTAACTCAACCCAGAGTTTCCTGTAAAAGGCCAGACACTCTCTCAGAAGCACTTTCTGAGTCCAAAACAGTGATTCTTAGTGCAGATATTCACTCAACACAGAGTTTCCACTGGAAGGCCAGAAATGCTCTCAAACGCACTTTCTGAGTCCAAAAAAGTGATTGTTAGTGCAGATATTCACTCAACACAGAGTTTACACTGGAAGTCCAGTAACGCTCAGAAATGAACTTTCGGAGTCCAAAAAAGTGATTCTTAGTGCAGATATTGACTCAACACAGAGTTTCACTATAATTCCAGAAATGCTCTCAAATGCACTTTCTGAGTCCAAAAATGATTGTGCAGATATTCACTCAACACAGAGTTTCCAGTAAAAGGCCAGAAACGCTCTCAGAAGCACTTTCTGAGTCCAAAACAATGATTCTTAGTGCAGATATTCACTCAACACAGAGTTTACACTGGAAGGCCAGTAACGCTCAGAAATGAACTGAGTCCAAAAAGTGATTCTTAGTGCAGATATACACTCAACAGAGCGTTTCCAGTAAAAGGCCAGAAACGCTCTCAAAAGCACTTTCAGAGTAAAAAAGTGATTGTTAGTGCAGATATTCACTCAACACAGAGTTTCCACTGGAAGGCCAGAAACGCTTTCAAATGAACTTTCTGAGTACAAAAAGTGATTCTTAGTGCAGATATTAACTCAACCCAGAGTTTCCAGTAAATGCCAGAAACGCTCTCAAATGCATTTTCAGAGTCCAAAAATTGATTCTAACTGCACATGTTCACTCAACACAGAGTTTCCACTGGAAGGCCAGAAACGCTCTCAAATGCACTTTCAGATTCCAAAAATTGATTCTTAGTGCAGATATTCACTCAACACAGAGTTTACAATAGATGGCCAGAAACGCTCTCAAATGCACTTTCTGTGTCCAAAAAGTGATTCTTAATGCAGATATTCACTCAACACAGAGTTTCCAGTAAAAGGCCAGAAACGCTCTCAAATGCATTTTCAGAGTCCAAAAAATTGATTCTTACTGCAAATATTCAATCAACAGAGAGTTTCCACTGGAAGGCCAGAAATGCTCTCAAATGCACTTTTAGAGTCCAAAAAATTGATTCTTACTGCAGATATTTTCTCAACACAGAGGTTCCTGGGGAAGGCTAGAAACGCTCTCAAAAGCACTTTCAGCGTCCAAAAAAGTGATTCTTACTGCAGATATTAACTCAACACAGAGTTTCCTGGAGAATGCCAGAAACTCTCTCAGAAGCACTTTCTGAGTCCAAAACAGTGATTCTTAGTGCAGATATTCACTCAACACAGAGTTTTCACTGGAAGGCCAGAAACGCTCTCAAATGCACTTTCTGAATCCAATAAAGTGATTCTTAGTGCAGAGATTCACTCAAAACAGAGTTTCCAGTAAAAGGCCAGTAACGCTCAGAAATGAACTTTCTGAGGACAAAAAAGTGATTCTTACTGCAAATATTCACTCAACAGAGAGTTTCCAGTTGAAGGCCAGAAATGCTCTCAAATGTACTTTTAGAGTCCAAAAAATTGATTTTTACTGCAGATATTCTCTCAACATAGAGGTTCCTGGGGAAGGCTAGAAACGCTCTCAAAAGCACTTAAAGCGTCCAAAAAAGTGATTCTTAGTGCAGATATTAACTCAACCCAGAGTTTCCAGTAAAAGGCCAGAAACGCTCTCAAAAGCACTTTCAGAGTTAAAAAAAGTGATTGTTAGTGCAGATATTCACTCAACACAGAGTTTCCACTGGAAGGCCAGAAACGCTTTCAAATGAACTTTCTGAGTACAAAAAGTGATTCTTAGTGCAGATATTAACTCAACCCAGAGTTTCCAGTAAAGGCCAGAAACGCTCTCAAATGCATTTTCAGAGTCCAAAAATTGATTCTTACTGCACATATTCACTCAACACAGAGTTTCCACTGGAAGGCCAGAAACGCTCTCAAATGCACTTTCTGAGTCCAATAAAGTGATTCTTAGTGCAGAGATTCACTCAAAACAGATTTTCCAGTAAAAGGCCAGTAACGCTCAGAAATGAACTTTCAGATTCCAAAAAATTGATTCTTACTGCAAATATTCACTCAACAGAGAGTTTCCACTGGAAGGCCAGAAACGCTCTCAAATGTACTTTTAGAGTCCAAAAAATTGATTTTTACTGCAGATATTCTCTCAACATAGAGGTTCCTGGGGAAGGCTAGAAACGCTCTCAAAAGCACTTTCAGCGTCCAAAAAGTGATTCTTAGTGCAGATATTAACTCAACCCAGAGTTTCCTGTAAAGGCCAGACACTCTCTCAGAAGCACTTTCTGAGTCCAAAACAGTGATTCTTAGTGCAGATATTCACTCAACACAGAGTTTCCACTGGAAGGCCAGAAATGCTCTCAAACGCACTTTCAGAGTCCAAAAAAGTGATTGTTAGTGCAGATATTCACTCAAATCAGAGTTTACACTGGAAGGCCAGTAACGCTCAGAAATGAACTTTCGGAGTCCAAAAAAGTGATGCTTAGTGCAGATATTAACTCAACACAGAGTTTCCACTATAATTCCAGAAATGCTCTCAAATGC
This sequence comes from Megalops atlanticus, assembly GCA_019176425.1. Classification (NCBI taxonomy): domain Eukaryota; kingdom Metazoa; phylum Chordata; class Actinopteri; order Elopiformes; family Megalopidae; genus Megalops; species Megalops atlanticus. The sequence continues at coordinate 26,382,986 of CM032896.1, read as the reverse complement.
ACTTTCTGAGTCCAAAAAAATGATTGTGCAGATATTCACTCAACACAGAGTTTCCAGTAAAAGGCCAGAAATGCTCTCAGAAGCACTTTCTGAGTCCAAAACAATGATTCTTAGTGCAGATATTCACTCAACACAGAGTTTACAATAGATGGCCAGAAACGCTCTCAAATGCACTTTCTGTGTCCAAAAAAGTGATTCTTAATGCAGATATTCACTCAACACAGAGTTTCCAGTAAAAGGCCAGAAACGCTCTCAAATGCATTTTCAGAGTCCAAAAAATTGATTCTTACTGCAAATATTCACTCAACAGAGAGTTTCCACTGGAAGGCCAGAAATGCTCTCAAATGCACTTTTAGAGTCCAAAAAATTGATTCTTAGTGCAGATATTTTCTCAACATAGAGGTTCCTGGGGAAGGCTAGAAACGCTCTCAAAAGCACTTTCAGCGTCCAAAAAAGTGATTCTTAGTGCAGACATTAACTCAACACAGAGTTTCCTGGAGAATGCCAGAAACTCTCTCAGAAGCACTTTCTGAGTCCAAAACAGTGATTCTTAGTGCAGATATTCACTCAACACAGAGTTTCTACTGGAAGGCCAGAAATGCTCTCAAATGCACTTCTGAGTCCAAAAAAGTGATTGTTAGTGCAGATATTCACTCAACACAGAGTTTCCACTGAAAGGCCAGAAACGCTTTCAAATGAACTTTCTGAGTACAAAAAAGTGATTCTTAGTGCAGATATTAACTCAACCCAGAGGTTCCTGGGGAAGGCTAGAAACGCTCTCAAAAGCACTTTCAGCGTCCAAAAAAGTGATTCTTACTGCAGATATTAACTCAACCCAGAGTTTCCTGGAGAAGGCCAGACACTCTCTCAGAAGCACTTTCTTAGTCCAAAACAGTGATTCTTAGTGCAGATATTCACTCAACACAGAGTTTCCACTGGAAGGCCAGAAATGCTCTCAAACGCACTTTCAGAGTCCAAAAAAGTGATTGTTAGTGCAGATATTCACTCAACACAGAGTTTACACTGGAAGGCCAGTAACGCTCAGAAATGAACTTTCGGAGTCCAAAAAAGTGATTCTTAGTGCAGATATTAACTCAACACAGAGTTTCCACTATAATTCCAGAAATGCTCTCAAATGCACTTTCTGAGTCCAAAAAAATGATTGTGCAGATATTCACTCAACACAGAGTTTCCAGTAAAAGGCCAGAAACGCTCTCAGAAGCACTTTCTGAGTCCAAAAAAGTGATTCTTACTGCAGATATTAACTCAACACAGAGGTTCCTGGGGAAGGCTAGAAACGCTCTCAAAAGCACTTTCAGCGTCCAAAAAAGTGATTCTTACTGCAGATATTAACTCAACACAGAGTTTCCTGGAGAATGCCAGAAACTCTCTCAGAAGCACTTTCTGAGTCCAAAACAGTGATTCTTAGTGCAGATATTCACTCAACACAGAGTTTTCACTGGAAGGCCAGAAATGCTCTCAAATGCACTTTCTGAGTCCAATAAAGTGATTCTTAGTGCAGAGATTCACTCAAAACAGAGTTTCCAGTAAAAGGCCAGTAACGCTCAGAAATGAACTTTCTGAGGCCAAAAAATTGATTCTTACTGCAAATATTCACTCAACAGAGAGTTTCCAGTGGAAGGCCAGAAATGCTCTCAAGTGTACTTTTAGAGTCCAAAAAATTGATTTTTACTGCAGATATTCTCTCAACATAGAGGTTCCTGGGGAAGGCTAGAAACGCTCTCAAAAGCACTTTCAGCGTCCAAAAAAGTGATTCTTAGTGCAGATATTAACTCAACCCAGAGTTTCCTGTAAAAGGCCAGACACTCTCTCAGAAGCACTTTCTGAGTCCAAAACAGTGATTCTTAGTGCAGATATTCACTCAACACAGAGTTTCCACTGGAAGGCCAGAAATGCTCTCAAACGCACTTTCAGAGTCCAAAAACGTGATTGTTAGTGCAGATATTCACTCAACACAGAGTTTACACTGGAAGGCCAGTAACGCTCAGAAATGAACTTTCGGAGTCCAAAAAGTGATTCTTAGTGCAGATATTAACTCAACACAGAGTTTCCACTATAATTCCAGAAATGCTCTCAAATGCACTTTCTGAGTAAGAAAAAGTGATTGTTAGTGCAGATATTCACTCAACACAGAGTTTCCAGTAAAAGGCCAGAAACGCTCTCAAATGCATTTTCAGAGTAAAAAAAAGTGATTGTTACTGCAGATACTCACTCAACACAGAGTTTCCACTGGAAGGCCAGAAACGCTTTCAAATGAACTTTCTGAGTACAAAAAAGTGATTCTTAGTGCAGATATTAACTCAACCCAGAGTTTCCAGTAAAAGGCCAGAAACGCTCTCAAATGCATTTTCAGAGTCCAAAAAATTGATTCTTACTGCACATATTCACTCAACACAGAGTTTCCACTGGAAGGCCAGAAACGCTCTCAAATGCACTTTCAGATTCCAAAAAATTGATTCTTAGTGCAGATATTCACTCAACACAGAGTTTACAATAGATGGCCAGAAACGCTCTCAAATGCACTTTCAGAGTCCAAAAAAGTGATTCTTAATGCAGATATTCACTCAACACAGAGTTTCCAGTAAAAGGCCAGAAACGCTCTCAAATGCATTTTCAGAGTCCAGAAAATTGATTCTTACTGCAAATATTCACTCAACAGAGAGTTTCCACTGGAAGGCCAGAAATGCTCTCAAATGCACTTTTAGAGTCCAAAAAATTGATTCTTACTGCAGATATTCTCTCAACATACAGGTTCCTGGGGAAGGCTAAAAAAGCTCTATCAGCGTCCAAAAAAGTGATTCTTAGTGCAGATATTAACTCAACACAGAGTTTCCACTATAATTCCAGAAATGCTCTCAAATGCACTTTCTGAGTCCAAAAATGATTGTGCAGATATTCACTCAACACAGAGTTTCCAGTAAAAGGCCAGAAAACGCTCTCAGAAGCACTTTCAGATTCCAAAAAGTGATTCTTCGTGCAGATATTAACTCAACCCAGAGTTTCCTGTAAAAGGCCAGACACTCTCTCAGAAGCACTTTCTGAATCCAAAAAAGTGATTCTTAGTGCAGATATTCACTCAACACAGAGTTTCCACTGGAAGGCCAGAAATGCTCTCAAACGCACTTTCTGAGTCCAAAAAAATGACTGTGCAGATATTCACTCAACACAGAGTTTCCAGTAAAAGGCCAGAAACGCTCTCAAATGCACTTTCAGATTCCAAAAAATTGATTCTTAGTGCAGATATTCACTCAACACAGAGTTTACAATAGATGGCCAGAAACGCTCTCAAATGCATTTTCAGAGTCCAAAAAATTGATTCTTACTGCAAATATTCACTCAACAGAGAGTTTCACTGGAAGGCCAGAAATGCTCTCAAATGCACTTTTAGAGTCCAAAAATTGATTCTTACTGCAGATATTTTCTCAACATAGAGGTTCCTGGGAAGGCTAGAAACGCTCTCAAAAGCACTTTCAGCGTCCAAAAAGTGATTCTTAGTGCAGATATTAACTCAACACAGAGTTTCCTGGAGAATGCCAGAAACTCTCTCAGAAGCACTTTTTGAGTCCAAAACAGTGATTCTTAGTGCAGATATTCACTCAACACAGAGTTTTCACTGGAAGGCCAGAAACGCTCTCAAATGCACTTTCTGAGTCCAATAAAGTGATTCTTAGTGCAGAGATTCACTCAAAACAGATTTTCCAGTAAAAGGCCAGAAACGCTCAGAAATGAACTTTCTGAGGCCAAAAAATTGATTCTTACTGCAAATATTCACTCAACAGAGAGTTTCCACTGGAAGGCCAGAAATGCTCTCAAATGTACTTTTAGCGTCCAAGAAATTGATTTTTACTGCAGATATTCTCTCAACATAGAGGTTCCTGGGGAAGGCCAGACACTCTCTCAGAAGCACTTTCTGAGTCCAAAAAAGTGATTCTTAGTGCAGATATTCACTCAACACAGAGTTTCCACTGGAAGGCCAGAAATGCTCTCAAAAGCACTTTCAGAGTAAAAAAAAGTGATTGTTAGTGCAGATATTCACTCAACACAGAGTTTCCACTGGAAGGCCAGAAACGCTTTCAAATGAACTTTCTGAGTACAAAAAAGTGATTCTTAGTGCAGATATTAACTCAACCCAGAGTTTCCAGTAAAAGGCCAGAAACGCTCTCAGAAGCACTTTCTGAGTCCAAAACAATGATTCTTAGTGCAGATATTCACTCAACACAGAGTTTACACTGGAAGGCCAGTAACGCTCAGAAATGAACTTTCGAGTCCAAAAGTGATTCTTAGTGCAGATATACACTCAACAGAGAGTTTCAGTAACATGCCAGAAACGCTCTCAAAAGCACTTTCAGAGTAAAAAAGTGATTGTTAGTGCAGATATTCACTCAACACAGAGTTTCCACTGGAAGGCCAGAAACGCTTTCAAATGAACTTTCTGAGTACAAAAAGTGATTCTTAGTGCAGATATTAACTCAACCCAGAGTTTCCAGTAAAAGGCCAGAAACGCTCTCAAATGCATTTTCAGAGTCCAAAAAATTGATTCTTACTGCACATATCACTCAACACAGAGTTTCCACTGGAAGGCCAGAAACGCTCTCAAATGCACTTTCAGATTCCAAAAAATTGATTCTTAGTGCAGATATTCACTCAACACAGAGTTTACAATAGATGGCCAGAAACGCTCTCAAATGCATTTTCAGAGTCCAAAAAATTGATTCTTACTGCAAATATTCACTCAACAGAGAGTTTCCACTGGAAGGCCAGAAATGCTCTCAAATGCACTTTTAGAGTCCAAAAAATTGATTCTTACTGCAGATATTTTCTCAACATAGAGGTTCCTGGGGAAGGCTAGAAACGCTCTCAAAAGCACTTTCAGCGTCCAAAAAAGTGATTCTTAGTGCAGAGATTCACTCAAAACAGAGTTTACAATAGATGGCCAGAAACGCTCTCAAATGCACTTTCAGCGTCCAAAAAGTGATTCTTAGTGCAGATATTAACTCAACACAGAGTTTCCTGGAGAATGCCAGAAAATCTCTCAGAAGCACTTTCTGTGTCCAAAAGTGATTCTTAATGCAGATATTCACTCAACACAGAGTTTCCAGTAAAAGGCCAGAAACGCTCTAAATGCATTTTCAGGGTCCAAAAATTGATTCTTACTGCAAATATTCCCTCAACAGAGAGTTTCCACTGGAAGGCCAGAAATGCTCTAAAAATGCACTTTTAGAGTCCAAAAATTGATTCTTAGTGCAGATATTCACTCAACACAGAGTTTACAATAGATGGCCAGAAACGCTCTCAAATGCACTTTCAGAGTCCAAAAAAGTGATTCTTAATGCAGATATTCACTCAACACAGAGTTTCCAGTAAAAGGCCAGAAACGCTCTCAAATGCATTTTCAGAGTCCAGAAAATTGATTCTTACTGCAAATATTCACTCAACAGAGAGTTTCCACTGGAAGGCCAGAAATGCTCTCAAATGCACTTTTAGAGTCCAAAAAATTGATTCTTACTGCAGATATTCTCTCAACATACAGGTTCCTGGGGAAGGCTAAAAAAGCTCTATCAGCGTCCAAAAAAGTGATTCTTAGTGCAGATATTAACTCAACACAGAGTTTCCACTATAATTCCAGAAATGCTCTCAAATGCACTTTCTGAGTCCAAAAAAATGATTGTGCAGATATTCACTCAACACAGAGTTTCCAGTAAAAGGCCAGAAACGCTCTCAGAAGCACTTTCAGATTCCAAAAAAGTGATTCTTCGTGCAGATATTAACTCAACCCAGAGTTTCCTGTAAAAGGCCAGACACTCTCTCAGAAGCACTTTCTGAATCCAAAAAAGTGATTCTTAGTGCAGATATTCACTCAACACAGAGTTTCCACTGGAAGGCCAGAAATGCTCTCAAACGCACTTTCTGAGTCCAAAAAAATGACTGTGCAGATATTCACTCAACACAGAGTTTCCAGTAAAAGGCCAGAAACGCTCTCAGAAGCACTTTCTGAGTCCAAAACAATGATTCTTAGTGCAGATATTCACTCAACACAGAGTTTACACTGGAAGGCCAGTAACGCTCAGAAATGAACTTTCGAGTCCAAAAAGTGATTCTTAGTGCAGATATTCACTCAACAGAGAGTTTCCAGTAACATGCCAGAAACGCTCTCAAAAGCACTTTCAGAGTAAAAAAGTGATTGTTAGTGCAGATATTCACTCAACACAGAGTTTCCACTGGAAGGCCAGAAACGCTTTCAAATGAACTTTCTGAGTACAAAAAGTGATTCTTAGTGCAGATATTAACTCAACCCAGAGTTTCCAGTAAAAGGCCAGAAACGCTCTCAAATGCATTTTCAGAGTCCAAAAATTGATTCTTACTGCACATGTTCACTCAACACAGAGTTTCCACTGGAAGGCCAGAAACGCTCTCAAATGCACTTTCAGATTCCAAAAAATTGATTCTTAGTGCAGATATTCACTCAACACAGAGTTTACAATAGATGGCCAGAAACGCTCTCAAATGCATTTTCAGAGTCCAAAAAATTGATTCTTACTGCAAATATTCACTCAACAGAGAGTTTCCACTGGAAGGCCAGAAATGCTCTCAAATGCACTTTTAGAGTCCAAAAAATTGATTCTTACTGCAGATATATTCTCAACATAGAGGTTCCTGGGGAAGGCTAGAAACGCTCTCAAAAGCACTTTCAGCGTCCAAAAAAGTGATTCTTAGTGCAGATATTAACTCAACACAGAGTTTCCTGGAGAATGCCAGAAACTCTCTCAAAAGCACTTTTGAGTCCAAAACAGTGATTCTTAGGGTGCAGATATTCACTCAACACAGAGTTTTCACTGGAAGGCCAGAAAATGCACTTTTAGAGTCTCTCAAATGCACTTTACTGAGTCCAATAAAGTGATTCTTAGTGCAGATATTCACTCAAAACAGATTTTCCAGTAAAAGGCCAGAAACGCTCAGAAATGAACTTTCTGAGGCCAAAAAATTGATTCTTACTGCAAATATTCACTCAACAGAGAGTTTCCACTGGAAGGCCAGAAATGCTCTCATATGTACTTTTAGCGTCCAAGAAATTGATTTTTACTGCAGATATTCTCTCAACATAGAGGTTCCTGGGGAAGGCCAGACACTCTCTCAGAAGCACTTTCTGAGTCCAAAAAAGTGATTCTTAGTGCAGATATTCACTCAACACAGAGTTTCCACTGGAAGGCCAGAAATGCTCTCAAAAGCACTTTCAGAGTAAAAAAAAGTGATTGTTAGTGCAGATATTCACTCAACACAGAGTTTCCACTGGAAGGCCAGAAACGCTTTCAAATGAACTTTCTGAGTACAAAAAAGGTGATTCTTAGTGCAGATATTAACTCAACCCAGAGTTTCCAGTAAAAGGCCAGAAACGCTCTCAGAAGCACTTTCTGAGTCCAAAACAATGATTCTTAGTGCAGATATTCACTCAACACAGAGTTTACACTGGAAGGCCAGTAACGCTCAGAAATGAACTTTCGGAGTCCAAAAAAGTGATTCTTAGTGCAGATATACACTCAACAGAGAGTTTCCAGTAACATGCCAGAAACGCTCTCAAAAGCACTTTCAGAGTAAAAAAAAGTGATTGTTAGTGCAGATATTCACTCAACACAGAGTTTCCACTGGAAGGCCAGAAACGCTTTCAAATGAACTTTCTGAGTACAAAAAAGTGATTCTTAGTGCAGATATTAACTCAACCCAGAGTTTCCAGTAAAAGGCCAGAAACGCTCTCAAATGCATTTTCAGAGTCCAAAAAATTGATTCTTACTGCACATATTCACTCAACACAGAGTTTCCACTGGAAGGCCAGAAACGCTCTCAAATGCACTTTCTGAGTCCAAAAAATTGATTCTTAGTGCAGATATTCACTCAACACAGAGTTTACAATAGATGGCCAGAAACGCTCTCAAATGCATTTTCAGAGTCCAAAAAATTGATTCTTACTGCAAATATTCACTCAACAGAGAGTTTCCACTGGAAGGCCAGAAATGCTCTCAAATGCACTTTTAGAGTCCAAAAAATTGATTCTTACTGCAGATATTTTCTCAACATAGAGGTTCCTGGGGAAGGCTAGAAACGCTCTCAAAAGCACTTTCAGCGTCCAAAAAAGTGATTCTTAGTGCAGAGATTCACTCAAAACAGAGTTTACAATAGATGGCCAGAAACGCTCTCAAATGCACTTTCAGCGTCCAAAAAAGTGATTCTTAGTGCAGATATTAACTCAACACAGAGTTTCCTGGAGAATGCCAGAAAATCTCTCAGAAGCACTTTCTGTGTCCAAAAAAGTGATTCTTAATGCAGATATTCACTCAACACAGAGTTTCCAGTAAAAGGCCAGAAACGCTCTAAATGCATTTTCAGGGTCCAAAAAATTGATTCTTACTGCAAATATTCACTCAACAGAGAGTTTCCACTGGAAGGCCAGAAATGCTCTAAAAAATGCACTTTTAGAGTCCAAAAAATTGATTCTTAGTGCAGATATTCACTCAACACAGAGTTTACAATAGATGGCCAGAAACGCTCTCAAATGCACTTTCAGAGTCCAAAAAAGTGATTCTTAATGCAGATATTCACTCAACACAGAGTTTCCAGTAAAAGGCCAGAAACGCTCTCAAATGCATTTTCAGAGTCCAGAAAATTGATTCTTACTGCAAATATTCACTCAACAGAGAGTTTCCACTGGAAGGCCAGAAATGCTCTCAAATGCACTTTTAGAGTCCAAAAAATTGATTCTTACTGCAGATATTCTCTCAACATACAGGTTCCTGGGGAAGGCTAAAAAGCTCTATCAGCGTCCAAAAAGTGATTCTTAGTGCAGATATTAACTCAACACAGAGTTTCCACTATAATTCCAGAAATGCTCTCAAATGCACTTTCTGAGTCCAAAAATGATTGTGCAGATATTCACTCAACACAGAGTTTCCAGTAAAAAGGCCAGAAACGCTCTCAGAAGCACTTTCAGATTCCAAAAAGTGATTCTTCGTGCAGATATTAACTCAACCCAGAGTTTCCTGTAAAAGGCCAGACACTCTCTCAGAAGCACTTTCTGAATCCAAAAAGTGATTCTTAGTGCAGATATTCACTCAACACAGAGTTTCCACTGGAAGGCCAGAAATGCTCTCAAACGCACTTTCTGAGTCCAAAAATGACTGTGCAGATATTCACTCAACACAGAGTTTCCAGTAAAAGGCCAGAAACGCTCTCAGAAGCACTTTCTGAGTCCAAAACAATGATTCTTAGTGCAGATATTCACTCAACACAGAGTTTACACTGGAAGGCCAGTAACGCTCAGAAATGAACTTTCGAGTCCAAAAAGTGATTCTTAGTGCAGATATACACTCAACAGAGAGTTTCAGTAACATGCCAGAAACGCTCTCAAAAGCACTTTCAGAGTAAAAAAAAGTGATTGTTAGTGCAGATATTCACTCAACACAGAGTTTCCACTGGAAGGCCAGAAACGCTTTCAAATGAACTTTCTGAGTACAAAAAAGTGATTCTTAGTGCAGATATTAACTCAACCCAGAGTTTCCAGTAAAAGGCCAGAAACGCTCTCAAATGCATTTTCAGAGTCCAAAAAATTGATTCTTACTGCACATATTCACTCAACACAGAGTTTCCACTGGAAGGCCAGAAACGCTCTCAAATGCACTTTCAGATTCCAAAAAATTGATTCTTAGTGCAGATATTCACTCAACACAGAGTTTACAATAGATGGCCAGAAACGCTCTCAAATGCATTTTCAGAGTCCAAAAATTGATTCTTACTGCAAATATTCACTCAACAGAGAGTTTCCACTGGAAGGCCAGAAATGCTCTCAAATGCACTTTTAGAGTCCAAAAAAGTGATTCTTACTGCAGATATTCACTCAACACAGAGTTTCCACTGGAAGGCCAGAAACGCTCTCAAATGCACTTTAGGAGTACAAAAAAGTCATTGTTAGTGAGAGATATTTACTCAACACAGAGTTTCCACTGGAAGGCCAGAAACGCTCTCAAATGCACTTTCGGCGTCCAAAAAAGTGATTCTTAGTGCAGATATTAACTCAACACAGAGTTTCCTGGAGAATGCCAGAAAATCTCTCAGAAGCACTTTCTGTGTCCAAAAAAGTGATTCTTAATGCAGATATTCACTCAACACAGAGTTTCCAGTAAAAGGCCAGAAACGCTCTAAATGCATTTTCAGGGTCCAAAAAATTGATTCTTACTGCAAATATTCACTCAACAGAGAGTTTCCACTGGAAGGCCAGAAATGCTCTAAAAAATGCACTTTTAGAGTCCAAAAAATTGATTCTTAGTGCAGATATTCACTCAACACAGAGTTTACAATAGATGGCCAGAAACGCTCTCAAATGCACTTTCAGAGTCCAAAAAAGTGATTCTTAATGCAGATTCACTCAACACAGAGTTTCCAGTAAAAGGCCAGAAACGCTCTCAAATGCATTTTCAGAGTCCAGAAAATTGATTCTTACTGCAAATATTCACTCAACAGAGAGTTTCCACTGGAAGGCCAGAAATGCTCTCAAATGCACTTTTAGAGTCCAAAAAATTGATTCTTACTGCAGATATTCTCTCAACATACAGGTTCCTGGGGAAGGCTAAAAAGCTCTCAAAAGCACTATCAGCGTCCAAAAAAGTGATTCTTAGTGCAGATATTAACTCAACACAGAGTTTCCACTATAATTCCAGAAATGCTCTCAAATGCACTTTCTGAGTCCAAAAAAATGATTGTGCAGATATTCACTCAACACAGAGTTTCCAGTAAAAGGCCAGAAACGCTCTCAGAAGCACTTTCAGATTCCAAAAAAGTGATTCTTCGTGCAGATATTAACTCAACCCAGAGTTTCCTGTAAAAGGCCAGACACTCTCTCAGAAGCACTTTCTGAATCCAAAAAAGTGATTCTTAGTGCAGATATTCACTCAACACAGAGTTTCCACTGGAAGGCCAGAAATGCTCTCAAACGCACTTTCTGAGTCCAAAAAAATGACTGTGCAGATATTCACTCAACACAGAGTTTCCAGTAAAAGGCCAGAAACGCTCTCAGAAGCACTTTCTGAGTCCAAAACAATGATTCTTAGTGCAGATATTCACTCAACACAGAGTTTACACTGGAAGGCCAGTAACGCTCAGAAATGAACTTTCGAGTCCAAAAGTGATTCTTAGTGCAGATATTCACTCAACAGAGAGTTTCCAGTAACATGCCAGAAACGCTCTCAAAAGCACTTTCAGAGTAAAAAAAAGTGATTGTTAGTGCAGATATTCACTCAACACAGAGTTTCCACTGGAAGGCCAGAAACGCTTTCAAATGAACTTTCTGAGTACAAAAAGTGATTCTTAGTGCAGATATTAACTCAACCCAGAGTTTCCAGTAAAAGGCCAGAAACGCTCTCAAATGCATTTTCAGAGTCCAAAAATTGATTCTTACTGCACATATTCACTCAACACAGAGTTTCCACTGGAAGGCCAGAAACGCTCTCAAATGCACTTTCAGATTCCAAAAAATTGATTCTTAGTGCAGATATTCACTCAACACAGAGTTTACAATAGATGGCCAGAAACGCTCTCAAATGCATTTTCAGAGTCCAAAAAATTGATTCTTACTGCAAATATTCACTCAACAGAGAGTTTCCACTGGAAGGCCAGAAATGCTCTCAAATGCACTTTAGAGTCCAAAAATTGATTCTTACTGCAGATATTTTCTCAACATAGAGGTTCCTGGGGAAGGCTAGAAACGCTCTCAAAAGCACTTTCAGCGTCCAAAAAAGTGATTCTTACTGCAGATATTAACTCAACAATGAGTTTCCTGGAGAATGCCAGAAACTCTCTCAGAAGCACTTTTTGAGTCCAAAACAGTGATTCTTAGTGCAGATATTCACTCAACACAGAGTTTTCACTGGAAGGCCAGAAACGCTCTCAAATGCACTTTCTGAGTCCAATAAAGTGATTCTTAGTGCAGAGATTCACTCAAAACAGATTTTCCATTAAAAGGCCAGAAACGCTCAGAAATGAACTTTCTGAGGCCAAAAATTGATTCTTACTGCAAATATTCACTCAACAGAGAGTTTCCACTGGAAGGCCAGAAATGCTCTCAAATGTACTTTAGCGTCAAGAAATTGATTTTTACTGCAGATATTCTCTCAACATAGAGGTTCCTGGGGAAGGCTAGAAACGCTCTCAAAAGCACTCTCAGCGTCCAAAAAAGTGATTCTTAGTGCAGATATTAACTCAACCCAAAGTTTCCTGTAAAAGGCCAGACACTCTCTCAGAAGCACTTTCTGAGTCCAAAAAAGTGATTCTTAGTGCAGATATTCACTCAACACAGAGTTTCCACTGGAAGGCCAGAAATGCTCTCAAAAGCACTTTCAGAGTAAAAAAAAGTGATTGTTAGTGCAGATATTCACTCAACACAGAGTTTCCACTGGAAGGCCAGAAACGCTTTCAAATGAACTTTCTGAGTACAAAAAGTGATTCTTAGTGCAGATATTAACTCAACCCAGAGTTTCCAGTAAAAGGCCAGAAACGCTCTCAGAAGCACTTTCTGAGTCCAAAACAATGATTCTTAGTGCAGATATTCACTCAACACAGAGTTTACACTGGAAGGCCAGAACGCTCTCAAATGCACTTTCAGATTCCAAAAATGATTCTTAGTGCAGATATTCACTCAACACAGAGTTTACAATAGATGGCCAGAAACGCTCTCAAATGCATTTTCAGAGTCCAAAAATTGATTCTTACTGCAAATATTCACTCAACAGAGAGTTTCCACTGGAAGGCCAGAAATGCTCTCAAATGCACTTTTAGAGTCCAAAAATTGATTCTTACTGCAGATATTTTCTCAACATAGAGGTTCCTGGGAAGGCTAGAAACGCTCTCAAAAGCACTTTCAGCGTCCAAAAGTGATTCTTAGTGCAGATATTAACTCAACACAGAGTTTCCTGGAGAATGCCAGAAACTCTCTCAGAAGCACTTTTGAGTCCAAAACAGTGATTCTTAGTGCAGATATTCACTCAACACAGAGTTTTCACTGGAAGGCCAGAAACGCTCTCAAATGCACTTTCTGAGTCCAATAAAGTGATTCTTAGTGCAGAGATTCACTCAAAACAGATTTTCCAGTAAAAGGCCAGAAACGCTCAGAAATGAACTTTCTGAGGCCAAAAAATTGATTCTTAATGCAAATATTCACTCAACAGAGAGTTTCCACTGGAAGGCCAGAAATGCTCTCAAATGTACTTTTAGAGTCCAAAAAATTGATTTTTACTGCAGATATTCTCTCAACATAGAGGTTCCTGGGAAGGCTAGAAACGCTCTCAAAAGCACTTTCAGCGTCCAAAAGTGATTCTTAGTGCAGAGATTCACTCAAAACAGAGTTTACAATAGATGGCCAGAAACGCTCTCAAATGCACTTTCAGCGTCCAAAAAAGTGATTCTTAGTGCAGATATTAACTCAACACAGAGTTTCCTGGAGAATGCCAGAAACTCTCTCAGAAGCACTTTCTGTGTCCAAAAAAGTGATTCTTAATGCAGATATTCACTCAACACAGAGTTTCCAGTAAAAGGCCAGAAACGCTCTAAATGCATTTTCAGGGTCCAAAAATTGATTCTTACTGCAAATATTCACTCAACAGAGAGTTTCCACTGGAAGGCCAGAAATACTCTAAAAAATGCACTTTTAGAGTCCAAAAAATTGATTCTTACTGCAGATATTTTCTCAACATAGAGGTTCCTGTAAAAGGCCAGACACTCTCTCAGAAGCACTTTCTGAGTCCAAAACAGTGATTCTTAGTGCAGATATTCACTCAACACAGAGTTTCCACTGGAAGGCCAGAAATGCTCTCAAAAGCACTTTCAGAGTAAAAAAAAGTGATTGTTAGTGCAGATTTTCACTCAACACAGAGTTTCCACTGGAAGGCCAGAAACGCTTTCAAATGAACTTTATGAGTACAAAAAAGTGATTCTTAGTGCAGATATTAACTCAACCCTGAGTTTCCAGTAAAAGGCCAGAAACGCTCTCAAATGCATTTTCAGAGTAAAAAAAAGTGATTGTTAGTGCAGATATTCACTCAACACAGAGTTTCCACTGGAAGGCCAGAAACGCTCTCAAATGCACTTTCAGATTCCAAAAAATTGATTCTTAGTGCAGATATTCACTCAACACAGAGTTTCCAGTAAAAGGCCAGAAACGCTCTCAAATGCATTTTCAGAGTCCAGAAAATTGATTCTTACTGCAAATATTCACTCAACAGAGAGTTTCCACTGGAAGGCCAGAAATGCTCTCAAATGCACTTTTAGAGTCCAAAAAATTGATTTTTACTGCAGATATTCTCTCAACATACAGGTTCCTGGGGAAGGCTAAAAAAGCTCTCAAAAGCACTATCAGCGTCCAAAAAAGTGATTCTTAGTGCAGATATTAACTCAACACAGAGTTTCCACTATAATTCCAGAAATGCTCTCAAATGCACTTTCTGAGTCAAAAAAAATGATTGTGCAGATATTCACTCAACACAGAGTTTCCAGTAAAAGGCCAGAAACGCTCTCAGAAGCACTTTCAGATTCCAAAAAAGTGATTCTTAGTGCAGATATTAACTCAACCCAGAGTTTCCTGTAAAAGGCCAGACACTCTCTCAGAAGCACTTTCTGAGTCCAAAAAGTGATTCTTAGTGCAGATATTCACTCAACACAGAGTTTACACTGGAAGGCCAGTAACGCTCAGAAATGAACTTTCGAGTCCAAAAAGTGATTCTTAGTGCAGATATACACTCAACAGAGAGTTTCCAGTAACATGCCAGAAACTCTCTCAAAAGCACTTTCAGAGTAAAAAAAAGTGATTGTTAGTGCAGATATTCACTCAACACAGAGTTTCCACTGGAAGGCCAGAAACTTTCAAATGAACTTTCTGAGTACAAAAAGTGATTCTTAGTGCAGATATTAACTCAACCCAGAGTTTCCTGTAAAAGGCCAGAAACGCTCTCAAATGCATTTTCAGAGTCCAAAAAATTGATTCTTACTGCACATATTCACTCAACACAGAGTTTACAATAGATGGCCAGAAACGCTCTCAAATGCATTTTCAGAGTCCAAAAATTGATTCTTACTGCAAATATTCACTCAACAGAGAGTTTCCACTGGAAGGCCAGAAATGCTCTCAAATGCACTTTTAGAGTCCAAAAAATTGATTCTTACTGCAGATATTTTCTCAACATAGAGGTTCCTGGGGAAGGCTAGAAACGCTCTCAAAAGCACTTTCAGTGTCCAAAAAAGTGATTCTTAGTGCAGATATTAACTCAACACAGATTTTCCTGGAGAATGCCAGAAACTCTCTCAGAAGCACTTTTTGAGTCCAAAACAGTGATTCTTAGTGCAGATATTCACTCAACACAGAGTTTTCACTGGAAAGCCAGAAACGCTCTCAAATGCACTTTCTGAGTCCAATAAAGTGATTCTTAGTGCAGAGATTCACTCAAAACAGAGTTTCCAGTAAAAAAGCCAGTAACGCTCAGAAATGAACTTTCTGAGGCCAAAAATTGATTCTTACTGCAAATATTCACTCAACAGAGTTTCCACTGGAAGGCCAGAAATGCTCTCAAATGTACTTTAGAGTCCAAAAAATTGATTTTTACTGCAGATATTCTCTCAACATAGAGGTTCCTGGGGAAGGCTAGAAACGCTCTCAAAAGCACTTTCAGCGTCCAAAAAAGTGATTCTTAGTGCAGAGATTCACTCAAAACAGAGTTTACAATAGATGGCCAGAAACGCTCTCAAATGCACTTTCAGCGTCCAAAAAAGTGATTCTTAGTGCAGATATTACCTCAACACAGAGTTTCCTGGAGAATGCCAGAAACTCTCTCAGAAGCACTTTCTGTGTCCAAAAAAGTGATTCTTAATGCAGATATTCACTCAACACAGAGTTTCCAGTAAAAGGCCAGAAACGCTCTAAATGCATTTTCATGGTCCAAAAAATTGATTCTTACTGCAAATATTCACTCAACAGAGAGTTTCCACTGGAAGGCCAGAAATGCTCTCAAATGCACTTTTAGAGTCCAAAAAAGTGATTCTTACTGCAGATATTTTCTCAACATAGAGGTTCCTGGGGAAGGCTAGAAACGCTCTCAAAAGCACTTTCAGCGTCCAAAAAAGTGATTCTTAGTGCAGATATTAACTCAACACAGAGTTTCCTGGAGAATGCCAGAAACTCTCTCAGAAGCACTTTCTGAGTCCAAAACAGTGATTCTTAGTGCAGATATTCACTCAACACAGAGTTTTCCTTGGAAGGCCAGAAACGCTCTCAAGTGCACTTTCTGAGTCCAATAAAGTGATTCTTAGTGCAGAGGTTCACTCAAAACAGAGTTTCCAGTAAAAGGCCAGAAACGCTCAGAAATGAACTTTCTGAGGCCAAAAAATTGATTCTTACTGCAAATATTCACTCAACAGAGAGTTTCCACTGGAAGGCCAGAAATGCTCTCAAATGCACTTTTAGAGTCCAAAAAATTGATTCTTACTGCAGATATTCTCTCAACATACAGGTTCCTGGGGAAGGCTAAAAAAGCTCTCAAAAGCACTATTAGCGTCCAAAAAAGTGATTCTTAGTGCAGATATTAACTCAACACAGAGTTTCCACTATAATTCCAGAAATGCTCTCAAATGCACTTTCTGAGTCCAAAAAATGATTGTGCAGATATTCACTCAACACAGAGTTTCAAGTAAAAGGCCAGAAACGCTCTCAGAAGCACTTTCAGATTCCAAAAAGTGATTCTTAGTGCAGATATTAACTCAACCCAGAGTTTCCTGTAAAAGGCCAGACACTCTCTCAGAAGCACTTTCTGAGTCCAAAAAAGTGATTCTTAGTGCAGATATTCACTCAACACAGAGTTTCCACTGGAAGGCCAGTAACGCTCAGAAATGCACTTTTAGAGTCCAAAAATTGATTCTTACTGCAGATATTTTCTCAACATAGAGGTTCCTGGGGAAGGCTAGAAACGCTTTCAAAAGCACTTTCAGCGTCCAAAAAAGTGATTCTTAGTGCAGATATTAACTCAACCCAGAGTTTCCTGTAAAGGCCAGACACTCTCTCAGAAGCACTTTCTGAGTCCAAAAAGTGATTCTTAGTGCAGATATTCACTCAACACAGAGTTTCCACTGGAAGGCCAGTAACGCTCAGAAATGCACTTTTAGAGTCCAAAAAATTGATTCTTACTGCAGATATTTTCTCAACATAGAGTTTCCACTGGAAGGCTAGAAACGCTCTCAAATGCACTTTAGGAGTCCAAAAAAGTGATTCCTAGTGAGAGATATTTACTCAACACAGAGTTTCCACTGGAAGGCCAGAAACGCTCTCAAATCCACTTTCAGGGCTCATAAAAGTCATTCTTAGTGCAGATATTCACTAAACACAGAGTTTTCACAAGAAGGCCAGAAACGCTCTCAAATGCACTTTCAGAGTCCAAAAAAGTGATCCTCAGCGCAGATATTCACTCAACACAGAGTTTACACTAGGTGGCCAGAAACGCTCTCAAATGCATTTTCAGAGTTCAAAAAAGTCATTCTTAGTGCAGTTATTCACTCAACAGAGAGTTTTCACAAGAAGGCCAGTAAAGCTCTCAAATGCCCTTTAGGAGTCCAAAACAGTGATTCTTAGTGAGAGATATTTACTCAACACAGAGTTTACACTAGATGGCCAGAAACGCTATCAAATGCACTTTCGGAGTACAAAAAGGTGATTCTTACTGCAGATATTCACTCAACACAGAGTTTACACTGGAAGGCCAGTAACACTCTCCAATGAACTCGGAGTCCAAAAAAGAGATTCTTAGTGCAGATATTCACTCAACACAGAGTTTCCACTGGAAGGCCAGAAACGCTCTCAAATGTACTTTCGGAGTCCAAAAAAGTGATTCTTACTGCAGATATTCACTCAACAGAGAGTTTACACTAGCTGGCCATTAACGCTCTCAAATGCACTTTCAGAGTTCAAAAAAGTCATTCTTAGTGCAGATATTCACTCAACAGAGAGTTTACACTAGCTGGCCATTAACGCTCTCAAATGCACTTTCAGAGTTCAAAAAAGTCATTCTTAGTGCAGATATTCACTCAACAGAGAGTTTTCACAAGAAGGCCAGAAACGCTCTCAAATGCACTTTCAGAGTTCAAAAAAGTCATTCTTAGTGCAGTTATTCACTCAACAGAGAGTTTACACTAGCTGGCCATTACCGCTCTCAAATGCACTTTCAGAGTTCAAAAAAGTCATTCTTAGTGCAGATATTCACTCAACAGAGAGTTTACACTGGAAGGCCAGTAACACTCTCAAATGACTTTCGGAGTCCAAAAAAGCGATTCTTAGTGCAGATATTCACTCAACACAGAGTTTCCACAAGAAGGCCAGAAACGCTCTCAAATGCACTTTCAGAGTCCAAAAATGTGATTCTTACTGCAAATATTCACTCAACAGAGAGTTTCCACTGGAAGGCCGGAAACGCTCTCAAATCCACTTTCAGAGTTCATAAAAGTCATTCTTAGTGCAGATATTCACTCAACAGAGAGTTTTCACAAGAAGGCCAGGAAAGCTCTCAAATGCCCTTTAGGAGTCCAAAACACTGATTCTTAGTGAGAGATATTTACTCAACACAGAGTTTCCACTAGATGGCCAGAAACGCTCTCAAATGCACTTTCGGAGTACAAAAAAGTGATTCTTACTGCAGATATTCACTCAACACAGAGTGTCCACTGGAAGGCCAGAAACGCTCTCAAATGCACTTTCAGAGTCCAAAAAAGTGATTCTTAGTGCAGATATTCACTCAACTCAGAGTTTACACTAGATGGCCAGAAACGCTCTCAAATGCACTTTCTGTGTCCAAAAAAGTGATTGTTAGAGCAGATATTCACTCAATACAGAGTTTCCACAGGAAGGCCAGAATCGCTCTCAAATGCACTTTAGGAGTGCAAAAAAGAGATTCCTAGTGAGAGATATTTACTCAACAGAGTTTCCACTAGATGGCCAAAACGCCCTCAAATGCACTTTCGAGTCCAAAAAGTGATTCTTACTGCAGATATTCACTCAACACAGAGTTTCCACTGGAAGGCCAGAAACTCTCTCAAATGCACTTTCTGTGTCCAAAAAAGTGATTCTTAGTGCAGATATTCACTCAACACAGAGTTTCCACTGGAAGGCCAGAAACGCTCTCAAATGCACTTTCTGTGTCCAAAAAAGTGATTGTTAGAACAGATATTCACTCAATACAGAGTTTCCACAGGAAGGCCAGAAACGCTTTCAAATGAGCTTTCTGAGTACAAAAAAGTGATTGTTAGTGCAGATATTAACTCAACCCAGAGTTTCCAGTAAAAGGCCAGAAACGCTCTCAAAAGCACTTTCAGCGTGCAAAAAAGTGATTCTTAGTGCAGATATTAACTCAACACAGAGTTTCCTGGAGAATGCCAGAAACTCTCTCAGAAGAACTTTCTGAGTCCAAAACAGTGATTCTTAGTGGAGATATTCACTCAACACAGAGTTTCCACTGGAAGGCCAGAAATGCTCTCAAATGCACTTCTGAGTCCAAAAAAGTGATTGTTAGTGCAGATATTCACTCAACACAGAGTTTACACTGGAATGCCAGTAACGCTCAGAAATGAACTTTGGGAGTCCAAAAAAGTGCTTCTTAGTGCAGATATTCACTCAACAGAGAGTTTACACTGGAAGGCCAGTAACACTCTCAAATGAACTTTCGGAGTCCAAAAAAGCGATTCTTAGTGCAGATATTCACTCAACACAGAGTTTCCACTGGAAGGCCAGAACCGCTCTCAAATCCACTTTCAGAGTTCAAAAAATTCATTCTTAGTGCAGATATTCACTCAACAGAGAGTTTCCACAAGAAGGCCAGAAACGCTCTCAAATGCACTTTCAGAGTCCAAAAATGTGATTCTCAGCGCAGTTCTTCACTCAACACAGAGTTTACACTAGATGGCCAGAAACGCTCTCAAATGCACTTTCAGAGTCCAAAAAATGATTCTTACTGCAGATATTCACTCAACACAGAGTTTCCACTGGAAGGCCAGAAACGCTCTCAAATGCACTTTAGGAGTCCAAAAAAGTGATTCCTAGTGAGAGATATTTACTCAACACAGAGTTTCCACTGGAAGGCCAGAAACGCTCTCAAATGCACTTTCGGAGTCCAAAAAAGTGATTCTTACTGCAGATATTCACTCAACACAGAGTTTACACTGGAAGGCCAGTAACACTCTCAATGAACTTCGGAGTCCAAAAAGAGATTCTTAGTGCAGATATTCACTCAACACTGAGTTTCCACTGGAAGGCCAGAAACGCTCTCAAATCCACTTTCAGAGTCCAAAAAGTGATTCTTAGTGCAGATATTCACTCAACAGAGAGTTTCCACAAGAAGGCCAGAAACGCTCTCAAATGCACTTTCAGAATCCAAAATGTGATTGTCAGCGCAGTTCTTCACTCAACACAGAGTTTACACTAGATGGCCAGAAACGCTCTCAAATGCACTTTCAGAGTCCAAAAAAGTGATTCTTACTGAAGATATTCACTCAACACAGAGTTTCCACTAGATGGCCAGAAACGCTCTCAAATGCACTTTCGGAGTCCAAAAAAGTGATTCTTACTGCAGATATTCACTCAACACAGAGTTTACACTAGATGGCCAGAAACGCTCTCAAATGCACTTTCAGAGTTCAAAAAATTCATTCTTAGTGCAGTTATTCACTCAACAGAGAGTTTACACTAGCTGGCCATTAACGCTCTCAAATGCACTTTCAGAGTTCAAAAAAGTCATTCTTAGTGCAGATATTCACTCAACAGAGAGTTTTCACAAGAAGGCCAGAAACGCTCTCAAATGCACTTTCAGAGTCCAAAAAAGAGATTCCTAGTGAGAGATATTTACTCAACAGAGTTTCCACTAGATGGCCAAAAACGCCCTCAAATGCACTTTCGGAGTCCAAAAAAGTGATTCTTACTGCAGATATTCACTCAACACAGAGTTTCCACTGGAAAGCCAGAAACTCTCTCAAATGCACTTTCTGTGTCCAAAAAAGTGATTCTTAGTGCAGATATTCACTCAACACAGAGTTTCCACTGGAAGGCCAGAAACGCTCTCAAATGCACTTTCTGTGTCCAAAAAAGTGATTGTTAGAACAGATATTCACTCAATACAGAGTTTCCACTGGAAGGCCAGAAACGCTTTCAAATGAGCTTTCTGAGTACAAAAAAGTGATTGTTAGTGCAGATATTAACTCAACCCAGAGTTTCCAGTAAAAGGCCAGAAAACGCTCTCAAAAGCACTTTCAGCGTGCAAAAAGTGATTCTTAGTGCAGATATTAACTCAACACAGAGTTTCCTGAGAATGCCAGAAACTCTCTCAGAAGAACTTTCTGAGTCCAAAACAGTGATTCTTAGTGGAGATATTCACTCAACACAGAGTTTCCACTGGAAGGCCAGAAATGCTCTCAAATGCACTTCTGAGTCCAAAAAGTGATTGTTAGTGCAGATATTCACTCAACACAGAGTTTACACTGGAATGCCAGTAACGCTCAGAAATGAACTTTGGGAGTCCAAAAAAGTGCTTCTTAGTACAGATATTCACTCAACACAGAGTTTCCAGTAAAAGGCCAGTAAAGCTCTCAAATGCCCTTTAGGAGTCAAAACAGTGATTCTTAGTAAGAGATATTTACTCAACACAGAGTTTCCACTAGATGGCCAGAAACGCTCTCAAATGCACTTTCGGAGTACAAAAAAGTGATTCTTACTGCAGATATTCACTCAACACAGAGTTTCCACTGGAAGGCCAGAAACGCTCACAAATGTACTTTAGGAGTCCAAAAAAGTGATTGTTAGTGAGAGATATTTACTCAACACAGAGTTTCCACTGGAAGGCCAGAAACGCTCTCAAATGCATTGTCAGAGTCCAAAAAAGTGATTGTTAGTGCAGATTTTCACTCAACAGAGAGTTTCCACTGTAAGGCCAGTAACGCTCTCAAATGCACTTTCAGAGTTCAAAAAAGTCATTCTTAGTGCAGATATTCACTCAACAGAGAGTTTACACTAGCTGGCCATTAACGCTCTCAAATGCACTTTCAGAGTTCAAAAAAGTCATTCTTAGTGCAGATATTCACTCAACAGAGAGTTTTCACAAGAAGGCCAGAAACGCTCTCAAATGCACTTTCAGAGTTCAAAAAAGTCATTCTTAGTGCAGTTATTCACTCAACAGAGAGTTTACACTAGCTGGCCATTACCGCTCTCAAATGCACTTTCAGAGTTCAAAAAGTCATTCTTAGTGCAGATATTCACTCAACAGAGAGTTTACACTGGAAGGCCAGTAACACTCTCAAATGACTTTCGGAGTCCAAAAAGCGATTCTTAGTGCAGATATTCACTCAACACAGAGTTTCCACAAGAAGGCCAGAAACGCTCTCAAATGCACTTTCAGAGTCCAAAATGTGATTCTCAGCGCAGTTCTTCACTCAACACAGAGTTTACACTAGATGGCCAGAAACGCTCTCAAATGCACTTTCAGAGTCCAAAAATGATTCTTACTGCAGATATTCACTCAACACAGAGTTTCCACTGGAAGGCCAGAAACGCTCTCAAATGCACTTTAGGAGTCCAAAAAGTGATTCCTAGTGAGAGATATTTACTCAACACAGAGTTTCCACTGGAAGGCCAGAAAACGCTCTCAAATGCACTTTCGGAGTCCAAAAAGTGATTCTTAGTGCAGATATTCACTCATCACAGAGTTTCCAGTAAAAGGCCAGAAACGCTCTCAAATGCATTTTCAGAGTCCAAAATTGATTCTTACTGCAAATATTCACTCAACAGAGAGTTTCCACTGGAAGGCCAGAAACGCTCTCAAATGCACTTTCAGAGTCCAAAAAAGTGATTCTTAGTGCAGATATTCACTCAACTCAGAGTTTACACTAGATGGCCAGAAACGCTCTCAAATGCACTTTCTGTGTCCAAAAAGTGATTGTTAGAGCAGATATTCACTCAATACAGAGTTTCCACAGGAAGGCCAGAATCGCTCTCAAATGCACTTTAGGAGTGCAAAAAAGAGATTCCTAGTGAGAGATATTTACTCAACAGAGTTTCCACTAGATGGCCAAAAACGCCCTCAAATGCACTTTCGGAGTCCAAAAAAGTGATTCTTACTGCAGATATTCACTCAACACAGAGTTTCCACTGGAAGGCCAGAAACTCTCTCAAATGCACTTTCTGTGTCCAAAAAGTGATTCTTAGTGCAGATATTCACTCAACACAGAGTTTCCACTGGAAGGCCAGAAACGCTCTCAAATGCACTTTCTGTGTCCAAAAAGTGATTGTTAGAACAGATATTCACTCAATACAGAGTTTCCACAGGAAGGCCAGAAACGCTTTCAAATGAGCTTTCTGAGTACAAAAAGTGATTGTTAGTGCAGATATTAACTCAACCCAGAGTTTCCAGTAAAAGGCCAGAAACGCTCTCAAAAGCACTTTCAGCGTGCAAAAAGTGATTCTTAGTGCAGATATTAACTCAACACAGAGTTTCCTGGAGAATGCCAGAAACTCTCTCAGAAGAACTTTCTGAGTCCAAAACAGTGATTCTTAGTGGAGATATTCACTCAACACAGAGTTTCACTGGAAGGCCAGAAATGCTCTCAAATGCACTTCTGAGTCCAAAAAGTGATTGTTAGTGCAGATATTCACTCAACACAGAGTTTACACTGGAATGCCAGTAACGCTCAGAAATGAACTTTGGGAGTCCAAAAAGTGCTTCTTAGTGCAGATATTCACTCAACAGAGAGTTTACACTGGAAGGCCAGTAACACTCTCAAATGAACTTTCGAGTCCAAAAAGCGATTCTTAGTGCAGATATTCACTCAACACAGAGTTTCCACTGGAAGGCCAGAACCGCTCTCA
This sequence comes from Megalops atlanticus, assembly GCA_019176425.1. NCBI lineage: Eukaryota > Metazoa > Chordata > Actinopteri > Elopiformes > Megalopidae > Megalops > Megalops atlanticus. The sequence goes on along the minus strand of CM032896.1, from coordinate 26,359,051 downwards.
AATCCACTTTCAGAGTTCAAAAATTCATTCTTAGTGCAGATATTCACTCAACAGAGAGTTTCCACAAGAAGGCCAGAAACGCTCTCAAATGCACTTTCAGAGTCCAAAATGTGATTCTCAGCGCAGTTCTTCACTCAACACAGAGTTTACACTAGATGGCCAGAAACGCTCTCAAATGCACTTTCAGAGTCCAAAAAATGATTCTTACTGCAGATATTCACTCAACACAGAGTTTCCACTGGAAGGCCAGAAACGCTCTCAAATGCACTTTAGGAGTCCAAAAAAGTGATTCCTAGTGAGAGATATTTACTCAACACAGAGTTTCCACTGGAAGGCCAGAAACGCTCTCAAATGCACTTTGGAGTCCAAAAAGTGATTCTTACTGCAGATATTCACTCAACACAGAGTTTACACTGGAAGGCCAGTAACACTCTCCAATGAACTTTCGGAGTCCAAAAAAGAGATTCTTAGTGCAGATATTCACTCAACACTGAGTTTCCACTGGAAGGCCAGAAACGCTCTCAAATCCACTTTCAGAGTCCAAAAAAGTGATTCTTAGTGCAGATATTCACTCAACAGAGAGTTTCCACAAGAAGGCCAGAAACGCTCTCAAATGCACTTTCAGAATCCAAAAATGTGATTGTCAGCGCAGTTCTTCACTCAACACAGAGTTTACACTAGATGGCCAGAAACGCTCTCAAATGCACTTTCAGAGTCCAAAAAAGTGATTCTTACTGAAGATATTCACTCAACACAGAGTTTCCACTAGATGGCCAGAAACGCTCTCAAATGCACTTTCGGAGTCCAAAAAAGTGATTCTTACTGCAGATATTCACTCAACACAGAGTTTACACTAGATGGCCAGAAACGCTCTCAAATGCACTTTCAGAGTTCAAAAAATTCATTCTTAGTGCAGTTATTCACTCAACAGAGAGTTTACACTAGCTGGCCATTAACGCTCTCAAATGCACTTTCAGAGTTCAAAAAAGTCATTCTTAGTGCAGATATTCACTCAACAGAGAGTTTTCACAAGAAGGCCAGAAACGCTCTCAAATGCACTTTCAGAGTCCAAAAAAGTGATTCTTAGTGAGAGATATTTACTCAACACAGAGTTTCCACTGGAAGGCCAGAAACGCTCTCAAATGCATTTTCAGAGTCCAAAAAGTGATTGTTAGTGCAGATTTTCACTCAACAGAGAGTTTACACTGGAAGGCCAGTAACACTCTCAAATGAACTTTCGGAGTCCAAAAAAGCGATTCTTAGTGCAGATATTCACTCAACACAGAGTTTCCACTGGAAGGCCAGAACCGCTCTCAAATCCACTTTCAGAGTCCAAAAATGTGATTCTCAGCGCAGTTCTTCACTCAACTCAGAGTTTACACTAGATGGCCAGAAACGCTCTCAAATGCACTTTCAGAGTCCAAAAAATGATTCTTACTGCAGATATTCACTCAACACAGAGTTTCCACTGGAAGGCCAGAAACGCTCTCAAATGCACTTTAGGAGTCCAAAAAAGTGATTCCTAGTGAGAGATATTTACTCAACACAGAGTTTCACCTGGAAGGCCAGAAACGCTCTCAAATGCACTTTCGGAGTCCAAAAAAGTGATTCTTAGTGCAGATATTCACTCATCACAGAGTTTCCAGTAAAAGGCCAGAAACGCTCTCAAATGCATTTTCAGAGTCCAAAAAATTGATTCTTACTGCAAATATTCACTCAACAGAGAGTTTCCACTGGAAGGCCAGAAACGCTCTCAAATCCACTTTCAGAGTTCATAAAAGTCATTCTTAGTGCAGATATTCACTCAACAGAGAGTTTTTCACAAGAAGGCCAGGAAAGCTCTCAAATGCCCTTTAGGAGTCCAAAACACTGATTCTTAGTGAGAGATATTTACTCAACACAGAGTTTCCACTAGATGGCCAGAAACGCTCTCAAATGCACTTTCGGAGTACAAAAAGTGATTCTTACTGCAGATATTCACTCAACACAGAGTGTCCACTGGAAGGCCAGAAACGCTCTCAAATGCACTTTCAGAGTCCAAAAAAGTGATTCTTAGTGCAGATATTCACTCAACTCAGAGTTTACACTAGATGGCCAGAAACGCTCTCAAATGCACTTTCTGTGTCCAAAAAAGTGATTGTTAGAGCAGATATTCACTCAATACAGAGTTTCCACAGGAAGGCCAGAATCGCTCTCAAATGCACTTTAGGAGTGCAAAAAAGAGATTCCTAGTGAGAGATATTTACTCAACAGGGTTTCCACTAGATGGCCAAAAACGCCCTCAAATGCACTTTCGGAGTCCAAAAAAGTGATTCTTACTGCAGATATTCACTCAACACAGAGTTTCCACTGGAAAGCCAGAAACTCTCTCAAATGCACTTTCTGTGTCCAAAAAAGTGATTCTTAGTGCAGATATTCACTCAACACAGAGTTTCCACTGGAAGGCCAGAAACGCTCTCAAATGCACTTTCTGTGTCCAAAAAAGTGATTGTTAGAACAGATATTCACTCAATACAGAGTTTCCACTGGAAGGCCAGAAACGCTTTCAAATGAGCTTTCTGAGTACAAAAAAGTGATTGTTAGTGCAGATATTAACTCAACCCAGAGTTTCCAGTAAAAGGCCAGAAACGCTCTCAAAAGCACTTTCAGCGTGCAAAAAAGTGATTCTTAGTGCAGATATTAACTCAACACAGAGTTTCCTGGAGAATGCCAGAAACTCTCTCAGAAGAACTTTCTGAGTCCAAAACAGTGATTCTTAGTGGAGATATTCACTCAACACAGAGTTTCCACTGGAAGGCCAGAAATGCTCTCAAATGCACTTCTGAGTCCAAAAAAGTGATTGTTAGTGCAGATATTCACTCAACACAGAGTTTACACTGGAATGCCAGTAACGCTCAGAAATGAACTTTGGGAGTCCAAAAAAGTGCTTCTTAGTACAGATATTCACTCAACACAGAGTTTCCAGTAAAAGGCCAGTAAAGCTCTCAAATGCCCTTTAGGAGTCCAAAACAGTGATTCTTAGTGAGAGATATTTACTCAACACAGAGTTTCCACTAGATGGCCAGAAACGCTCTCAAATGCACTTTCGGAGTACAAAAAAGTGATTCTTACTGCAGATATTCACTCAACACAGAGTTTCCACTGGAAGGCCAGAAACGCTCACAAATGTACTTTAGGAGTCCAAAAAAGTGATTGTTAGTGAGAGATATTTACTCAACACAGAGTTTCCACTGGAAGGCCAGAAACGCTCTCAAATGCATTGTCAGAGTCCAAAAAGTGATTGTTAGTGCAGATTTTCACTCAACAGAGAGTTTCCACTGTAAGGCCAGTAACACTCTCAAATGAACTTTCGAGTCCAAAAAGTGATTCTTAGTGCAGATATTCACTCAACACAGAGTTTCCACTGGAAGGCCAGAAACGCTCTCAAATGCACTTTCTGAGTCCAAAAAAGTGAATCTTAGTGCAGATATTCACTCAACAGAAAGTTTCCACAAAGAGGCCAGAAACGCTCTCAAATGCACTTTCAGAATCCAAAAATGTGATTCTCAGCGCAGTTCTTCACTCAACACAGAGTTTACACTAGATGGCCAGAAACGCTCTCAAATGCACTTTCAGAGTCCAAAAAGTGATTCTTACTGCAGATATTCACTCAACACAGAGTTTCCACTAGATGGCCAGAAACGCTCTCAAATGCACTTTCGAGTCCAAAAAGTGATTCTTACTGCAGATATTCACTCAACACAGAGTTTACACTAGATGGCCAGAAACGCTCTCAAATGCACTTTCAGAGTTCAAAAAATTCATTCTTAGTGCAGTTATTCACTCAACAGAGAGTTTACACTAGCTGGCCATTAACGCTCTCAAATGCACTTTCAGAGTTCAAAAAAGTCATTCTTAGTGCAGATATTCACTCAACAGAGAGTTTTCACAAGAAGGCCAGAAGCGCTCTCAAATGCACTTTCAGAGTACAAAAAAGTGATTCTTAGTGAGAGATATTTACTCAACACAGAGTTTCCACTGGACGGCCAGAAACGCTCTCAAATGCATTTTCAGAGTCCAAAAAGTGATTGTTAGTGCAGATTTTCACTCAACAGAGAGTTTACACTGGAAGGCCAGTAACACTCTCAAATGAACTTTCAGTCCAAAAAGCGATTCTTAGTGCAGATATTCACTCAACACAGAGTTTCCACTGGAAGGCCAGAACCGCTCTCAAATCCACTTTCAGAGTTCAAAAAAATTCATTCTTAGTGCAGATATTCACTCAACAGAGAGTTTCCACAAGAAGGCCAGAAACGCTCTCAAATGCACTTTCAGAGTCCAAAATGTGATTCTCAGCGCAGTTCTTCACTCAACACAGAGTTTACACTAGATGGCCAGAAACGCTCTCAAATGCACTTTCAGAGTCCAAAAAATGATTCTTACTGCAGATATTCACTCAACACAGAGTTTCCACTGGAAGGCCAGAAACGCTCTCAAATGCACTTTAGGAGTCCAAAAAAGTGATTCCTAGTGAGAGATATTTACTCAACACAGAGTTTCCACTGGAAGGCCAGAAACGCTCTCAAATGCACTTTCGGAGTCCAAAAAAGTGATTCTTAGTGCAGATATTCACTCATCACAGAGTTTCCAGTAAAAGGCCAGAAACGCTCTCAAATGCATTTTCAGAGTCCAAAAAATTGATTCTTACTGCAGATATTCACTCAAGACAGAGTTTCCACTGGAAGGCCAGAAACGCTCTCAAATCCACTTTCAGAGTTCATAAAAGTCATTCTTAGTGCAGATATTCACTCAACAGAGAGTTTTCACAAGAAGGCCAGGAAAGCTCTCAAATGCCCTTTAGGAGTCCAAAACACTGATTCTTAGTGAGAGATATTTACTCAACACAGAGTTTCCACTAGATGGCCAGAAACGCTCTCAAATGCACTTTCGGAGCACAAAAAAGTGATTCTTACTGCAGATATTCACTCAACACAGAGTGTCCACTGGAAGGCCAGAAACGCTCTCAAATGCACTTTCAGAGTCCAAAAAAGTGATTCTTAGTGCAGATATTCACTCAACTCAGAGTTTACACTAGATGGCCAGAACGCTCTCAAATGCACTTTCTGTGTCCAAAAAAGTGATTGTTAGAGCAGATATTCACTCAATACAGAGTTTCCACAGGAAGGCCAGAATCGCTCTCAAATGCACTTTAGGAGTGCAAAAAAGAGATTCCTAGTGAGAGATATTTACTCAACAGAGTTTCCACTACATGGCCAAAAACGCCCTCAAATGCACTTTCGGAGTCCAAAAAAGTGATTCTTACTGCAGATATTCACTCAACACAGAGTTTCCACTGGAAGGCCAGAAACTCTCTCAAATCCACTTTCAGAGTTCATAAAAGTCATTCTTAGTGCAGATATTCACTCAACAGAGAGTTTTCACAAGAAGGCCAGGAAAGCTCTCAAATGCCCTTTAGGAGTCCAAAACACTGATTCTTAGTGAGAGATATTTACTCAACACAGAGTTTCCACTAGATGGCCAGAAACGCTCTCAAATGCACTTTCGGAGTACAAAAAAGTGATTCTTACTGCAGATATTCACTCAACACAGAGTGTCCACTGGAAGGCCAGAAACGCTCTCAAATGCACTTTCAGAGTCCAAAAAAGTGATTCTTAGTGCAGATATTCACTCAACTCAGAGTTTACACTAGATGGCCAGAAACGCTCTCAAATGCACTTTCTGTGTCCAGAAAAGTGATTGTTAGAGCAGATATTCACTCAATACAGAGTTTCCACAGGAAGGCCAGAATCGCTCTCAAATGCACTTTAGGAGTGCAAAAAAGTGATTCCTAGTGAGAGATATTTACTCAACAGAGTTTCCACTAGATGGCCAAAAACGCCCTCAAATGCACTTTCGGAGTCCAAAAAAGTGATTCTTACTGCAGATATTCACTCAACACAGAGTTTCCACTGGAAGGCCAGAAACTCTCTCAAATGCACTTTCGGAGTCCAAAAAAGTGATTCTTAGTGCAGATATTCACTCAACAGAAAGTTTCCACAAAACAGCCAGAAACGCTCTCAAATGCATTTTCAGAGTCCAAATAAGTGATTGTTAGTGCAGATATTCACTCAACACAGAGTTTCCACTGGAAGGCTAGAAACACTCTCAGATGCACTTTAGGAGTCCAAAAAAGAGATTCCTAGTGAGAGATATTCACTCAACACAGAGTTTCCACTGGAAGGCTAGAAACACTCTCAGATGCACTTTAGGAGTCCAAAAAAGAGATTCCTAGTGAGAGATATTCACTCAACACAGAGTTTCCACTGGAAGGCCAGAAACGCTCTCAAATGCACTTTCTGTGTTCAAAAAAGTGATTGTTAGAACAGATATTCACTCAATACAGAGTTTCCACTGGAAGGCCAGAAACGCTTTCAAATGAACTTTCTGAGTACAAAAAAGTGATTGTTAGTGCAGATATTAACTCAACCCAGAGTTTCCAGTAAAAGGCCAGAAACGCTCTCAAAAGCACTTTCAGCGTGCAAAAAAGTGATTCTTAGTGCAGATATTAACTCAACACAGAGTTTCCTGGAGAATGCCAGAAACTCTCTCAGAAGAACTTTCTGAGTCCAAAACAGTGATTCTTAGTGGAGATATTCACTCAACACAGAGTTTCCACTGGAAGGCCAGAAATGCTCTCAAATGCACTTCTGAGTCCAAAAAGTGATTGTTAGTGCAGATATTCACTCAACACAGAGTTTACACTGGAATGCCAGTAACGCTCAGAAATGAACTTTGGGAGTCCAAAAAAGTGCTTCTTAGTACAGATATTCACTCAACACAGAGTTTCCAGTAAAAGGCCAGAAACGCTCTCAAATGCATTTTCAGAGTCCAAAAATTGATTCTTACTGCAAATATTCACTCAACAGAGAGTTTCCACTGGAAGGCCAGAAATGCTCTCAAATGCACTTTCAGAGTCCAAAAAATTGATTCTTACTGCAAATATTCACTCAACAGAGAGTTTCCACTGGAAGGCCAGAAATGCTCTCAAATGCACTTTCAGAGTCCAAAAAAGTGATTCTTAGTGCAGATATTCACTCAACAGAGAGTTTTCACAAGAAGGCCAGAAACGCTCTCAAATGCACTTTCAGAGTCCAAAAAAGTGATTCTCAGCGCAGTTCTTCACTCAACACAGAGTTTACACTAGGTGGCCAGAAACGCTCTCAAATGCACTTTCAGAGTTCAAAAAAGTCATTCTTAGTGCAGTTATTCACTCAACAGAGAGTTTTCACAAGAAAGCCAGTAAAGCTCTCAAATGCCCTTTAGGAGTCCAAAACAGTGATTCTTAGTGAGAGATATTTACTCAACACAGAGTTTCCACTAGATGGCCAGAAACGCTCTCAAATGCACTTTCGGAGTACAAAAAAGTGATTCTTACTGCAGATATTCACTCAACACAGAGTTTCCACTGGAAGGCCAGAAACGCTCACAAATGTACTTTAGAGTCCAAAAAGTGATTGTTAGTGAGAGATATTTACTCAACACAGAGTTTCCACTGGAAGGCCAGAAACGCTCTCAAATGCATTGTCAGAGTCCAAAAAAGTGATTGTTAGTGCAGATTTTCACTCAACAGAGAGTTTCCACTGTAAGGCCAGAAACACTCTCAAATGAACTTTCGGTGTCCAAAAAAGTGATTCTTAGTGCAGATATTCACTCAACACAGAGTTTCCACTGGAAGGCCAGAAACGCTCTCAAATGCACTTTCTGAGTCCAAAAACGTGATTCTCAGCGCAGTTACTCACTCAACTCAGAGTTTACACTAGATGGCCAGAAACGCTCTCAAATGCACTTTCAGAGTTCAAAAAAGTCATTCTTAGTGCAGTTATTCACTCAACAGAGAGTTTTCACAAGAAGGCCAGTAAAGCTCTCAAATGCCCTTTAGGAGTCCAAAACAGTGATTCTTAGTGAGAGATATTTACTCAACACAGAGTTTCCACTAGATGGCCAGAAACGCTCTCAAATGCACTTTCGGAGTACAAAAAAGTGATTCTTAGTGCAGATATTCACTCAACACAGAGTTTCCACTGGAAGGCCAGAAACGCTCTCAAATGCACTTTCTGAGTCCAAAAAGTGATTCTTAGTGCAGATATTCACTCAACAGAAAGTTTCCACAAAGAGGCCAGAAACGCTCTCAAATGCACTTTCGAGTCCAAAAAGTGATTCTTAGTGCAGATATTCACTCAACACAGAGTTTCCAGTAAAAGGCCAGAAACGCTCTCAAATGCATTTTCAGAGTCCAAAAAATTGATTCTTACTGGAAATATTCACTCAACAGAGAGTTTCCACTAAAAGGCCAGAAACGCTCTCAAATCCACTTTCAGAGTTCATAAAAGTCATTCTTAGTGCTGATATTCACTCAACAGAGAGTTTTCACAAGAAGGCCAGGAAAGCTCTCAAATGCCCTTTAGGAGTCCAAAACACTGATTCTTAGTGAGAGATATTTACTCAACACAGAGTTTCCACTAGATGGCCAGAAACGCTCTCAAATGCACTTTCGGAGTACAAAAAAGTGATTCTTACTGCAGATATTCACTCAACACAGAGTGTCCACTGGAAGGCCAGAAACGCTCTCAAATGCACTTTCAGAGTCCAAAAAAGTGATTCTTAGTGCAGATATTCACTCAACTCAGAGTTTACACTAGATGGCCAGAAACGCTCTCAAATGCACTTTCTGTGTTCAGAAAAGTGATTGTTAGAGCAGATATTCACTCAATACAGAGTTTCCACAGGAAGGCCAGAATCGCTCTCAAATGCACTTTAGAGTGCAAAAAGTGATTCCTAGTGAGAGATATTTACTCAACAGAGTTTCCACTAGATGGCCAAAAACGCCCTCAAATGCACTTTCGGAGTCCAAAAAAGTGATTCTTACTGCAGATATTCACTCAACACAGAGTTTCCACTGGAAGGCCAGAAACTCTCTCAAATGCACTTTCGGAGTCCAAAAAAGTGATTCTTAGTGCAGATATTCACTCAACAGAAAGTTTCCACAAAACAGCCAGAAACGCTCTCAAATGCATTTTCAGAGTCCAAATAAGTGATTGTTAGTGCAGATATTCACTCAACACAGAGTTTCCACTGGAAGGCTAGAAACACTCTCAGATGCACTTTAGGAGTCCAAAAAAGAGATTCCTAGTGAGAGATATTTACTCAACACAGAGTTTCAACTGGAAGGCCAGTAACACTCTCAAATGAACTTTCGGAGTCCAAAAAAGTGATTCTTAGTGCAGATATTCACTCAACACAGAGTTTCCACTGGAAGGCCAGAAACGCTCTCAAATGCTCTTTCTGAGTCCAAAAAAGTGATTCTTAGTGCAGATATTCACTCAACACATAGTTTCCACTGGAAGGCCAGAAACGCTCTCAAATGCACTTTAGGAGTGCAAAAAAGTGATTCCTAGTGAGAGATATTTACTCAACAGAGTTTCCACTAGATGGCCAAAAACGCCCTCAAATGCACTTTCGGAGTCCAAAAAAGTGATTCTTACTGCAGATATTCACTCAACATAGAGTTTCCGCTGGAAGGCCAGAAACTCTCTCAAATGCACTTTCTGTGTCCAAAAAAGTGATTCTTAGTGCAGATATTCACTCAACACAGAGTTTCCACTGGAAGGCCAGAAACGCTCTCAAATGCACTTTCTGTGTTCAAAAAAGTGATTGTTAGAACAGATATTCACTCAATACAGAGTTTCCACTGGAAGGCCAGAAACGCTTTCAAATGAACTTTCTGAGTACAAAAAAGTGATTCTTAGTGCAGATATTCACTCAACAGAGAGTTTTCACAAGAAGGCCAGAAACGCTCTCAAATGCACTTTCAGAGTCCAAAAAAGTGATTCTCAGCGCAGTTCTTCACTCAACACAGAGTTTACACTAGGTGGCCAGAAACGCTCTCAAATGCACTTTCAGAGTTCAAAAAAGTCATTCTTAGTGCAGATATTCACTCAACAGAGAGTTTTCACAAGAAGGCCAGTAAAGCTCTCAAATGCCCTTTAGGAGTCCAAAACAGTGATTCTTAGTGAGAGATATTTACTCAACACAGAGTTTCCACTAGATGGCCAGAAACGCTCTCAAATGCACTTTCGGAGCACAAAAAAGTGATTCTTACTGCAGATATTCACTCAACACAGAGTTTCCACTGGAAGGCCAGAAACGCTCACAAATGTACTTTAGGAGTCCAAAAAAGTGATTGTTAGTGAGAGATATTTACTCAACACAGAGTTTCCACTGGAAGGCCAGAAACGCTCTCAAATGCATTGTCAGAGTCCAAAAAAGTGATTGTTAGTGCAGATTTTCACTCAACAGAGAGTTTCCACTGTAAGGCCAGTAACACTCTCAAATGAACTTTCGGAGTCCAAAAAAGTGATTCTTAGTGCAGATATTCACTCAACACAGAGTTTCCACTGGAAGGCCAGAAACGCTCTCAAATGCACTTTCTGAGTCCAAAAAAGTGATTCTTAGTGCAGATATTCACTCAACAGAAAGTTTCCACAAAGAGGCCAGAAACGCTCTCAAACGCACTTTCGGAGTCCAAAAAAGTGATTCTTAGTGCAGATATTCACTCAACACAGAGTTTCCAGTAAAAGGCCAGAAACGCTCTCAAATGCATTTTCAGAGTCCAAAAACTTGATTCTTACTGCAAATATTCACTCAACAGAGAGTTTCCACTAAAAGGCCAGAAACGCTCTCAAATCCACTTTCAGAGTTCATAAAAGTCATTCTTAGTGCAGATATTCACTCAACAGAGAGTTTTCACAAGAAGGCCAGGAAAGCTCTCAAATGCCCTTTAGGAGTCCAAAACACTGATTCTTAGTGAGAGATATTTACTCAACACAGAGTTTCCACTAGATAGCCAGAAACGCTCTCAAATGCACTTTCGGAGTACAAAAAAGTGATTCTTACTGCAGATATTCACTCAACACAGAGTGTCCACTGGAAGGCCAGAAACGCTCTCAAATGCACTTTCAGAGTCCAAAAAAGTGATTCTTAGTGCAGATATTCACTCAACTCAGAGTTTACACTAGATGGCCAGAAACGCTCTCAAATGCACTTTCTGTGTCCAAAAGTGATTGTTAGAGCAGATATTCACTCAATACAGAGTTTCCACAGGAAGGCCAGAATCGCTCTCAAATGCACTTTAGGAGTGCAAAAAGTGATTCCTAGTGAGAGATATTTACTCAACAGAGTTTCCACTAGATGGCCAAAAACGCCCTCAAATGCACTTTCGGAGTCCAAAAAGTGATTCTTACTGCAGATATTCACTCAACACAGAGTTTCCACTGGAAGGCCAGAAACTCTCTCAAATGCACTTTCTGTGTCCAAAAAGTGATTCTTAGTGCAGATATTCACTCAACACAGAGTTTCCACTGGAAGGCCAGAAACGCTCTCAAATGCACTTTCTGTGTTCAAAAAGTGATTGTTAGAACAGATATTCACTCAATACAGAGTTTCACTGGAAGGCCAGAAACGCTTTCAAATGAACTTTCTGAGTACAAAAAGTGATTGTTAGTGCAGATATTAACTCAACCCAGAGTTTCCAGTAAAAGGCCAGAAACGCTCTCAAAAGCACTTTCAGCGTGCAAAAAGTGATTCTTAGTGCAGATATTAACTCAACACAGAGTTTCCACTGGAAGGCCAGAAACGCTCTCAAATGCACTTTCAGAGTTCAAAAAAGTCATTCTTAGTGCAGATATTCACTCAACAGAGAGTTTTCACAAGAAGGCCAGTAAAGCTCTCAAATGCCCTTTAGAGTCCAAAACAGTGATTCTTAGTGAGAGATATTTACTCAACACAGAGTTTCCACTAGATGGCCAGAAACGCTCAAATGCACTTTCGGAGTACAAAAAGTGATTCTTACTGCAGATATTCACTCAACACAGAGTTTCCACTGGAAGGCCAGAAACGCTCACAAATGTACTTTAGAGTCCAAAAAGTGATTGTTAGTGAGAGATATTTACTCAACACAGAGTTTCCACTGGAAGGCCAGAAACGCTCTCAAATGCATTGTCAGAGTCCAAAAAAGTGATTGTTAGTGCAGATTTTCACTCAACAGAGAGTTTCCACTGTAAGGCCAGTAACACTCTCAAATGAACTTTCGGAGTCCAAAAAAGTGATTCTTAGTGCAGATATTCACTCAACACAGAGTTTCCACTGGAAGGCCAGAAACGCTCTCAAATGCACTTTCTGAGTCCAAAAAAGTGAATCTTAGTGCAGATATTCACTCAACAGAAAGTTTCCACAAAGAGGCCAGAAACGCTCTCAAATGCACTTTCGGAGTCCAAAAAAGTGATTCTTAGTGCAGATATTCACTCAACACAGAGTTTCCACAGGAAGGCCAGAATCGCTCTCAAATGCCCTTTAGGAGTGCAAAAAAGATATTCCTAGTGAGAGATATTTACTCAACAGAGTTTCCACTAGATGGCCAAAAACGCCCTCAAATGCACTTTCGGAGTCCAAAAAAGTGATTCTTACTGCAGATATTCACTCAACACAGAGTTTCCACTGGAAGGCCAGAAACTCTCTCAAATGCACTTTCTGTGTCCAATAAAGTGATTCTTAGTGCAGATATTCACTCAACACAGAGTTTCCACTGGAAGGCCAGAAACGCTCTCAAATGCACTTTCAGAGTCCAAAAAAGTGATTCTTAGTGCAGATATTCACTCAACTCAGAGTTTACACTAGATGGCCAGAAACGCTCTCAAATGCACTTTCTGTGTCCAAAAAAGTGATTGTTAGAGCAGATATTCACTCAATACAGAGTTTCCACAGGAAGGCCAGAATCGCTCTCAAATGCACTTTAGGAGTGCAAAAAAGTGATTCCTAGTGAGAGATATTTACTCAACAGAGTTTCCACTAGATGGCCAAAAACGCCCTCAAATGCACTTTCGAGTCCAAAAAGTGATTCTTACTGCAGATATTCACTCAACACAGAGTTTCCACTGGAAGGCCAGAAACTCTCTCAAATGCACTTTCTGTGTCCAAAAAGTGATTCTTAGTGCAGATATTCACTCAACACAGAGTTTCCACTGGAAGGCCAGAAACGCTCTCAAATGCACTTTCTGTGTTCAAAAAAGTGATTGTTAGAACAGATATTCACTCAATACAGAGTTTCCACTGGAAGGCCAGAAACGCTTTCAAATGAACTTTCTGAGTACAAAAAAGTGATTGTTAGTGCAGATATTAACTCAACCCAGAGTTTCCAGTAAAAGGCCAGAAACGCTCTCAAAAGCACTTTCAGCGTGCAAATGAGTGATTCTTAGTGCAGATATTAACTCAACACAGAGTTTCCTGGAGAATGCCAGAAACTCTCTCAGAAGAACTTTCTGAGTCCAAAACAGTGATTCTTAGTGGAGATATTCACTCAACACAGAGTTTCCACTGGAAGGCCAGAAATGCTCTCAAATGCACTTCTGAGTCCAAAAAAGTGATTGTTAGTGCAGATATTCACTCAACACAGAGTTTACACTGGAATGCCAGTAACGCTCAGAAATGAACTTTGGGAGTCCAAAAAAGTGCTTCTTAGTACATATATTCACTCAACACAGAGTTTCCAGTAAAAGGCCAGAAACGCTCTCAAATGCATTTTCAGAGTCCAAAAAATTGATTCTTACTGCAAATATTCACTCAACAGAGAGTTTCCACTGGAAGGCCAGAAATGCTCTCAAATGCACTTTTAGAGTCCAAAAAAGTGATTCTTAGTGCAGATATTCACTCAACAGAGAGTTTTCACAAGAAGGCCAGAAACGCTCTCAAATGCACTTTCAGAGTCCAAAAAAGTGATTCTCAGCGCAGTTCTTCACTCAACACAGAGTTTACACTAGGTGGCCAGAAACGCTCTCAAATGCACTTTCAGAGTTCAAAAAAGTCATTCTTAGTGCAGTTATTCACTCAACAGAGAGTTTTCACAAGAAGGCCAGTAAAGCTCTCAAATGCCCTTTAGGAGTCCAAAACAGTGATTCTTAGTGAGAGATATTTACTCAACACAGAGTTTCCACTAGATGGCCAGAAACGCTCTCAAATGCACTTTCGGAGTACAAAAAAGTGATTCTTACTGCAGATATTCACTCAACACAGAGTTTCCACTGGAAGGCCAGAAACGCTCACAAATGTACTTTAGGAGTCCAAAAAAGTGATTGTTAGTGAGAGATATTTACTCAACACAGAGTTTCCACTGGAAGGCCAGAAACGCTCTCAAATGCATTGTCAGAGTCCAAAAAAGTGATTGTTAGTGCAGATTTTCACTCAACAGAGAGTTTCCACTGTAAGGCCAGTAACACTCTCAAATGAACTTTCAGAGTCCAAAAGTGATTCTTAGTGCAGATATTCACTCAACACAGAGTTTCCACTGGAAGGCCAGAAACGCTCTCAAATGCACTTTCTGAGTCCAAAAAAGTGAATCTTAGTGCAGATATTCACTCAACAGAAAGTTTCCACAAAGAGGCCAGAAACGCTCTCAAATGCACTTTCGGAGTCCAAAAAAGTGATTCTTAGTGCAGATATTCACTCAACACAGAGTTTCCACAGGAAGGCCAGAATCGCTCTCAAATGCCCTTTAGGAGTGCAAAAAAGATATTCCTAGTGAGAGATATTTACTCAACAGAGTTTCCACTAGATGGCCAAAAACGCCCTCAAATGCACTTTCGGAGTCCAAAAAAGTGATTCTTACTGCAGATATTCACTCAACACAGAGTTTCCACTGGAAGGCCAGAAACTCTCTCAAATGCACTTTCTGAGTACAAAAAAGTGATTGTTAGTGCAGATATTAACTCAACCCAGAGTTTCCAGTAAAAGGCCAGAAACGCTCTCAAAAGCACTTTCAGCGTGCAAATGAGTGATTCTTAGTGCAGATATTAACTCAACACAGAGTTTCCTGGAGAATGCCAGAAACTCTCTCAGAAGAACTTTCTGAGTCCAAAACAGTGATTCTTAGTGGAGATATTCACTCAACACAGAGTTTCCACTGGAAGGCCAGAAATGCTCTCAAATGCACTTCTGAGTCCAAAAAAGTGATTGTTAGTGCAGATATTCACTCAACACAGAGTTTACACTGGAATGCCAGTAACGCTCAGAAATGAACTTTGGGAGTCCAAAAAAGTGCTTCTTAGTATATATATTCACTCAACACAGAGTTTCCAGTAAAAGGCCAGAAACGCTCTCAAATGCATTTTCAGAGTCCAAAAAATTGATTCTTACTGCAAATATTCACTCAACAGAGAGTTTCCACTGGAAGGCCAGAAAGGCTCTCAAATGCACTTTCAGAGTCCAAAAAAGTGATTCTTAGTGCAGATATTCACTCAACAGAGAGTTTTCACAAGAAGGCCAGAAACGCTCTCAAATGCACTTTCAGAGTCCAAAAAAGTGATTCTCAGCGCAGTTCTTAACTCAACACAGAGTTTACACTAGGTGGCCAGAAACGCTCTCAAATGCACTTTCAGAGTTCAAAAAAGTCATTCTTAGTGCAGATATTCACTCAACAGAGAGTTTTCACAAGAAGGCCAGTAAAGCTCTCAAATGCCCTTTAGAGTCCAAAACAGTGATTCTTAGTGAGAGATATTTACTCAACACAGAGTTTCCACTAGATGGCCAGAAACGCTCTCAAATGCACTTTCGGAGTACAAAAAAGTGATTCTTACTGCAGATATTCACTCAACACAGAGTTTCCACTGGAAGGCCAGAAACGCTCACAAATGTACTTTAGGAGTCCAAAAAAGTGATTGTTAGTGAGAGATATTTACTCAACACAGAGTTTCCACTGGAAGGCCAGAAACGCTCTCAAATGCATTGTCAGAGTCCAAAAAAGTGATTGTTAGTGCAGATTTTCACTCAACAGAGAGTTTCCACTGTAAGGCCAGTAACACTCTCAAATGAACTTTCGGAGTCCAAAAAAGTGATTCTTAGTGCAGATATTCACTCAACACAGAGTTTCCACTGGAAGGCCAGAAACGCTCTCAAATGCACTTTCTGAGTCCAAAAAAGTGATTCTTAGTGCAGATATTCAATCAACAGAAAGTTTCCACAAAGAGGCCAGAAACGCTCTCAAACGCACTTTCGGAGTCCAAAAAAGTGATTCTTAGTGCAGATATTCACTCAACACAGAGTTTCCAGTAAAAGGCCAGAAACGCTCTCAAATGCATTTTCAGAGTCCAAAAAATTGATTCTTACTGCAAATATTCACTCAACAGAGAGTTTCCACTAAAAGGCCAGAAACGCTCTCAAATCCACTTTCAGAGTTCATAAAAGTCATTCTTAGTGCAGAGATTCACTCAACAGAGAGTTTTCACAAGAAGGCCAGGAAAGCTCTCAAATGCCCTTTAGAGTCCAAAACACTGATTCTTAGTGAGAGATATTTACTCAACACAGAGTTTCCACTAGATGGCCAGAAACGCTCTCAAATGCACTTTCGGAGTACAAAAAGTGATTCTTACTGCAGATATTCACTCAACACAGAGTGTCCACTGGAAGGCCAGAAACGCTCTCAAATGCACTTTCAGAGTCCAAAAAAGTGATTCTTAGTGCAGATATTCACTCAACTCAGAGTTTACACTAGATGGCCAGAAACGCTCTCAAATGCACTTTCTGTGTCCAAAAAAGTGATTGTTAGAGCAGATATTCACTCAATACAGAGTTTCCACAGGAAGGCCAGAATCGCTCTCAAATGCACTTTAGGAGTGCAAAAAAGTGATTCCTAGTGAGAGATATTTACTCAACAGAGTTTCCACTAGATGGCCAAAAACGCCCTCAAATGCACTTTCGGAGTCCAAAAAAGTGATTCTTACTGCAGATATTCACTCAACACAGAGTTTCCACTGGAAGGCCAGAAACTCTCTCAAATGCACTTTCTGTGTCCAAAAAAGTGATTCTTAGTGCAGATATTCACTCAACACAGAGTTTCCACTGGAAGGCCAGAAACGCTCTCAAATGCACTTTCTGTGTTCAAAAAAGTGATTGTTAGAACAGATATTCACTCAATACAGAGTTTCCACTGGAAGGCCAGAAACGCTTTCAAATGAACTTTCTGAGTACAAAAAAGTGATTGTTAGTGCAGATATTAACTCAACCCAGAGTTTCCAGTAAAAGAACAGAAACGCTCTCAAAAGCACTTTCAGCGTGCAAAAAAGTGATTCTTAGTGCAGATATTAACTCAACACAGAGTTTCCTGGAGAATGCCAGAAACTCTCTCAGAAGAACTTTCTGAGTCCAAAACAGTGATTCTTAGTGGAGATATTCACTCAACACAGAGTTTCCACTGGAAGGCCAGAAATGCTCTCAAATGCACTTCTGAGTCCAAAAAAGTGATTGTTAGTGCAGATATTCACTCAACACAGAGTTTACACTGGAATGCCAGTAACGCTCAGAAATGAACTTTGGGAGTCCAAAAAAGTGCTTCTTAGTACAGATATTCACTCAACACAGAGTTTCCAGTAAAAGGCCAGAAACGCTCTCAAATGCATTTTCAGAGTCCAAAAAATTGATTCTTACTGCAAATATTCACTCAACAGAGAGTTTCCACTGGAAGGCCAGAAATGCTCTCAAATGCACTTTTAGAGTCCAAAAAAGTGATTCTTAGTGCAGATATTCACTCAACAGAGAGTTTTCACAAGAAGGCCAGAAACGCTCTCAAATGCACTTTCAGAGTCCAAAAAAGTGATTCTCAGCGCAGTTCTTCACTCAACACAGAGTTTACACTAGGTGGCCAGAAACGCTCTCAAATGCACTTTCAGAGTTCAAAAAAGTGATTCTTACTGCAGATATTCACTCAACACAGAAGTTTCCAAATGCTGGAGTCCAAAACAGTGATTCCAACACAGAGTTTCCACTAGATGGCCAGAAACGCTCACAAATGTAGTTTCAGGAGTCCAAAAAGTGATTGTTAAAAGTGTGAGAGATATTTACTCAACACAGAGTTTCCACTGGAAGGCCAGAAACGCTCTCAAATGCATTGTCAGAGTCCAAAAAGTGATTGTTAGTGCAGATTTTCACTCAACAGAGAGTTTCCACTGTAAGGCCAGTAACACTCTCAAATGAACTTTCGGAGTCCAAAAAGTGATTCTTAGTGCAGATATTCACTCAACACAGAGTTTCCACTGGAAGGCCAGAAACGCTCTCAAATGCACTTTCTGAGTCCAAAAAGTGATTCTTAGTGCAGATATATTTACTCAACAGAAAGTTTCCAACAAAGAGGCCAGAAACGCTCTCAAATGCACTTTCGGAGTCCAAAAGTGATTCTTAGTGCAGATATTCACTCAACACAGAGTTTCCAGTAAAAGGCCAGAAACGCTCTCAAATGCATTTTCAGAGTCCAAAAAGTGATTCTTACTGCAAAACAGATTCACTCAACAGAGAGATATTTCCACTAAATGGCCAGAAACGCTCTCAAATGCACTTTCAGAGTTCAAAAAGTGATTCTTAGTGCAGATATTCACTCAACAGAGAGTTTTCACAAGAAGGCCAGGAAAGCTCTCAAATGCCCTTTAGAGTCCAAAAAGTGATTCTAGTGAGAGATATTTACTCAACACAGAGTTTCCACTAGATGGCCAGAAACGCTCTCAAATGCACTTTCGAGTCCAAAAAGTGATTCTTACTGCAGATATTCACTCAACACAGAGTTTCCACTGGAAGGCCAAAAACGCTCTCAAATGCACTTTCAGAGTCCAAAAAGTGATTCTTAGTGCAGATATTCACTCAACTCAGAGTTTCCACTGGAAGGCCAGAAACGCTCTCAAATGCACTTTCTGTGTCCAAAAAAGTGATTCCTAGTGAGAGATATTTACTCAACAGAGTTTCCACTAGATGGCCAGAAACGCCTCAAATGCACTTTCTGTGTTCAAAAAGTGATTGTTAGAACAGATATTCACTCAATACAGAGTTTCCACTGGAAGGCCAGAAACGCTTTCAAATGAACTTTCTGAGTACAAAAAGTGATTGTTAGTGCAGATATTAACTCAACCCAGAGTTTCCACAAAAAGAACAGAAACGCTCTCAAATGCATTTTCAGAGTGCAAAAAAGTGATTCTTAGTGCAGATATTAACTCAACACAGAGTTTCCTGGAGAATGCTAGAAACACTCTCAGAAGAACTTTCTGAGTCCAAAACAGTGATTCTTAGTGAGAGATATTCACTCAACACAGAGTTTCCACTGGAAGGCTAGAAATGCTCTCAAATGCACTTCTGAGTCCAAAAAGAGATTGTTAGTGCAGATATTCACTCAACACAGAGTTTCACTGGAATGCCAGTAACGCTCTCAAATGAACTTTGGGAGTCCAAAAAGTGCTTCTTAGTACAGATATTCACTCAACACAGAGTTTCCAGTAAAAGGCCAGAAACGCTCTCAAATGCATTTTCAGAGTCCAAAAAATTGATTCTTACTGCAAATATTCACTCAACAGAGTTTCCACTGGAAGGCCAGAAATGCTCTCAAATGCACTTTCAGAGTCCAAAAAGTGATTCTTAGTGCAGATATTCACTCAACAGAGAGTTTTCACAGAATGCCAGAAACTCTCTCAAATGCACTTTCAGAGTCCAAAAAGTGATTCTCAGTGGAGTTCTTCACTCAACACAGAGTTTACACTGGGTGGCCAGAAACGCTCTCAAATGCACTTTCAGAGTTCAAAAAGTGATTCTTACTGCAGATATTCACTCAACACAGAGTTTCCACTAGATGGCCAAAAACGCCCTCAAATGAACTTTCGAGTCCAAAAAGTGATTCTTACTGCAGATATTCACTCAACACAGAGTTTCCACTGGAAGGCCAGAAACTCTCTCAAATGCATTTTCAGAGTCCAAAAAATTGATTCTTAGTGCAGATATTCACTCAACAGAAAGTTTCCACAAAACAGCCAGAAACGCTCTCAAATGCATTTTCAGAGTCCAAATAAGTGATTGTTAGTGCAGATATTCACTCAACACAGAGTTTCCACTGGAAGGCTAGAAATGCTCTCAGATGCACTTTAGGAGTCCAAAAGAGATTCCTAGTGCAGATATTTACTCAACACAGAGTTTCAACTGGAAGGCCAGTAACACTCTCAAATGAACTTTCAGAGTCCAAAAAGTGATTCTTAGTGCAGATATTCACTCAACACAGAGTTTCCACTGGTGGCCAGAAACGCTCTCAAATGCTCTTTCTGAGTTCAAAAGTGATTCTTAGTGCAGATATTCACTCAACAGATAGTTTCCACTGGAAAGCCAGAAAAGCTCTCAAATGCACTTTAGGAGTGCAAAAAGTGATTCTTAGTGAGAGATATTTACTCAACAGAGTTTCCACTAGATGGCCAAAAACGCCCTCAAATGCACTTTCGGAGTCCAAAAGTGATTCTTACTGCAGATATTCACTCAACACAGAGTTTCCTGAGAATGCCAGAAACTCTCTCAAAAGAACTTTCTGTGTCCAAAAAGTGATTCTTAGTGCAGATATTCACTCAACACAGAGTTTCCACTGGAAGGCCAGAAATGCTCTCAAATGCACTTTCTGTGTTCAAAAGTGATTGTTAGAACAGATATTCACTCAATACAGAGTTTCACTGGAAGGCCAGAAACGCTTTCAAATGAACTTTCTGAGTACAAAAAAGTGATTGTTAGTGCAGATATTAACTCAACCCAGAGTTTCCAGTAAAAGGCCAGAAACGCTCTCAAAAGCACTTTCAGCGTGCAAAAAAGTGATTCTTAGTGCAGATATTAACTCAACACAGAGTTTCCTGGAGAATGCCAGAAACTCTCTCAGAAGAACTTTCTGAGTCCAAAACAGTGATTCTTAGTGGAGATATTCACTCAACACAGAGTTTCCACTGGAAGGCCAGAAATGCTCTCAAATGCACTTCTGAGTCCAAAAAAGTGATTGTTAGTGCAGATATTCACTCAACACAGAGTTTACACTGGAATGCCAGTAACGCTCAGAAATGAACTTTGGGAGTCCAAAAAAGTGCTTCTTAGTACAGATATTCACTCAACACAGAGTTTCCAGTAAAAGGCCAGAAACGCTCTCAAATGCATTTTCAGAGTCCAAAAAATTGATTCTTACTGCAAATATTCACTCAACAGAGAGTTTCCACTGGAAGGCCAGAAATGCTCTCAAATGCACTTTCAGAGTCCAAAAAATTGATTCTTACTGCAAATATTCACTCAACAGAGTTTCCACTGGAAGGCCAGAAATGCTCTCAAATGCACTTTCAGAGTCCAAAAGTGATTCTTAGTGCAGATATTCACTCAACAGAGAGTTTTCACTGGAAGGCCAGAAACGCTCTCAAATGCACTTTCAGAGTTCAAAAAGTGATTCTCAGTGCAGTTCTTCACTCAACACAGAGTTTACACTAGGTGGCCAGAAACGCTCTCAAATGCACTTTCAGAGTTCAAAAGTCATTCTTAGTGCAGTTATTCACTCAACAGAGAGTTTTCACAAGAAGGCCAGTAAAGCTCTCAAATGCCCTTTCTGAGTCCAAAACAGTGATTCTTAGTGAGATATTTACTCAACACAGAGTTTCCACTAGATGGCCAGAAACGCTCTCAAATGCACTTTCGGAGTCCAAAAAGTGATTTTTACTGCAGATATTCACTCAACACAGAGTTTCCACTGGAAGGCCAGAAACTCTCTCAAATGCACTTTCTGTGTCCAAAAAAGTGATTCTTAGTGCAGATATTCACTCAACACAGAGTTTCCACTGGATGGCCAGAAACGCTCAAATGCACTTTCTGTGTCCAAAAAGTGATTGTTAGAACAGATATTCACTCAATACAGAGTTTCCACTGGAAGGCCAGAAACTCTTTCAAATGAACTTTCTGAGTACAAAAAGTGATTGTTAGTGCAGATATTAACTCAACCCAGAGTTTCCAGTAAAAGGCCAGAAACGCTCTCAAAAGCACTTTCAGCGTGCAAAAAGTGATTCTTAGTGCAGATATTAACTCAACACAGAGTTTCCTGGAGAATGCCAGAAATTCTCTCAGAAGAACTTTCTGAGTCCAAAACAGTGATTCTTAGTGGAGATATTCACTCAACACAGAGTTTCCACTGGAAGGCCAGAAATGCTCTCAAATGCACTTCTGAGTCCAAAAAGTGATTGTTAGTGCAGATATTCACTCAACACAGAGTTTACACTGGAATGCCAGTAACGCTCAGAAATGAACTTTGGGAGTCCAAAAAAGTGCTTCTTAGTACAGATATTCACTCAACACAGAGTTTCCAGTAAAAGGCCAGAAACGCTCTCAAATGCACTTTCAGAGTTCAAAAAAGTCATTCTTAGTGCAGTTATTCACTCAACAGAGAGTTTTCACAAGAAGGCCAGTAAAGCTCTCAAATGCCCTTTAGGAGTCCAAAACAGTGATTCTTAGTGAGAGATATTTACTCAACACAGAGTTTCCACTAGATGGCCAGAAACGCTCTCAAATGCACTTTAGAGTACAAAAAGTGATTCTTACTGCAGATATTCACTCAACACAGAGTTTCCACTGGAAGGCCAGAAACGCTCACAAATGTACTTTAGGAGTCCAAAAAAGTGATTGTTAGTGAGAGATATTTACTCAACACAGAGTTTCCACTGGAAGGCCAGAAACGCTCTCAAATGCATTGTCAGAGTCCAAAAAAGTGATTGTTAGTGCAGATTTTCACTCAACAGAGAGTTTCCACTGTAAGGCCAGTAACACTCTCAAATGAACTTTCGGAGTCCAAAAAAGTGATTCTTAGTGCAGATATTCACTCAACAGAGAGTTTCCACTGGAAGGCCAGAAACGCTCCCAAATGCACTTTCTGAGTCCAAAAAAGTGAATCTTAGTGCAGATATTCACTCAACAGAAAGTTTCCACAAAGAGGACAGAAACGCTCTCAAATGCACTTTCTGTGTCCAAAAAAGTGATTGTTAGAGCAGATATACACTCAATACAGAGTTTCCACAGGAAGGCCAGAATCGCTCTCAAATGCACTTTAGGAGTGCAAAAAAGTGATTCCTAGTGAGAGATATTTACTCAACAGAGTTTCCACTAGATGGCCAAAAACGCCCTCAAATGCACTTTCGGAGTCCAAAAAAGTGATTCTTACTGCAGATATTCACTCAACACAGAGTTTCCACTGGAAGGCCAGAAACTCTCTCAAATGCACTTTCTGTGTCCAAAAAAGTGATTCTTAGTGCAGATATTCACTCAACACAGAGTTTCCACTGGAAGGCCAGAAACGCTCTCAAATGCACTTTCTGTGTCCAAAAAAGTGATTGTTAGAACAGATATTCACTCAATACAGAGTTTCCACTGGAAGGCCAGAAACGCTTTCAAATGAACTTTCTGAGTACAAAAAAGTGATTGTTAGTGCAGATATTAACTCAACCCAGAGTTTCCAGTAAAGGCCAGAAACGCTCTCAAAAGCACTTTCAGCGTGCAAAAAAGTGATTCTTAGTGCAGATATTAACTCAACACAGAGTTTCCTGGAGAATGCCAGAAACTCTCTCAGAAGAACTTTCTGAGTCCAAAACAGTGATTCTTAGTGGAGATATTCACTCAACACAGAGTTTCCACTGGAAGGCCAGAAATGCTCTCAAATGCACTTCTGAGTCCAAAAAAGTGATTCTTACTGCAGATATTCACTCAACACAGAGTTTCCACTAGATGGCCAGAAACGCTCTCAAATGCACTTTCAGAGTCCAAAAAATTGATTCTTAGTGCATATATTCACTCAACAGAAAGTTTCCACAAAACAGCCAGAAACGCTCTCAAATGCATTTTCAGAGTCCAAATAAGTGATTGTTAGTGAAGATATTCACTCAACACAGAGTTTCAACTAGATGGCCAGAAACGCTCTCAAATGCACTTTTTGTGTCCAAAAAAGTGATTGTTAGAACATATATTCACTCAATACAGAGTTTCCACTGGAAGGCCAGAAACGCTTTCAAATGAACTTTCTGAGTACAAAAAAGTGATTGTTAGTGCAGATATTAACTCAACCCAGAGTTTCCAGTAAAAGGCCAGAAACGCTCTCAAAAGCACTTTCAGCGTGCAAAAAAGTGATTCTTAGTGCAGATATTAACTCAACACAGAGTTTCCTGGAGAATGCCAGAAACTCTCTCAGAAGAACTTTCTGAGTCCAAAACAGTGATTCTTAGTGGAGATATTCACTCAACACAGAGTTTCCACTGGAAGGCCAGAAATGCTCTCAAATGCACTTCTAAGTCCAAAAAAGTGATTGTTAGTGCAGATATTCACTCAACACAGAGTTTACACTGGAATGCCAGTAACGCTCAGAAATGAACTTTGGGAGTCCAAAAAAGTGCTTCTTAGTACAGATATTCACTCAACACAGAGTTTCCAGTAAAAGGCCAGAAACGCTCTCAAATGCATTTTCAGAGTCCAAAAAATTGATTCTTACTGCAAATATTCACTCAACAGAGAGTTTCCACTGGAAGGCCAGAAATGCTCTCAAATGCACTTTCAGAGTCCAAAAAAGTGATTCTTAGTGCAGATATTCACTCAACAGAGGGTTTCCACAAGAAGGCCAGAAACGCTCTCAAATGCACTTTCTGAGTCCAAAAACGTGATTCTCAGCGCAGTTACTCACTCAACTCAGAGTTTACACTAGATGGCCAGAAACGCTCTCAAATGCACTTTCAGAGTCCAAAAAATTGATTCTTACTGCAGATATTCACTCAACACAGAGTCTCCACTGGAAGGCCAGAAACGCTCACAAATGCACTTTAGGAGTCCAAAAAAGTGATTCCTAGTGAGAGATATTTACTCAACACAGAGTTTCAACTAGATGGCCAGAAACGCTCTCAAATGCACTTTCGGAGTCCAAAAAAGTGATTCTTAGTGCAGATATTCACTCAACAGAAAGTTTCCACAAAACATCCAGAAACGCTCTCAAATGCTCTTTCTGAGTCCAAAAAAGTGATTCTTAGTGCAGATATTCACTCAACACAGAGTTTCCACTGGAAGGCCAGAAACGCTCTCAAATCCACTTTCAGAGTTCATAAAAGTCATTCTTAGTGCAGATATTCACTCAACAGAGAGTTTTCACAAGAAGGCCAGAAACGCTCTCAAATGCACTTTCAGAGTCCAAAAAAGTGATTCTCAGCGCAGTTCTTCACTCAACACAGAGTTTACACTAGGTGGCCAGAAACGCTCTCAAATGCACTTTCAGAGTTCAAAAAAGTCATTCTTAGTGCAGTTATTCACTCAACAGAGAGTTTTCACAAGAAGGCCAGTAAAGCTCTCAAATGCCCTTTAGGAGTCCAAAACAGTGATTCTTAGTGAGAGATATTTACTCAACACAGAGTTTCCACTAGATGGCCAGAAACGCTCTCAAATGCACTTTCGGAGTACAAAAAAGTGATTTTTACTGCAGATTTTCACTCAACACAGAGTTTCCACTGGAAGGCCAGAAACGCTCACAAATGCACTTTAGGAGTCCAAAAAAGTGATTGTTAGTGAGAGATATTTACTCAACACAGAGTTTCCACTGGAAGGCCAGAAACGCTCCAAATGCATTGTCAGAGTCCAAAAAGTGATTGTTAGTGCAGATTTTCACTCAACAGAGAGTTTCACTGTAAGGCCAGTAACACTCTCAAATGAACTTTCGAGTCCAAAAAGTGATTCTTAGTGCAGATATTCACTCAACACAGAGTTTCCACTGGAAGGCCAGAAACGCTCTCAAATGCACTTTCTGAGTCCAAAAAGTGATTCTTAGTGCAGATATTCACTCAACAGAAAGTTTCCACAAAGAGGCCAGAAACGCTCTCAAATGCACTTTCGAGTCCAAAAAGTGATTCTTAGTGCAGATATTCACTCAACACAGAGTTTCCAGTAAAAGGCCAGAAACGCTCTCAAATGCATTTTCAGAGTCCAAAAATTGATTCTTACTGCAAATATTCACTCAACAGAGAGTTTCCACTGGAAGGCCAGAAACGCTCTCAAATCCACTTTCAGAGTTCATAAAAGTCATTCTTAGTGCAGATATTCACTCAACAGAGAGTTTTCACAAGAAGGCCAGGAAAGCTCTCAAATGCCCTTTAGGAGTCCAAAACACTGATTCTTAGTGAGAGATATTTACTCAACACAGAGTTTCCACTAGATGGCCAGAAACGCTCTCAAATGCACTTTCGGAGTACAAAAAGTGATTCTTACTGCAGATATTCACTCAACACAGAGTGTCCACTGGAAAGCCAGAAACGCTCTCAAATGCACTTTCAGAGTCCAAAAAGTGATTCTTAGTGCAGATATTCACTCAACAGAGGATTTCCACAAGAAGGCCAGAAACGCTCTCAAATGCACTTTCTGAGTCCAAAAACGTGATTCTCAGCACAGTTACTCACTCAACTCAGAGTTTACACTAGATGGCCAGAAACGCTCTCAAATGCACTTTCTGTGTCCAAAAAAGTGATTGTTAGAGCAGATATTCACTCAACAGAGAGTTTCCAGTAAAAGGCCAGAAACGCTCTCTAAAGCACTTTCAGAGTAAAAAAAAAGTGATTGTTGTTGCAGATATTCACTCAACACAGAGTTTACACTGGAAGGCCAGAAACGCTCTCAAATGCGTTTTCGGAGTCCAAAAAAGTGATTCTTAGTGCAGATATTCACTCAACAGAGAGTTTCCAGTAAAAGGCCAGAAACGCTCTCTAAAGCACTTTCAGAGTAAAAAAAAAGTGATTGTTAGTGCAGATATTCACTCAACACAGAGTTTCCACTGGAAGGCCAGAAACGCTCTCAAATGCACTTTCTGTGTCCAAAAAGTGATTGTTAGAACAGAAACGCTTTCAAATGAACTTTCTGAGTACAAAAAAGTGATTGTTAGTGCAGATATTAACTCAACCCAGAGTTTCCAGTAAAAGGCCAGAAACGCTCTCAAAAGCACTTTCAGCGTGCAAAAAGTGATTCTTAGTGCAGATATTAACTCAACACAGAGTTTCCTGGAGAATGCCAGAAACTCTCTCAGAAGAACTTTCTGAGTCCAAAACAGTGATTCTTAGTGGAGATATTCACTCAACACAGAGTTTCCACTGGAAAGCCAGAAATGCTCTCAAATGCACTTCTGAGTCCAAAAAAGTGATTGTTAGTGCAGATATTCACTCAACACAGAGTTTACACTGGAATGCCAGTGACGCTCAGAAATGAACTTTGGGAGTCCAAAAAAGTGCTTCTTAGTACAGATATTAACTCAACCCAGAGTTTCCAGTAAAAGGCCAGAAACGCTCTCAAATGCATTTTCAGAGTCCAAAAAATTGATTCTTACTGTAAATATTCACTCAACAGAGAGTTTCCACTGGAAGGCCAGAAACGCTCTCAAATGCACTTTCTGTGTCCAAAAAAGTGATTCTTAGTGCAGATATTCACTCAACACAGAGTTTCCACTGGAAGGCCAGAAACGCTCTCAAATGCACTTTCTGTGTCCAAAAAGTGATTGTTAGAACAGATATTCACTCAATACAGAGTTTCCACTGGAAGGCCAGAAACGCTTTCAAATGAACTTTCTGAGTACAAAAAGTGATTGTTAGTGCAGATATTAACTCAACCCAGAGTTTCCAGTAAAAGGCCAGAAACGCTCTCAAAAGCACTTTCAGCGTGCAAAAAAGTGATTCTTAGTGCAGATATTAACTCAACACAGAGTTTCCTGGAGAATGCCAGAAACTCTCTCAGAAGAACTTTCTGAGTCCAAAACAGTGATTCTTAGTGGAGATATTCACTCAACACAGAGTTTCCACTGGAAAGCCAGAAATGCTCTCAAATGCACTTCTGAGTCCAAAAAAGTGATTGTTAGTGCAGATATTCACTCAACACAGAGTTTACACTGGAATGCCAGTGACGCTCAGAAATGAACTTTGGGAGTCCAAAAAAGTGCTTCTTAGTACAGATATTAACTCAACCCAGAGTTTCCAGTAAAAGGCCAGAAACGCTCTCAAATGCATTTTCAGAGTCCAAAAATTGATTCTTACTGCAAATATTCACTCAACAGAGAGTTTCCACTGGAAGGCCAGAAATGCTCTCAAATGCACTTTCAGAGTCCAAAAAGTGATTCTTAGTGCAGATATTCACTCAACAGAGGGTTTCCACAAGAAGGCCAGAAACGCTCTCAAATGCATTTTCTGAGTCCAAAACGTGATTCTCAGCGCAGTTACTCACTCAACTCAGAGTTTACACTAGATGGCCAGAAACGCTCTCAAATGCACTTTCAGAGTCCAAAAAGTGATTGTTAGAGCAGATATTCACTCAATACAGATTTTCCACTGGAAGGCCAGAATCGCTCTCAAATGCACTTTAGAGTGCAAAAAGTGATTCCTAGTGAGAGATATTTACTAAACAAAGAGTTTCCACTAGATGGCCAAAAACGCCCTCAAATGCACTTTCGGAGTCCAAAAAAGTGATTCTTACTGCAGATATTCACTCAACACAGAGTTTCCACTGGAAGGCCAGAAACGCTCTCAAATGCACTTTCAGCGTGCAAAAAAGTGATTCTTAGTGCAGATATTAACTCAACACAGAGTTTCCTGGAGAATGCCAGAAACTCTCTCAGAAGCACTTTCTGAGTCCAAAACAGTGATTCTTAGTGGAGATATTCACTCAACACAGAGTTTCCACTGGAAGGCCAGAAATGCTCTCAAATGCACTTCTGATCCAAAAAAGTGATTGTTAGTGCAGATATTCACTCAACACAGAGTTTACACTGGAATGCCAGTAACGCTCAGAAATGAACTTTGGGAGTCCAAAAAAGTGCTTCTTAGTACAGATATTCACTCAACACAGAGTTTCCAGTAAAAGGCCAGAAACGCTCTCAAATGCATTTTCAGAGTCCAAAATTGATTCTTACTGCAAATATTCACTCAACAGAGAGTTTCCACTGGAAGGCCAGAAATGCTCTCAAATGCACTTTCAGAGTCCAAAAAAGTTATTCTTAGTGCAGATATTCACTCAACAGAGGGTTTCCACAAGAAGGCCAGAAACGCTCTCAAATGCACTTTCTGAGTCCAAAAACGTGATTCTCAGCGCAGTTACTCACTCAACTCAGAGTTTACACTAGATGGCCAGAAACGCTCTCAAATGCACTTTCAGAGTCCAAAAAAGTGATTCTTAGTGCAGATATTCACTCAACACAGAGTTTCCACTGGAAGGCCAGAAACGCTCTCAAATCCACTTTCAGAGTTCATAAAAGTCATTCTTAGTGCAGATATTCACTCAACAGAGAGTTTCACAAGAAGGCCAGAAACGCTCTCAAATGCACTTTCAGAGTCCAAAAAAGTGATTCTCAGCGCAGTTCTTCACTCAACACAGAGTTTACACTAGGTGGCCAGAAACGCTCTCAAATGCACTTTCAGAGTTCAAAAAAGTCATTCTTAGTGCAGTTATTCACTCAACAGAGAGTTTTCACAAGAAGGCCAGTAAAGCTCTCAAACGCCCTTTAGGAGTCCAAAACAGTGATTCTTAGTAAGAGATATTTACTCAACACAGAGTTTCCACTAGATGGCCAGAAACGCTCTCAAATGCACTTTCGGAGTACAAAAAAGTGATTCTTACTGCAGATATTTACTCAACACAGAGTTTCCACTGGAAGGCCAGAAACGCTCTCAAATGCATTGTCAGAGTCCAAAAAAGTGATTGTTAGTGCAGATTTTCACTCAACAGAGAGTTTCCACTGTAAGGCCAGTAACACTCTCAAATGAACTTTCGGAGTCCAAAAAAGTGATTCTTAGTGCAGATATTCACTCAACACAGAGTTTCCACTGGAAGGCCAGAAACGCTCTCAAATGCACTTTCTGAGTCCAAAAAAGTGATTCTTAGTGCAGATATTCACTCAACAGAAAGTTTCCACAAAGAGGCCAGAAACGCTCTCAAATGCACTTTCGGAGTCCAAAAAAGTGATTCTTAGTGCAGATATTCACTCAACACAGAGTTTCCAGTAAAAGGCCAGAAACGCTCTCAAATGCATTTTCAGAGTCCAAAAAATTGATTCTTACTGCAAATATTCACTCAACAGAGAGTTTCCACTGGAAGGCCAGAAACGCTCTCAAATCCACTTTCAGAGTTCATAAAAGTCATTCTTAGTGCAGATATTCACTCAACAGAGAGTTTTCACAAGAAGGCCAGGAAAGCTCTCAAATGCCCTTTAGGAGTCCAAAACACTGATTCTTAGTGAGAGATATTTACTCAACACAGAGTTTCCAGTAAAAGGCCAGAAACGCTCTCAAATGCACTTTCAGAGTCCAAAAAATTGATTCTTACTGCAAATATTCACTCAACAGAGAGTTTCCACTGGAAGGCCAGAAATGCTCTCAAATGCACTTTTAGAGTCCAAATAATTGATTCTTACTGCAGATATTCTCTCAACATAAAGGTTCCTGGGGAAGGCTAAAAAAGCTCTCAAAAGCACTATCAGCGTCCAAAAAAGTGATTCTTAGTGCAGATATTAACTCAACACAGAGTTTCCACTATAATTCCAGAAATGCTCTCAAATGCACTTTCTGAGTCCAAAAAAATGATTCTGCAGATATTCACTCAACACAGAGTTTCCAGTAAAAGGCCAGAAACGCTCTCAAATGCATTTTCAGAGTCCAGAAAATTGATTCTTACTGCACACATTCACTCAACACAGAGTTTCCACTGGAAGGACAGAAATGCTCTCAAATGCACTTTCTGAGTACAAAAAAGTGATTCTTAGTGCAGATATTCACTCAACACAGAGTTTACACTGGAAGGCCAGAAACGCTCTCAAATGCGTTTTCGGAGTCCAAAAAAGTGATTCTTAGTGCAGATATTCACTCAACAGAGAGTTTCCAGTAAAAGGCCAGAAACGCTCTCTAAAGCACTTTCAGAGTAAAAAAAAGTGATTGTTAGTGCAGATATTCACTCAACACAGAGTTTCCACTGGAAGGCCAGAAACGCTTTCAAATGAACTTTCTGAGTACAAAAAAGTGATTCTTAGTGCAGATATTAACTCAACCCAGAGTTTCCAGTAAAAGGCCAGAAACGCTCTCAAATGCATTTTCAGAGTCCAAAAAATTGATTCTTACTGCAGATATTCACTCAACACAGAGTTTCCACTGGAAGGCCAGAAACGCTCTCAAATGCACTTTCAGATTCCAAAAAATTGATTCTTAGTGCAGATATTCACTCAACACAGAGTTTCCACTGGAAGGCCAGAAACGCTCTCAAATGCACTTTAGGAGTCCAAAAAAGTGATTCTTACTGCAGATATTCACTGAACTCAGAGTTTACACTGGAAGGGCAGTAACACTCTCAAATGAACTTTCGGAGTCCAAAAAAGAGATTCTTAGTGCAGATATTCACTCAACACAGAGTTTCCACTGGAAGGCCAGAAACGCTCTCAAATCCACTTTCAGAGTCCAAAAAAGTGATTCTTAGTGCAGATATTCACTCAACAGAGAGTTTCCACAAGAAGGCCAGAAACGCTCTCAAATGCACTTTCAGAATCCAAAAATGTGATTCTCAGCGCAGTTCTTCACTCAACACAGAGTTTACACTAGATGGCCAGAAACGCTCTCAAATGCACTTTCAGAGTCCAAAAAAGTGATTCTTACTGCAGATATTCACTCAACACAGAGTTTCCACTGGAAGGCCAGAAACGCTCACAAATGCACTTTAGGAGTCCAAAAAAGTGATTCCTAGTGAGAGATATTTACTCAACACAGAGTTTCCACTAGATGGCCTGAAACGCTCTCAAATGCACTTTCGGAGTCCAAAAAAGTGATTCTTA
This sequence comes from Megalops atlanticus, assembly GCA_019176425.1. Lineage (NCBI taxonomy): Eukaryota > Metazoa > Chordata > Actinopteri > Elopiformes > Megalopidae > Megalops > Megalops atlanticus. The sequence continues at coordinate 26,327,352 of CM032896.1, read as the reverse complement.
GTGCAGATATTCACTCAACAGAAAGTTTCCACAAAACAGCCAGAAACGCTCTCAAATGCATTTTCAGAGTCCAAAAAAGTGATTCTTAGTGCAGATATTCACTCAACAGAGAGTTTCCACAAGAAGGCCAGAAACGCTCTCAAATGCACTTTCAGAATCCAAAAATGTGATTCTCAGCGCAGTTCTTCACTCAACACAGAGTTTACACTAGATGGCCAGAAACGCTCTCAAATGCACTTTCAGAGTCCAAAAAAGTGATTCTTACTGCAGATATTCACTCAACACAGAGTTTACACTGGAAGGCCAGAAACGCTCACAAATGCACTTTAGGAGTCCAAAAAAGTGATTCCTAGTGAGAGATATTTACTCAACACAGAGTTTCCACTAGATGGCCAGAAACGCTCTCAAATGCACTTTCGGAGTCCAAAAAAGTGATTCTTAGTGCAGATATTCACTCAACAGAAAGTTTCCACAAAACAGCCAGAAACGCTCTCAAATGCATTTTCAGAGTCCAAATAAGTGATTGTTAGTGCAGATATTCACTCAACACAGAGTTTCCACTGGAAGGCTAGAAACACTCTCAAATGCACTTTAGGAGTCCAAAAAAGTGATTCCTAGTGAGAGATATTTACTCAACACAGAGTTTCAACTGGAAGGCCAGTAACACTCTCAAATGAACTTTCGGAGTCCAAAAAAGTGATTCTTAGTGCAGATATTCACTCAACACAGAGTTTCCACTGGAAGGCCAGAAACGCTCTCAAATGCTCTTTCTGAGTCCAAAAAAGTGATTCTTAGTGCAGATATTCACTCAACACAGAGTTTCCACTGGAAGGCCAGAAACGCTCTCAAATCCACTTTCAGAGTTCATAAAAGTCATTCTTAGTGCAGATATTCACTCAACAGAGAGTTTTCACAAGAAGGCCAGAAACGCTCTCAAATGCACTTTCAGAGTCCAAAAAAGTGATTCTCAGCGCAGTTCGTCACTCAACACAGAGTTTACACTAGGTGGCCAGAAACGCTCTCAAATGCACTTTCAGAGTTCAAAAAAGTCATTCTTAGTGCAGTTATTCACTCAACAGAGAGTTTTCACAAGAAGGCCAGTAAAGCTCTCAAATGCCCTTTAGGAGTCCAAAACAGTGATTCTTAGTGAGAGATATTTACTCAACACAGAGTTTCCACTAGATGGCCAGAAACGCTCTCAAATGCACTTTCGGAGTACAAAAAAGTGATTCTTACTGCAGATTTTCACTCAACACAGAGTTTCCACTGGAAGGCCAGAAACGCTCACAAATGCACTTTAGGAGTCCAAAAAAGTGATTGTTAGTGAGAGATATTTACTCAACACAGAGTTTCCACTGGAAGGCCAGAAACGCTCCAAATGCATTGTCAGAGTCCAAAAAAGTGATTGTTAGTGCAGATTTTCACTCAACAGAGAGTTTCCACTGTAAGGCCAGTAACACTCTCAAATGAACTTTCGGAGTCCAAAAAAGTGATTCTTAGTGCAGATATTCACTCAACACAGAGTTTCCACTGGAAGGCCAGAAACGCTCTCAAATGCACTTTCTGAGTCCAAAAAAGTGATTCTTAGTGCAGATATTCACTCAACAGAAAGTTTCCACAAAGAGGCCAGAAACGCTCTCAAATGCACTTTCAGAGTCCAAAAAAGTGATTCTTAGTGCAGATATTCACTCAACACAGAGTTTCCAGTAAAAGGCCAGAAACGCTCTCAAATGCATTTTCAGAGTCCAAAAAATTGATTCTTACTGCAAATATTCACTCAACAGAGAGTTTCCACTGGAAGGCCAGAAACGCTCTCAAATCCACTTTCAGAGTTCATAAAAGTCATTCTTAGTGCAGATATTCACTCAACAGAGAGTTTTCACAAGAAGGCCAGAAAAGCTCTCAAATGCCCTTTAGAGTCCAAAACACTGATTCTTAGTGAGAGATATTTACTCAACACAGAGTTTCCACTAGATGGCCAGAAACGCTCTCAAATGCACTTTCGGAGTACAAAAAGTGATTCTTACTGCAGATATTCACTCAACACAGAGTGTCCACTGGAAGGCCAGAAACGCTCTCAAATGCACTTTCAGAGTCCAAAAAGTGATTCTTAGTGCAGATATTCACTCAACAGAGGATTTCCACAAGAAGGCCAGAAACGCTCTCAAATGCACTTTCTGAGTCCAAAAACGTGATTCTCAGCACAGTTACTCACTCAACTCAGAGTTTACACTAGATGGCCAGAAACGCTCTCAAATGCACTTTCTGTGTCCAAAAAAGTGATTGTTAGAGCAGATATTCACTCAATACAGAGTTTCCACAGGAAGGCCAGAATCGCTCTCAAATGCACTTTAGGAGTGCAAAAAAGTGATTCCTAGTGAGAGATATTTACTCAACAGAGTTTCCACTAGATGGCCAAAAACGCCCTCAAATGCACTTTCGGAGTCCAAAAAAGTGATTCTTACTGCAGATATTCACTCAACACAGAGTTTCCACTGGAAGGCCAGAAACGCTCTCAAATGCACTTTCTGTGTCCAAAAAAGTGATTCTTAGTGCAGATATTCACTCAACACAGAGTTTCCACTGGAAGGCCAGAAACGCTCTCAAATGCACTTTCTGTGTCCAAAAAAGTGATTGTTAGAACAGATATTCACTCAATACAGAGTTTCCACTGGAAGGCCAGAAACGCTTTCAAATGAACTTTCTGAGTACAAAAAAGTGATTGTTAGTGCAGATATTAACTCAACCCAGAGTTTCCAGTAAAAGGCCAGAAACGCTCTCAAAAGCACTTTCAGCGTGCAAAAAAGTGATTCTTAGTGCAGATATTAACTCAACACAGAGTTTCCTGGAGAATGCCAGAAACTCTCTCAGAAGAAGTTTCTGAGTCCAAAACAGTGATTCTTAGTGGAGATATTCACTCAACACAGAGTTTCCACTGGAGAGCCAGAAATGCTCTCAAATGCACTTCTGAGTCCAAAAAAGTGAGTGTTAGTGCAGATATTCACTCAACACAGAGTTTCCACTGGAAGGCCAGAAATGCTCTCAAATGCACTTCTGAGTCCAAAAAAGTGATTGTTAGTGCAGATATTCACTCAACACAGAGTTTACACTGGAATGCCAGTAACGCTCAGAAATGAACTTTGGGAGTCCAAAAAAGTGCTTCTTAGTACAGATATTCACTCAACACAGAGTTTCCAGTAAAAGGCCAGAAACGCTCTCAAATGCATTTTCAGAGTCCAAAAAATTGATTCTTACTGCAAATATTCACTAACAGAGAGTTTCCACTGGAAGGCCAGAAATGCTCTCAAATGCACTTTCAGAGTCCAAAAAAGTGATTCTTAGTGCAGATATTCACTCAACAGAGGGTTTCCACAAGAAGGCCAGAAACGCTCTCAAATGCACTTTCTGAGTCCAAAACGTGATTCTCAGCGCAGTTACTCACTCAACTCAGAGTTTACACTAGATGGCCAGAAACGCTCTCAAATGCACTTTCAGAGTCCAAAAAAGTGATTCTTACTGCAGATATTCACTCAACACAGAGTTTCCACTGGAAGGCCAGAAACGCTCACAAATGCACTTTAGAGTCCAAAAAGTGATTCCTAGTGAGAGATATTTACTCAACACAGAGTTTCAACTAGATGGCCAGAAACGCTCTCAAATGCACTTTCGGAGTCCAAAAAAGTGATTCTTAGTGCAGATATTCACTCAACAGAAAGTTTCCACAAAACAGCCAGAAACGCTCTCAAATGCATTTTCAGAGTCCAAATAAGTGATTGTTAGTGCAGATATTCACTCAACACAGAGTTTCCACTGGAAGGCTAGAAACACTCTCAAATGCACTTTAGGAGTCCAAAAAAGAGATTCCTAGTGAGAGATATTTACTCAACACAGAGTTTCAACTGGAAGGCCAGTAACACTCTCAAATGAACTTTCGGAGTCCAAAAAAGTGATTCTTAGTGCAGATATTCACTCAACACAGAGTTTCCACTGGAAGGCCAGAAACGCTCTCAAATGCACTTTCTGTGTCCAAAAAAGTGATTGTTAGAACAGATATTCACTCAATACAGAGTTTCCACTGGAAGGCCAGAAACGCTTTCAAATGAACTTTCTGAGTACAAAAAAGTGATTGTTAGTGCAGATATTAACTCAACCCAGAGTTTCCAGTAAAAGGCCAGAAACGCTCTCAAAAGCACTTCCAGCGTGCAAAAAAGTGATTCTTAGTGCAGATATTAACTCAACACAGAGTTTCCTGGAGAATGCCAGAAACTCTCTCAGAAGAACTTTCTGAGTCCAAAACAGTGATTCTTAGTAGAGATATTCACTCAACACAGAGTTTCCACTGGAAAGCCAGAAATGCTCTCAAATGCACTTCTGAGTCCAAAAAAGTGATTGTTAGTGCAGATATTCACTCAACACAGAGTTTACACTGGAATGCCAGTGACGCTCAGAAATGAACTTTGGGAGTCCAAAAAAGTGCTTCTTAGTACAGATATTAACTCAACCCAGAGTTTCCAGTAAAAGGCCAGAAACGCTCTCAAATGCATTTTCAGAGTCCAAAAAATTGATTCTTACTGCAAATATTCACTCAACAGAGAGTTTCCACTGGAAGGCCAGAAATGCTCTCAAATGCACTTTCAGAGTCCAAAAAAGTGATTCTTAGTGCAGATATTCACTCAACAGAGGGTTTCCACAAGAAGGCCAGAAACGCTCTCAAATGCATTTTCTGAGTCCAAAAACGTGATTCTCACCGCAGTTACTCACTCAACTCAGAGTTTACACTAGATGGCCAGAAACGCTCTCAAATGCACTTTCAGAGTCCAAAAAAGTGATTGTTAGAGCAGATATTCACTCAATACAGATTTTCCACTGGAAGGCCAGAATCGCTCTCAAATGCACTTTAGGAGTGCAAAAAAGTGATTCCTAGTGAGAGATATTTACTCAACAAAGAGTTTCCACTAGATGGCCAAAAACGCCCTCAAATGCACTTTCGGAGTCCAAAAAAGTGATTCTTACTGCAGATATTCACTCAACACAGAGTTTCCACTGGAAGGCCAGAAACGCTCTCAAATGCACTTTCAGCGTGCAAAAAAGTGATTCTTAGTGCAGATATTAACTCAACACAGAGTTTCCTGGAGAATGCCAGAAACTCTCTCAGAAGCACTTTCTGAGTCCAAAACAGTGATTCTTAGTGGAGATATTCACTCAACACAGAGTTTCCACTGGAAGGCCAGAAATGCTCTCAAATGCACTTCTGAGTCCAAAAAAGTGATTGTTAGTGCAGATATTCACTCAACACAGAGTTTACACTGGAATGCCAGTAACGCTCAGAAATGAACTTTGGGAGTCCAAAAAAGTGCTTCTTAGTACAGATATTCACTCAACACAGAGTTTCCAGTAAAAGGCCAGAAACGCTCTCAAATGCATTTTCAGAGTCCAAAAAATTGATTCTTACTGCAAATATTCACTCAACAGAGAGTTTCCACTGGAAGGCCAGAAATGCTCTCAAATGCACTTTCAGAGTCCAAAAAAGTGATTCTTAGTGCAGATATTCACTCAACAGAGGGTTTCCACAAGAAGGCCAGAAACGCTCTCAAATGCACTTTCTGAGTCCAAAAACGTGATTCTCAGCGCAGTTACTCACTCAACTCAGAGTTTACACTAGATGGCCAGAAACGCTCTCAAATGCACTTTCAGAGTCCAAAAAAGTGATTCTTACTGCAGATATTCACTCAACACAGAGTTTCCACTGGAAGGCCAGAAACGCTCACAAATGCACTTTAGAGTCCAAAAAGTGATTCCTAGTGAGAGATATTTACTCAACACAGAGTTTCAACTAGATGGCCAGAAACGCTCTCAAATGCACTTTCGGAGTCCAAAAAAGTGATTCTTAGTGCAGATATTCACTCAACAGAAAGTTTCCACAAAACAGCCAGAAACGCTCTCAAATGCATTTTCAGAGTCCAAATAAGTGATTGTTAGTGCAGATATTCACTCAACACAGAGTTTCCACTGGAAGGCTAGAAACACTCTCAAATGCACTTTAGAGTCCAAAAAGAGATTCCTAGTGAGAGATATTTACTCAACACAGATTTTCAACTGGAAGGCCAGTAACACTCTCAAATGAACTTTCGGAGTCCAAAAAAGTGATTCTTAGTGCAGATATTCACTCAACACAGAGTTTCCACTGGAAGGCCAGAAACGCTCTCAAATGCTCTTTCTGAGTCCAAAAAAGTGATTCTTAGTGCAGATATTCACTCAACACAGAGTTTCCACTGGAAGGCCAGAAACGCTCTCAAATCCACTTTCAGAGTTCATAAAAGTCATTCTTAGTGCAGATATTCACTCAACAGAGAGTTTTCACAAGAAGGCCAGAAACGCTCTCAAATGCACTTTCAGAGTCCAAAAAAGTGATTCTCAGCGCAGTTCTTCACTCAACACAGAGTTTACACTAGGTGGCCAGAAACGCTCTCAAATGCACTTTCAGAGTTCAAAAAAGTCATTCTTAGTGCAGTTATTCACTCAACAGAGAGTTTTCACAAGAAGGCCAGTAAAGCTCTCAAACGCCCTTTAGGAGTCCAAAACAGTGATTCTTAGTGAGAGATATTTACTCAACACAGAGTTTCCACTAGATGGCCAGAAACGCTCTCAAATGCACTTTCGGAGTACAAAAAAGTGATTCTTACTGCAGATATTTACTCAACACAGAGTTTCCACTGGAAGGCCAGAAACGCTCTCAAATGCATTGTCAGAGTCCAAAAAAGTGATTGTTAGTGCAGATTTTCACTCAACAGAGAGTTTCCACTGTAAGGCCAGTAACACTCTCAAATGAACTTTCGGAGTCCAAAAAAGTGATTCTTAGTGCAGATATTCACTCAACACAGAGTTTCCACTGGAAGGCCAGAAACGCTCTCAAATGCACTTTCTGAGTCCAAAAAGTGATTCTTAGTGCAGATATTCACTCAACAGAAAGTTTCCACAAAGAGGCCAGAAACGCTCTCAAATGCACTTTCGGAGTCCAAAAAAGTGATTCTTAGTGCAGATATTCACTCAACACAGAGTTTCCAGTAAAAGGCCAGAAACGCTCTCAAATGCATTTTCAGAGTCCAAAAAATTGATTCTTACTGCAAATATTCACTCAACAGAGAGTTTCCACTGGAAGGCCAGAAACGCTCTCAAATGCACTTTCAGACTCCAAAAATGTGATTCTCAGCGCAGTTCTTCACTCAACACAGAGTTTACACTATATGGCCAGAAACGCTCTCAAATGCACTTTCAGAGTCCAAAAAAGTGATTCTTACTGCAGATATTCACTCAACACAGAGTTTCCACTAGATGGCCAGAAACGCTCTCAAATGCACTTTCAGAGTCCAAAAAATTGATTCTTACTGCAAATATTCACTCAACAGAGAGTTTCCACTGGAAGGCCAGAAATGCTCTCAAATGCACTTTTAGAGTCCAAATAATTGATTCTTACTGCAGATATTCTCTCAACATAGAGGTTCCTGGGGAAGGCTAAAAAAGCTCTCAAAAGCACTATCAGCGTCCAAAAGTGATTCTTAGTGCAGATATTAACTCAACACAGAGTTTCCACTATAATTCCAGAAATGCTCTCAAATGCACTTTCTGAGTCCAAAAAAATGATTGTGCAGATATTCACTCAACACAGAGTTTCCAGTAAAAGGCCAGAAACGCTCTCAAATGCATTTTCAGAGTCCAGAAAATTGATTCTTACTGCACACATTCACTCAACACAGAGTTTCCACTGGAAGGACAGAAATGCTCTCAAATGCACTTTCTGAGTACAAAAAAGTGATTCTTAGTGCAGATATTCACTCAACACAGAGTTTACTGGAAGGCCAGAAACGCTCTCAAATGCGTTTTCGGAGTCCAAAAAAGTGATTCTTAGTGCAGATATTCACTCAACAGAGAGTTTCCAGTAAAAGGCCAGAAACGCTCTCTAAATCACTTTCAGAGTAAAAAAAAAGTGATTGTTAGTGCAGATATTCACTCAACACAGAGTTTCCACTGGAAGGCCAGAAACGCTTTCAAATGAACTTTCTGAGTACAAAAAAGTGATTCTTAGTGCAGATATTAACTCAACCCAGAGTTTCCAGTAAAAGGCCAGAAACGCTCTCAAATGCATTTTCAGAGTCCAAAAAATTGATTCTTACTGCAGATATTCACTCAACACAGAGTTTCCACTGGAAGGCCAGAAACGCTCTCAAATGCACTTTCAGATTCCAAAAAATTGATTCTTACTGCAGATATTCACTCAACACAGAGTTTCCACTGGAAGGCCAGAAACGCTCTCAAATGCACTTTAGGAGTCCAAAAAAGTGATTCTTACTGCAGATATTCACTGAACTCAGAGTTTACACTGGAAGGCCAGTAACACTCTCAAATGAACTTTCGGAGTCCAAAAAAGAGATTCTTAGTGCAGATATTCACTCAACACAGAGTTTCCACTGGAAGGCCAGAAACGCTCTCAAATCCACTTTCAGAGTCCAAAAAAGTGATTCTTAGTGCAGATATTCACTCAACAGAGAGTTTCCACAAGAAGGCCAGAAACGCTCTCAAATGCACTTTCAGAATCCAAAAAATGTGATTCTCAGCGCAGTTCTTCACTCAACACAGAGTTTACACTAGATGGCCAGAAACGCTCTCAAATGCACTTTCAGAGTCCAAAAAGTGATTCTTACTGCAGATATTCACTCAACACAGAGTTTCCACTGGAAGGCCAGAAACGCTCACAAATGCACTTTAGGAGTCCAAAAAAGTGATTCCTAGTGAGAGATATTTACTCAACACAGAGTTTCCACTAGATGGCCAGAAACGCTCTCAAATGCACTTTCGGAGTCCAAAAAAGTGATTCTTAGTGCAGATATTCACTCAACAGAAAGTTTCCACAAAACAGCCAGAAACGCTCTCAAATGCATTTTCAGAGTCCAAATAAGTGATTGTTAGTGCAGATATTCACTCAACACAGAGTTTCCACTGGAAGGCTAGAAACACTCTCAAATGCACTTTAGGAGTCCAAAAAAGTGATTCCTAGTGAGAGATATTTACTCAACACAGAGTTTCAACTGGAAGGCCAGTAACACTCTCAAATGAACTTTCGGAGTCCAAAAAAGTGATTCTTAGTGCAGATATTCACTCAACACAGAGTTTCCACTGGAAGGCCAGAAACGCTCTCAAATGCTCTTTCTGAGTCCAAAAAAGTGATTCTTAGTGCAGATATTCACTCAACACAGAGTTTCCACTGGAAGGTCAGAAACGCTCTCAAATCCACTTTCAGAGTTCATAAAAGTCATTCTTAGTGCAGATATTCACTCAACAGAGAGTTTTCACAAGAAGCCAGAAACGCTCTCAAATGCACTTTCAGAGTCCAAAAAAGTGATTCTCAGCGCAGTTCTTCACTCAACACAGAGTTTCCACTGGAAGGACAGAAATGCTCTCAAATGCACTTTCTGAGTACAAAAAAGTGATTCTTAGTGCAGATATTCACTCAACACAGAGTTTACACTGGAAGGCCAGAAACGCTCTCAAATGCGTTTTCGGAGTCCAAAAAAGTGATTCTTAGTGCAGATATTCACTCCACAGAGAGTTTCCAGTAAAAGGCCAGAAACGCTCTCTAAAGCACTTTCAGAGTAAAAAAAAAGTGATTGTTAGTGCAGATATTCACTCAACACAGAGTTTCCACTGGAAGGCCAGAAACGCTTTCAAATGAACTTTCTGAGTACAAAAAAGTGATTCTTAGTGCAGATATTAACTCAACCCAGAGTTTCCGGTAAAAGGCCAGAAACGCTCTCAAATGCATTTTCAGAGTCCAAAAAATTGATTCTTACTGCAGATATTCACTCAACACAGAGTTTCCACTGGAAGGCCAGAAACGCTCTCAAATGCACTTTCAGATTCCAAAAAATTGATTCTTAGTGCAGATATTCACTCAACACAGAGTTTCCCTGGAAGGCCAGAAACGCTCTCAAATGCACTTTAGGAGTCCAAAAAAGTGATTCTTACTGCAGATATTCACTGAACTCAGAGTTTACACTGGAAGGCCAGTAACACTCTCAAATGAACTTTCGGAGTCCAAAAAAGAGATTCTTAGTGCAGATATTCACTCAACACAGAGTTTCCACTGGAAGGCCAGAAACGCTCTCAAATGCGTTTTCGGAGTCCAAAAAAGTGATTCTTAGTGCAGATATTCACTCAACAGAGAGTTTCCAGTAAAGGCCAGAAACGCTCTCTAAAGCACTTTCAGAGTAAAAAAAAGTGATTGTTAGTGCAGATATTCACTCAACACAGAGTTTCCACTGGAAGGCCAGAAACGCTTTCAAATGAACTTTCTGAGTACAAAAAAGTGATTCTTAGTGCAGATATTAACTCAACCCAGAGTTTCCAGTAAAAGGCCAGAAACGCTCTCAAATGCACTTTAGGAGTCCAAAAAAGTGATTCTTAGTGCAGATATTCACTCAACAGAGGGTTTCCACAAGAAGGCCAGAAACGCTCTCAAATGCATTTTCTGAGTCCAAAAACGTGATTCTCAGCGCAGTTACTCACTCAACTCAGAGTTTACACTAGATGGCCAGAAACGCTCTCAAATGCACTTTCAGAGTCCAAAAAAGTGATTGTTAGAGCAGATATTCACTCAATACAGAGTTTCCACTGGAAGGCCAGAATCGCTCTCAAATGCACTTTAGGAGTGCAAAAAAGTGATTCCTAGTGAGAGATATTTACTCAACAAAGAGTTTCCACTAGATGGCCAAAAACGCCCTCAAATGCACTTTCGGAGTCCAAAAAAGTGATTCTTACTGCAGATATTCACTCAACACAGAGTTTCCAGTAAAAGGCCAGAAACGCTCTCAAATGCATTTTCAGAGTCCAAAAAATTGATTCTTACTGCAAATATTCACTCAACAGAGAGTTTCCACTGGAAGGCCAGAAACGCTCTCAAATCCACTTTCAGAGTTCATAAAAGTCATTCTTAGTGCAGATATTCACTCAACAGAGAGTTTTCACAAGAAGGCCAGGAAAGCTCTCAAATGCCCTTTAGGAGTCCAAAACACTGATTCTTAGTGAGAGATATTTACTCAACACAGAGTTTCCACTAGATGGCCAGAAACGCTCTCAAATGCACTTTCGGAGTACAAAAAAGTGATTCTTACTGCAGATATTCACTCAACACAGAGTGTCCACTGGAAGGCCAGAAACGCTCTCAAATGCACTTTCAGAGTCCAAAAAAAGTGATTCTTAGTGCAGATATTCACTCAACAGAGGATTTCCACAAGAAGGCCAGAAACGCTCTCAAATGCACTTTCTGAGTCCAAAAACGTGATTCTCAGCACAGTTACTCACTCAACTCAGAGTTTACACTAGATGGCCAGAAACGCTCTCAAATGCACTTTCTGTGTCCAAAAAAGTGATTGTTAGAGCAGATATTCACTCAATACAGAGTTTCCACAGGAAGGCCAGAATCGCTCTCAAATGCACTTTAGGAGTGCAAAAAAGTGATTCCTAGTGAGAGATATTTACTCAACAAAGAGTTTCCACTAGATGGCCAAAAACGCCCTCAAATGCACTTTCGAGTCCAAAAAGTGATTCTTACTGCAGATATTCACTCAACACAGAGTTTCCAGTAAAAGGCCAGAAACGCTCTCAAATGCATTTTCAGAGTCCAAAAAATTGATTCTTACTGCAAATATTCACTCAACAGAGAGTTTCCACTGGAAGGCCAGAAACGCTCTCAAATCCACTTTCAGAGTTCATAAAAGTCATTCTTAGTGCAGATATTCACTCAACAGAGAGTTTTCACAAGAAGGCCAGGAAAGCTCTCAAATGCCCTTTAGAGTCCAAAACACTGATTCTTAGTGAGAGATATTTACTCAACACAGAGTTTCCACTAGATGGCCAGAAACGCTCTCAAATGCACTTTCGGAGTACAAAAAAGTGATTCTTACTGCAGATATTCACTCAACACAGAGTGTCCACTGGAAGGCCAGAAACGCTCTCAAATGCACTTTCAGAGTCCAAAAAAGTGATTCTTAGTGCAGATATTCACTCAACAGAGAGTTTTCACAAGAAGGCCAGGAAAGCTCTCAAATGCCCTTTAGGAGTCCAAAACACTGATTCTTAGTGAGAGATATTTACTCAACACAGAGTTTCCACTGGAAGGCCAGAAACGCTCTCAAATGCACTTTCTGTGTCCAAAAAAGTGATTCTTAGTGCAGATATTCACTCAACACAGAGTTTCCACTGGAAGGCCAGAAACGCTCTCAAATGCACTTTCTGTGTCCAAAAAGTGATTGTTAGAACAGATATTCACTCAATACAGAGTTTCCACTGGAAGGCCAGAAACGCTTTCAAATGAACTTTCTGAGTACAAAAAAGTGATTGTTAGTGCAGATATTAACTCAACCCAGAGTTTCCAGTAAAAGGCCAGAAACGCTCTCAAAAGCACTTTCAGCGTGCAAAAAAGTGATTCTTAGTGCAGATATTAACTCAACACAGAGTTTCCTGGAGAATGCCAGAAACTCTCTCAGAAGAACTTTCTGAGTCCAAAACAGTGATTCTTAGTGGAGATATTCACTCAACACAGAGTTTCCACTGGAAAGCCAGAAATGCTCTCAAATGCACTTCTGAGTCCAAAAAAGTGATTGTTAGTGCAGATATTCACTCAACACAGAGTTTACACTGGAATGCCAGTGACGCTCAGAAATGAACTTTGGGAGTCCAAAAAAGTGCTTCTTAGTACAGATATTAACTCAACCCAGAGTTTCCAGTAAAAGGCCAGAAACGCTCTCAAATGCATTTTCAGAGTCCAAAAAATTGATTCTTACTGCAAATATTCACTCAACAGAGAGTTTCCACTGGAAGGCCAGAAATGCTCTCAAATGCACTTTCAGAGTCCAAAAAAGTGATTCTTAGTGCAGATATTCACTCAACAGAGGGTTTCCACAAGAAGGCCAGAAACGCTCTCAAATGCATTTTCTGAGTCCAAAAACGTGATTGTTAGAGCAGATATTCACTCAATACAGATTTTCCACTGGAAGGCCAGAATCGCTCTCAAATGCACTTTAGGAGTGCAAAAAAGTGATTCCTAGTGAGAGATATTTACTCAACAAAGAGTTTCCACTAGATGGCCAAAAACGCCCTCAAATGCAGTTTCTGAGTCCAAAAAAGTGATTCTTACTGCAGATATTCACTCAACACAGAGTTTCCACTGGAAGGCCAGAAACGCTCTCAAATGCACTTTCAGCGTCCAAAAAAGTGATTCTTAGTGCAGATATTAACTCAACACAGAGTTTCCTGGAGAATGCCAGAAACTCTCTCAGAAGCACTTTCTGAGTCCAAAACAGTGATTCTTAGTGGAGATATTCACTCAACACAGAGTTTCCACTGGAAGGCCAGAAATGCTCTCAAATGCACTTCTGAGTCCAAAAAAGTGATTGTTAGTGCAGATATTCACTCAACACAGAGTTTACACTGGAAGGCCAGTAACGCTCAGAAATGAACTTTGGGAGTCCAAAAAAGTGCTTCTTAGTACAGATATTCACTCAACACAGAGTTTCCAGTAAAAGGCAGAAACGCTCTCAGAAGCACTTTCTGAGTCCAAAACAGTGATTCTTAGTGCAGATATTCACTCAACACAGAGTTTACACTGGAAGGCCAGTAACGCTCAGAAATGAACTTTAGGAATCCAAAAAAGTGATTCTTAGTGCAGATATTCACTCAACAGAGAGTTTCCAGTAAAAGGCCAGAAACGCTCTCAAAAGCACTTTCAGAGTAAAAAAAAGTGATTGTTAGTGCAGATATTCACTCAACACAGAGTTTACAATAGATGGCCAGAAACGCTCTCAAATGCACTTTCTGTGTCCAAAAAAGTGATTCTTAATGCAGATATTCACTCAACACAGAGTTTCCAGTAAAAGGCCAGAAACGCTCTCAAATGCATTTTCAGAGTCCAGAAAATTGATTCTTACTGCAAATATTCACTCAACACAGAGTTTCCACTGGAAGGCCAGAAATGCTCTCAAATGCACTTTTAGAGTCCAAAAAATTGATTCTTACTGCAGATATTTTCTCAACATAGAGGTTCCTGGGGAAGGCTAGAAACGCTCTCAAAAGCACTTTCAGCGTCCAAAAAAGTGATTCTTACTGCAGATATTAACTCAACACAGAGTTTCCTGGAGAATGCCAGAAACTCTCTCAGAAGCACTTTCTGAGTCCAAAACAGTGATTCTTAGTGCAGATATTCACTCAACACAGAGTTTTCACTGGAAGGCCAGAAACGCTCTCAAATGCACTTTCTGAGTCCAATAAAGTGATTCTTAGTGCAGATATTCACTTACAAAACAGAGTTTCCAGTAGACTCCAAAAATGTGATTCTCAGTAGTTCTTCAGAGTTTCCAAAAAGAACTTCAAATGCATTTTCAGAGTCTAAAAATTGATTCTTACTGCAAATATTCACTCAACAGAGAGTTTCCACTGGAAGGCCAGAAATGCTCTCAAATGCACTTTTAGAGTCCAAAAAGTGATTCTTACTGCAGATATTCTCTCAACAGAGAGGTTCCACAAGAAGGCCAGGAAAGCTCTCAAATGCACTTTCAGCGTCCAAAAAGTGATTCTTAGTGCAGATATTTACTCAACACAGAGTTTCCAGTAAAAGGCCAGAAACGCTCTCAAATGCACTTTCAGTCCAAAAAATTGATTCTTACTGCAAATATTCACTCAACAGAGAGTTTCCACTGGAAGGCCAGAAATGCTCTCAAATGCACTTTCAGAGTAAAAATAATTGATTGTTGTTGCAGATATTCTCTCAAAACAGAGTTTACTGGAAGGCCAGAAACACTCCAAATGCATTGTCAGAGTCCAAAAAGTGATTGTTAGTGCAGATTTTCACTCAACAGAGAGTTTCCACTGTAAGGCCAGTAACACTCTCAAATGAACTTTCCAGTAAAAGGCCAGAGTCCAAAAAAGAGTCCAGAAAATGATTCTTAGTGCCGATATTCACTCAACACAGAGTTTCCACTGGAAGGCCAGAAATGCTCTCAAATGCACTTTCTGAGTCCAAAAAGTGATTCTTAGTGCAGATATTCACTCAACAGAAAGTTTCCACAAAGAGGCCAGAAACGCTCTCAAATGCACTTTCGAGTCCAAAAAGTGATTCTTAGTGCAGATATTCACTCAACACAGAGTTTCCAGTAAAAGGCCAGAAACGCTCTCAAATGCATTTTCAGAGTCCAAAAATTGATTCTTACTGCAAATATTCACTCAACAGAGAGTTTCCACTGGAAGGCCAGAAACGCTTTCAAATGAACTTTCAGAGTTCAAAAAGTGATTCTTAGTGCAGATATTCACTCAACAGAGATTTCCACAAGAAGGCCAGAAACGCTCTCAAATGCACTTTCTGAGTCCAAAAACGTGATTCTTAGCACAGATATTCACTCAACTCAGAGTTTCCACTAGATGGCCAGAAACGCTCTCAAATGCACTTTCTGATTCCAAAAAGTGATTCTTAGAGCAGATATTCACTCAACAGAGAGTTTCCAGTAAAAGGCCAGAAACGCTCTCAAATCTAAAGGAGTCCAAAAAGTGATTCACTTATTCAGAGTAAAAAAGTGATTGTTGTTGCAGATATTCACTCAACACAGAGTTTCCACTGGAAGGCCAGAAACGCTCTCAAATGCACTTTCAGAGTCCAAAAAGTGATTCTTAGTGCAGATATTCACTCAACAGAGAGTTTCCAGTAAAAGGCCAGAAACGCTCTCTAAAGCACTTTCAGAGTAAAAAAATGTGATTGTTAGTGCAGATATTCACTCAACACAGAGTTTCCACTGGAAGGCCAGAAACGCTTTCAAATGAACTTTCTGAGTACAAAAAGTGATTCTTAGTGCAGATATTAACTCAACCCAGAGTTTCCAGTAAAGGCCAGAAACGCTCTCAAATGCATTTTCAGAGTCCAAAAATTGATTCTTACTGCAGATATTCACTCAACACAGAGTTTCCACTGGAAGGCCTGAAACGCTCTCAAATGCACTTTCAGATTCCAAAAATTGATTCTTAGTGCAGATATTCACTCAACACAGAGTTTCCACTGGAAGGCCAGAAACGCTCTCAAATGCATTTTCAGAGTCCAAAAAGTGATTCTTACTGCAGATATTCACTGAACTCAGAGTTTACACTGGAAGGCCAGTAACACTCTCAAATGAACTTTCAGAGTCCAAAAAGAGATTCTTAGTGCAGATATTCACTCAACACAGAGTTTCCACTGGATGGCCAGAAACGCTCTCAAATGCACTTTCAGAGTCCAAAAAGTGATTCTTACTGCAGATATTCACTCAACAGAGAGTTTCCACAAGAAGGCCAGAAACGCTCTCAAATGCACTTTCAGAATCCAAAAAGTGATTCTCAGTGAGAGTTCTTCACTCAACACAGAGTTTACACTAGATGGCCAGAAACGCTCTCAAATGCACTTTCGAGTCCAAAAAGTGATTCTTAGTGCAGATATTCACTCAACAGAAAGTTTCCACAAAACAGCCAGAAACGCTCTCAAATGCATTTTCAGAGTCCAAATAAGTGATTGTTAGTGCAGATATTCACTCAACACAGAGTTTCCACTGGAAGGCTAGAAACACTCTCAAATGCACTTTAGGAGTCCAAAAAGTGATTCCTAGTGAGAGATATTTACTCAACACAGAGTTTCAACTGGAAGGCCAGTAACACTCTCAAATGAACATTCGAGTCCAAAAAGTGATTCTTAGTGCAGATATTCACTCAACACAGAGTTTCCACTGGAAGGCCAGAAACACTCTCAAATGCTCTTTCTGAGTAAAAAAAAGTGATTGTTAGTGCAGATATTCACTCAACACAGAGTTTCCACTGGAAGGCCAGAAACGCTCTCAAATCCACTTTCAGAGTTCATAAAAGTCATTCTTAGTGCAGATATTCACTCAACAGAGAGTTTTCACAAGAAGGCCAGAAACGCTCTCAAATGCACTTTCTGAGTCCAAAAAAGTGATTCTTAGTGCAGATATTCACTCAACAGAGAGTTTCCACAAGGTGGCCAGAAACGCTCTCAAATGCACTTTCAGACTCCAAAAATGTGATTCTTAGTGCAGTTCTTCACTCAACGCAGAGTTTACACTAGAAGGCCAGTAAAGCTCTCAAATGCACTTTCAGAGTTCAAAAAAGTCATTCTTAGTGCAGTTATTCACTCAACAGAGAGTTTTCACAAGAAGGCCAGTAAAGCTCTCAAATGCCCTTTAGGAGTCCAAAACAGTGATTCTTAGTGAGAGATATTTACTCAACACAGAGTTTCCACTGGAAGGCCAGAAACGCTCCAAATGCATTGTCAGAGTCCAAAAAAGTGATTGTTAGTGCAGATTTTCACTCAACAGAGAGTTTCCACTGTAAGGCCAGTAACACTCTCAAATGAACTTTCGGAGTCCAAAAAAGTGATTCTTAGTGCCGATATTCACTCAACACAGAGTTTCCACTGGAAGGCCAGAAACGCTCTCAAATGCACTTTCTGAGTCCAAAAAAGTGATTCTTAGTGCAGATATTCACTCAACAGAAAGTTTCCACAAAGAGGCCAGAAACGCTCTCAAATGCACTTTCGGAGTCCAAAAAAGTGATTCTTAGTGCAGATATTCACTCAACACAGAGTTTCCAGTAAAAGGCCAGAAACGCTCTCAAATGCATTTTCAGAGTCCAAAAAATTGATTCTTACTGCAAATATTCACTCAACAGAGGATTTCCACAAGAAGGCCAGGAAAGCTCTCAAATGCCCTTTAGGAGTCCAAAACACTGACTCTTAGTGAGAGATATTTACTCAACACAGAGTTTCCACTAGATGGCCAGAAACGCTCTCAAATGCACTTTCGGAGTACAAAAAGTGATTCTTACTGCAGATATTCACTCAACACAGAGTGTCCACTGGAAGGCCAGAAACGCTCTCAAATGCACTTTCAGAGTCCAAAAAAGTGATTCTTAGTGCAGATATTCACTCAACAGAGGATTTCCACAAGAAGGCCAGAAACGCTCTCAAATGCACTTTCTGAGTCCAAAAACGTGATTCTCAGCACAGTTACTCACTCAACTCAGAGTTTACACTAGATGGCCAGAAACGCTCTCAAATGCACTTTCTGTGTCCAAAAAAGTGATTGTTAGAGCAGATATTCACTCAACAGAGAGTTTCCAGTAAAAGGCCAGAAACGCTCTCTAAAGCACTTTCAGAGTAAAAAAAAAGTGATTGTTGTTGCAGATATTCACTCAACACAGAGTTTACACTGGAAGGCCAGAAACGCTCTCAAATGCGTTTTCGGAGTCCAAAAAAGTGATTCTTAGTGCAGATATTCACTCAACAGAGAGTTTCCAGTAAAAGGCCAGAAACGCTCTCTAAAGCACTTTCAGAGTAAAAAAAAAGTGATTGTTAGTGCAGATATTCACTCAACACAGAGTTTCCACTGGAAGGCCAGAAACGCTTTCAAATGAACTTTCTGAGTACAAAAAAGTGATTCTTAGTGCAGACATTAACTCAACCCAGAGTTTCCAGTAAAAGGCCAGAAACGCTCTCAAATGCATTTTCAGAGTCCAAAAAAGTGATTCTTAGTGCAGATATTCACTCAACACAGAGTTTCCACTGGAAGGCCAGAAACGCTCTCAAATGCATTTTCAGATTCCAAAAATTGATTCTTAGTGCAGATATTCACTCAACACAGAGTTTCCACTGGAAGGCCAGAAATGCTCTCAAATGCACTTTAGGAGTCCAAAAAGTGATTCTTACTGCAGATATTCACTGAACTCAGAGTTTACACTGGAAGGCCAGTAACACTCTCAAATGAACTTCTGAGTCCAAAAAGAGATTCTTAGTGCAGATATTCACTCAACACAGAGTTTCCACTGGAAGGCCAGAAACGCTCTCAAATCCACTTTCAGAGTCCAAAAAGTGATTCTTACTGCAGATATTCACTCAACAGAGAGTTTCCAGTAGAAGGCCAGAAACGCTCTCAAATGCACTTTCAGAATCCAAAATGTGATTCTCAGCGCAGTTCTTCACTCAACACAGAGTTTACACTAGATGGCCAGAAACGCTCTCAAATGCACTTTCGGAGTCCAAAAAAGTGATTCTTAGTGCAGATATTCACTCAACAGAAAGTTTCCACAAAACAGCCAGAAACGCTCTCAAATGCATTTTCAGAGTCCAAATAAGTGATTGTTAGTGCAGATATTCACTCAACACAGAGTTTCCACTGGAAGGCTAGAAACACTCTCAAATGCACTTTAGGAGTCCAAAAAAGTGATTCCTAGTGAGAGATATTTACTCAACACAGAGTTTCAACTGGAAGGCCAGTAACACTCTCAAATGAACATTCGGAGTCCAAAAAAGTGATTCTTAGTGCAGATATTCACTCAACACAGAGTTTCCACTGGAAGGCCAGAAACACTCTCAAATGCTCTTTCTGAGTCCAAAAAAGTGATTCTTAGTGCAGATATTCACTCAACACAGAGTTTCCACTGGAAGGCCAGAAACGCTCTCAAATCCACTTTCAGAGTTCATAAAAGTCATTCTTACTGCAGATATTCACTCAACAGAGAGTTTTCACAAGAAGGCCAGAAACGCTCTCAAATGCACTTTCTGAGTCCAAAAAAGTGATTCTTAGTGCAGATATTCACTCAACAGAGAGTTTCCACAAGAAGGCCAGAAACGCTCTCAAATGCACTTTCAGACTCCAAAAATGTGATTCTTAGTGCAGTTCTTCACTCAACGCAGAGTTTACACTAGGTGGCCAGAAACGCTCTCAAATGCACTTTCAGAGTTCAAAAAAGTCATTCTTAGTGCAGTTATTCACTCAACAGAGAGTTTTCACAAGAAGGCCAGTAAAGCTGTCAAATGCCCTTTAGGAGTCCAAAACAGTGATTCTTAGTGAGAGATATTTACTCAACACAGAGTTTCCACTAGATGGCCAGAAACGCTCTCAAATGCACTTTCGGAGTACAAAAAAGTGATTCTTACTGCAGATTTTCACTCAACACAGAGTTTCCACTGGAAGGCCAGAAACGCTCACAAATGCACTTTAGGAGTCCAAAAAAGTGATTGTTAGTGAGAGATATTTACTCAACACAGAGTTTCCACTGGAAGGCCAGAAACGCTCCAAATGCATTGTCAGAGTCCAAAAAAGTGATTGTTAGTGCAGATTTTCACTCAACAGAGAGTTTTCACAAGAAGGCCAGTAACACTCTCAAATGAACTTTCGAGTCCAAAAAAGTGATTCTTAGTGCCGATATTCACTCAACACAGAGTTTCCACTGGAAGGCCAGAAACGCTCTCAAATGCACTTTCGAGTCCAAAAAGTGATTCTTAGTGCAGATATTCACTCAACACAGAGTTTCCTGTAAAAGGCCAGAAACGCTCTCAAATGCATTTCAGAGTCAAAAATTGATTCTTACTGCAAATATTCACTCAACAGAGAGTTTCCACTGGAAGGCCAGAAACGCTCTCAAATCCACTTTCAGAGTTCATAAAAGTCATTCTTAGTGCAGATATTCACTCAACAGAGAGTTTTCACAAGAAGGCCAGGAAAGCTCAAATGCCCTTTAGGAGTCCAAAACACTGATTCTTAGTGAGAGATATTTACTCAACACAGAGTTTCCTCTAGATGGCCAGAAACGCTCTCAAATGCACTTTCGGAGTACAAAAAGTGATTCTTACTGCAGATATTCACTCAACACAGAGTGTCCACTGGAAGGCCAGAAACGCTCTCAAATGCACTTTCAGAGTCCAAAAAGTGATTCTTAGTGCAGATATTCACTCAACAGAGGATTTCCACAAGAAGGCCAGAAACGCTCTCAAATGCACTTTCTGAGTCCAAAACATGATTCTCAGCACAGTTACTCACTCAACTCAGAGTTTACACTAGATGGCCAGAAACGCTCTCAAATGCACTTTCTGTGTCCAAAAAAGTGATTGTTAGAGCAGATATTCACTCAACAGAGAGTTTCCACTGGAAGGCCAGAAATGCTCTCAAATGCACTTTCAGAGTCCAAAAGTGATTCTTAGTGCAGATATTCACTCAACAGAGGGTTTCCACAAGAAGGCCAGAAACGCTCTCAAATGCACTTTCTGAGTCCAAAAACGTGATTCTCAGCGCAGTTACTCACTCAACTCAGAGTTTACACTAGAAGGCCAGAATCGCTCTCAAATGCACTTTAGGAGTGCAAAAAAGTGATTCCTAGTGAGAGATATTTACTCAACAAAGAGTTTCCACTAGATGGCCAAAAACGCCCTCAAATGCACTTTCGGAGTCCAAAAAAGTGATTCTTACTGCAGATATTCACTCAACACAGAGTTTCCACTGGAAGGCCAGAAACGCTCTCAAATGCACTTTCTGTGTCCAAAAAAGTGATTGTTAGAGCAGATATTCACTCAACCCAGAGTTTCCAGTAAAAGGCCAGAAACGCTCTCAAAAGCACTTTCAGCGTCCAAAAAAGTGATTCTTAGTGCAGATATTAACTCAACACAGAGTTTCCAGTAAAAGGCCAGAAACGCTCTCAGAAGCACTTTCTGAGTCCAAAACAGTGATTCTTAGTGCAGATATTCACTCAACACAGAGTTTACACTGGAAGGCCAGTAACGCTCAGAAATGAACTTTAGGAGTCCAAAAAAGTGATTCTTAGTGCAGATATTCACTCAACAGAGAGTTTCCAGTAAAAGGCCAGAAACGCTCTCAAAAGCACTTTCAGAGTAAAAAAAAGTGATTGTTAGTGCAGATATTCACTCAACACAGAGTTTACAATAGATGGCCAGAAACGCTCTCAAATGCACTTTCTGTGTCCAAAAAAGTGATTCTTAGTGCAGATATTCACTCAACACAGAGTTTCCACTGGAAGGCCAGTAACGCTCTCAAATGCATTTTCGGAGTCCAAAAAGTGATTCTTAGTGCAGATATTCACTCAACAGAGAGTTTCAAGTAAAAGGCCAGAAACGCTCTCTAAAGCACTTTCAGAGTAAAAAAAAAGTGATTGTTAGTGCAGATATTCACTCAACACAGAGTTTCCACTGGAAGGCCAGAAACGCTTTCAAATGCACTTTCTGTGTCCAAAAAAGTGATTCTTAGTGCAGATATTCACTCAACACAGAGTTTCCACTGGAATGCCAGAAACGCTCTCAAATGCACTTTCTGTGTCCAAAAAAGTGATTGTTAGAACAGATATTCACTCAATACAGAGTTTCCACTGGAAGGCCAGAAACGCTTTCAAATGAACTTTCTGAGTACAAAAAAGTGATTCTTAGTGCAGATATTAACTCAACCCAGAGTTTCCAGTAAAAGGCCAGAAACGCTCACAAATGCATTTTCAGAGTCCAAAAAATTGATTCTTACTGCAGTTATTCACTCAACACAGAGTTTCCACTGGAAGGCCAGAAACTCTCTCAAATGCACTTTCAGATTCCAAAAAATTGATTCTTAGTGCAGATATTCACTCAACACAGAGTTTACAATAGATGGCCAGAAACGCTGTCAAATGCACTTTCTGTTTCCAAAAAAGTGATTCTTAGTGCAGATATTCACTCAACACAGAGTTTCAGTAAAGGCCAGAAACGCTCTCAAATGCATTTTCAGAGTCCAAAAATTGATTCTTACTGCAAATATTCACTCAACAGAGAGTTTCCACTGGAAGGCCAGAAACGCTCTCAAATCCACTTTCAGAGTTCATAAAAGTCATTCTTAGTGCAGATATTCACTCAACAGAGAGTTTTCACAAGAAGGCCAGGAAAGCTCTCAAATGCCCTTTAGGAGTCCAAAACACTGATTCTTAGTGAGAGATATTTACTCAACACAGAGTTTCCACTAGATGGCCAGAAACGCTCTCAAATGCACTTTCGGAGTACAAAAAAGTGATTCTTACTGCAGATATTCACTCAACACAGAGTGTCCACTGGAAGGCCAGAAACGCTCTCAAATGCACTTTCAGAGTCCAAAAAAGTGATTCTTAGTGCAGATATTCACTCAACAGAGGATTTCCACAAGAAGGCCAGAAACGCTCTCAAATGCACTTTCTGAGTCCAAAAACATGATTCTCAGCACAGTTACTCACTCAACTCAGAGTTTACACTAGATGGCCAGAAACGCTCTCAAATGCACTTTCTGTGTCCAAAAAAGTGATTGTTAGAGCAGATATTCACTCAATACAGAGTTTCCACAGGAAGGCCAGAATCGCTCTCAAATGCACTTTAGGAGTGCAAAAAAGTGATTCCTAGTGAGAGATATTTACTCAACAGAGTTTAAACTAGATGGCCAAAAACGCCCTCAAATGCACTTTCGGAGTCCAAAAAAGTGATTCTTACTGCAGATATTCACTCAACACAGAGTTTCCACTGGAAGGCCAGAAACGCTCTCAAATGCACTTTCTGTGTCCAAAAAAGTGATTCTTAGTGCAGATATTCACTCAACACAGAGTTTCCACTGGAATGCCAGAAACGCTCTCAAATGCACTTTCTGTGTCCAAAAAGTGATTGTTAGAACAGATATTCACTCAATACAGAGTTTCCACTGGAAGGCCAGAAACGCTTTCAAATGAACTTTCTGAGTACAAAAAAGTGATTGTTAGTGCAGATATTAACTCAACCCAGAGTTTCCAGTAAAAGGCCAGAAACGCTCTCAAAAGCACTTTCAGCGTGCAAAAAAGTGATTCTTAGTGCAGATATTAACTCAACACAGAGTTTCCTGGAGAATGCCAGAAACTCTCTCAGAAGAACTTTCTGAGTCCAAAACAGTGATTCTTAGTGGAGATATTCACTCAACACAGAGTTTCCACTGGAAGGCCAGAAATGCTCTCAAATGCACTTCTGAGTCCAAAAAAGTGATTGTTAGTGCAGATATTCACTCAACACAGAGTTTACACTGGAATGCCAGTAACGCTCAGAAATGAACTTTGGGAGTCCAAAAAAGTGCTTCTTAGTACAGATATTCACTCAACACAGAGTTTCCAGTAAAAGGCCAGAAACGCTCTCAAATGCATTTTCAGAGTCCAAAAAATTGATTCTTACTGCAAATATTCACTCAACAGAGAGTTTCCACTGGAAGGCCAGAAATGCTCTCAAATGCACTTTCAGAGTCCAAAAAAGTGATTCTTAGTGCAGATATTCACTCAACAGAGGGTTTCCACAAGAAGGCCAGAAACGCTCTCAAATGCACTTTCTGAGTCCAAAAACGTGATTCTCAGCGCAGTTACTCACTCAACTCAGAGTTTACACTAGATGGCCAGAAACGGTCTCAAATGCACTTTCAGAGTCCAAAAAAGTGATTGTTAGAGCAGATATTCACTCAATACAGAGTTTCCACTGGAAGGCCAGAAACGCTCTCAAAAGCACTTTCAGCGTCCAAAAAAGTGATTCTTAGTGCAGATATTAACTCAACACAGAGTTTCCAGTAAAAGGCCAGAAACGCTCTCAGAAGCACTTTCTGAGTCCAAAACAGTGATTCTTAGTGCAGATATTCACTCAACACAGAGTTTACACTGGAAGGCCAGTAACGCTCAGAAATGAACTTTAGGAGTCCAAAAAAGTGATTCTTAGTGCAGATATTCACTCAACAGAGAGTTTCCAGTAAAAGGCCAGAAACGCTCTCAAAAGCACTTTCAGAGTAAAAAAAAGTGATTGTTAGTGCAGATATTCACTCAACACAGAGTTTACAATAGATGGCCAGAAACGCTCTCAAATGCACTTTCTGTGTCCAAAAAAGTGATTCTTAGTGCAGATATTCACTCAACACAGAGTTTCCACTGGAAGGCCAGTAACGCTCTCAAATGCATTTTCGGAGTCCAAAAAAGTGATTCTTAGTGCAGATATTCACTCAACAGAGAGTTTCAAGTAAAAGGCCAGAAACGCTCTCTAAAGCACTTTCAGAGTAAAAAAAAAGTGATTGTTAGTGCAGATATTCACTCAACACAGAGTTTCCACTGGAAGGCCAGAAACGCTTTCAAATGAACTTTCTGAGTACAAAAAAGTGATTCTTAGTGCAGATATTAACTCAACCCAGAGTTTCCAGTAAAAGGCCAGAAACGCTCTCAAATGCATTTTCAGAGTCCAAAAAATTGATTCTTACTGCAGTTATTCACTCAACACAGAGTTTCCACTGGAAGGCCAGAAACTCTCTCAAATGCACTTTCAGATTCCAAAAAATTGATTCTTAGTGCAGATATTCACTCAACACAGAGTTTACAATAGATGGCCAGAAACGCTCTCAAATGCACTTTCAGAGTCAAAAAAATTGATTCTTACTGCAGATATTTTCTCAACATAGAGGTTACTGGGGAAGGCTAGAAACGCTCTCAAAAGCACTTTCAGCGTCCAAAAAAGTGATTCTTAGTGCAGATATTAACTCAACACAGAGTTTCCTGGAGAATGCCAGAAACTCTCTCAGAAGCACTTTCTGAGTCCAAAACAGTGATTCTTAGTGCAGATATTCACTCAACACAGAGTTTTCCTTGGAAGGCCAGAAACGCTCTCAAGTGCACTTTCTGAGTCCAATAAAGTGATTCTTAGTGCAGAGATTCACTCAAAACAGAGTTTCCAGTAAAAGGCCAGTAACGCTCAGAAATGAACTTTCTGAGGCCAAAAAATTGATTCTTACTGCAAATATTCACTCAACAGAGAGTTTCCAGTGGAAGGCCAGAAATGCTCTCAAATGTACTTTTAGCGTCCAAGAAATTGATTTTTACTGCAGATATTCTCTCAACATAGAGGTTCCTGGGAAGGCTAGAAACGCTCTCAAAAGCACTTTCAGCGTCCAAAAAAGTGATTCTTAGTGCAGATATTAACTCAACCCAGAGTTTCCTGTAAAAGGCCAGACACTCTCTCAGAAGCACTTTCTGAGTCCAAAACAGTGATTCTTAGTGCAGATATTCACTCAACACAGAGTTTCCACTGGAAGGCCAGAAATGCTCTCAAAAGCACTTTCAGAGTAAAAAAAAGTGATTGTTAGTGCAGATATTCACTCAACACAGAGTTTCCACTGGAAGGCCAGAAACACTTTCAAATGAACTTTCTGAGTACAAAAAAGTGATTCTTAGTGCAGATATTAACTCAACCCAGAGTTTCCAGTAAAAGGCCAGAAACGCTCTCAAATGCATTTTCAGAGTCCAAAAATTGATTCTTACTGCACATATTCACTCAACACAGAGTTTCCACTGGAAGGCCAGAAACGCTCTCAAATGCACTTTCAGATTCAAAAATTGATTCTTAGTGCAGATATTCACTCAACACAGAGTTTACAATAGATGGCCAGAAACGCTCTCAAATGCACTTTCAGAGTCCAAAAAAGTGATTCTTAATGCAGATATTCACTCAACACAGAGTTTCCAGTAAAAGGCCAGAAACGCTCTCAAATGCATTTTCAGAGTCCAGAAAATTGATTCTTACTGCAAATATTCACTCAACAGAGAGTTTCCACTGGAAGGCCAGAAATGCTCTCAAATGCACTTTTAGAGTCCAAAAATTGATTCTTACTGCAGATATTCTCTCAACATACAGGTTCCTGGGGAAGGCTAAAAAAGCTCTCAAAAGCACTATCAGCGTCCAAAAAAGTGATTCTTAGTGCAGATATTAACTCAACACAGAGTTTCCACTATAATTCCAGAAATGCTCTCAAATGCACTTTCTGAGTCCAAAAAAAATGATTGTGCAGATATTCACTCAACACAGAGTTTCCAGTAAAAGGCCAGAAAACGCTCTCAGAAGCACTTTCAGATTCCAAAAAGTGATTCTTAGTGCAGATATTAACTCAACCCAGAGTTTCCTGTAAAAGGCCAGACACTCTCTCAGAAGCACTTTCTGAGTCCAAAAAAGTGATTCTTAGTGCAGATATTCACTCAACACAGAGTTTCCACTGGAAGGCCAGAAATGCTCTCAAACGCACTTTCTGAGTCCAAAAAAATGACTGTGCAGATATTCACTCAACACAGAGTTTCCAGTAAAAGGCCAGAAACGCTCTCAGAAGCACTTTCTGAGTCCAAAACAATGATTCTTAGTGCAGATATTCACTCAAAACAGAGTTTACACTGGAAGGCCAGTAACGCTCAGAAATGAACTTTGGAGTCCAAAAAGTGATTCTTAGTGCAGATATACACTCAACAGAGAGTTTCCAGTAACATGCCAGAAACGCTCTCAAAAGCACTTTCAGAGTAAAAAAAAGTGATTGTTAGTGCAGATATTCACTCAACACAGAGTTTCCACTGGAAGGCCAGAAACGCTTTCAAATGAACTTTCTGAGTACAAAAAGTGATTCTTAGTGCAGATATTAACTCAACCCAGAGTTTCCAGTAAAAGGCCAGAAACGCTCTCAAATGCATTTTCAGAGTCCAAAAAATTGATTCTTACTGCACATATTCACTCAACACAGAGTTTCCACTGGAAGGCCAGAAACGCTCTCAAATGCACTTTCAGATTCCAAAAAATTGATTCTTAGTGCAGATATTCACTCAACACAAAGTTTACAATAGATGGCCAGAAACGCTCTCAAATGCATTTTCAGAGTCCAAAAAATTGATTCTTACTGCAAATATTCACTCAACAGAGAGTTTCCACTGGAAGGCCAGAAATGCTCTCAAATGCAATTTTAGAGTCCAAAAAATTGATTCTTACTGCAGATATTTTCTCAACATAGAGGTTCCTGGGGAAGGCTAGAAACGCTCTCAAAAGCACTTTCAGCGTCCAAAAGTGATTCTTAGTGCAGATATTAACTCAACACAGAGTTTCCTGGAGAATGCCAGAAACTCTCTCAGAAGCTTTTTGAGTCAAAAACAGTGATTCTTAGTGCAGATATTCACTCAACACAGAGTTTTCACTGGAAGGCCAGAAACGCTCTCAAATGCACTTTCTGAGTCAATAAAGTGATTCTTAGTGCAGAGATTCACTCAAAACAGATTTTCCAGTAAAAGGCCAGAAACGCTCAGAAATGAACTTTCTGAGGCCAAAAAATTGATTCTTACTGCAAATATTCACTCAACAGAGAGTTTCCACTGGAAGGCCAGAAATGCTCTCAAATGTACTTTTAGAGTCCAAAAAATTGATTTTTACTGCAGATATTCTCTCAACATAGAGGTTCCTGGGAAGGCTAGAAACGCTCTCAAAAGCACTTTCAGCGTCCAAAAAAGTGATTCTTAGTGCAGAGATTCACTCAAAACAGAGTTTACAATAGATGGCCAGAAACGCTCTCAAATGCACTTTCAGCGTCCAAAAAAGTGATTCTTAGTGCAGATATTAACTCAACACAGAGTTTCCTGGAGAATGCCAGAAACTCTCTCAGAAGCACTTTCTGTGTCCAAAAAGTGATTCTTAATGCAGATATTCACTCAACACAGAGTTTCCAGTAAAAGGCCAGAAACGCTCTAAATGCATTTTCAGGGTCCAAAAAATTGATTCTTACTGCAAATATTCACTCAACAGAGAGTTTCCACTGGAAGGCCAGAAATGCTCTAAAAATGCACTTTTAGAGTCCAAAAAATTGATTCTTACTGCAGATATTTTCTCAACATAGAGGTTCCTGTAAAAGGCCAGACACTCTCTCAGAAGCACTTTCTGAGTCCAAAACAGTGATTCTTAGTGCAGATATTCACTCAACACAGAGTTTCCACTGGAAGGCCAGAAATGCTCTCAAAAGCACTTTCAGAGTAAAAAAAAGTGATTGTTAGTGCAGATATTCACTCAACACAGAGTTTCCACTGGAAGGCCAGAAACGCTTTCAAATGAACTTTCTGAGTACAAAAAAGTGATTCTTAGTGCAGATATTAACTCAACCCAGAGTTTCCAGTAAAAGGCCAGAAAACGCTCTCAAATGCATTTTCAGAGTAAAAAAAGTGATTGTTAGTGCAGATATTCACTCAACACAGAGTTTCCACTGGAAGGCCAGAAACGCTTTCAAATGAACTTTCTGAGTACAAAAAGTGATTCTTAGTGCAGATATTAACTCAACCCAGAGTTTCCAGTAAAAGGCCAGAAAACGCTCTCAAATGCATTTTCAGAGTCCAAAAATTGATTCTTACTGCACATATTCACTCAACACAGAGTTTCCACTGGAAGGCCAGAAACGCTCTCAAATGCACTTTCAGATTCCAAAAAATTGATTCTTAGTGCAGATATTCACTCAACACAGAGTTTACAATAGATGGCCAGAAACGCTCTCAAATGCACTTTCAGAGTCCAAAAAAGTGATTCTTAATGCAGATATTCACTCAACACAGAGTTTCCAGTAAAAGGCCAGAAACGCTCTCAAATGCATTTTCAGAGTCCAGAAAATTGATTCTTACTGCAAATATTCACTCAACAGAGAGTTTCCACTGGAAGGCCAGAAATGCTCTCAAATGCACTTTTAGAGTCCAAAAAATTGATTCTTACTGCAGATATTCTCTCAACATACAGGTTCCTGGGGAAGGCTAAAAAAGCTCTCAAAAGCACTATCAGCGTCCAAAAAAGTGATTCTTAGTGCAGATATTAACTCAACACAGAGTTTCCACTATAATTCCAGAAATGCTCTCAAATGCACTTTCTGAGTCCAAAAAAATGATTGTGCAGATATTCACTCAACACAGAGTTTCCAGTAAAAGGCCAGAAACGCTCTCAGAAGCACTTTCAGATTCCAAAAAAGTGATTCTTAGTGCAGATATTAACTCAACCCAGAGTTTCCTGTAAAAGGCCAGACACTCTCTCAGAAGCACTTTCTGAGTCCAAAAAGTGATTCTTAGTGCAGATATTTACTCAACACAGAGTTTCCACTGGAAGGCCAGAAATGCTCTCAAACGCACTTTCTGAGTCCAAAAAAATGATTGTGCAGATATTCACTCAACACAGAGTTTCCAGTAAAAGGCCAGAAACGCTCTCAGAAGCACTTTCTGAGTCAAAACAATGATTCTTAGTGCAGATATTCACTCAACACAGAGTTTACACTGGAAGGCCAGTAACGCTCAGAAATGAACTTTCGGAGTCCAAAAAGTGATTCTTAGTGCAGATATACACTCAACAGAGAGTTTCCAGTAACATGCCAGAAACGCTCTCAAAAGCACTTTCAGAGTAAAAAAGTGATTGTTAGTGCAGATATTCACTCAACACAGAGTTTCCACTGGAAGGCCAGAAACGCTTTCAAATGAACTTTCTGAGTACAAAAAGTGATTCTTAGTGCAGATATTAACTCAACCCAGAGTTTCCAGTAAAAGGCCAGAAACGCTCTCAAATGCATTTTCAGAGTCCAAAAAATTGATTCTTACTGCACATATTCACTCAACACAGAGTTTACAATAGATGGCCAGAAACGCTCTCAAATGCATTTTCAGAGTCCAAAAAATTGATTCTTACTGCAAATATTCACTCAACAGAGAGTTTCCACTGGAAGGCCAGAAATGCTCTCAAATGCACTTTTAGAGTCCAAAAAATTGATTCTTACTGCAGATATTTTCTCAACATAGAGGTTCCTGGGGAAGGCTAGAAACGCTCTCAAAAGCACTTTCAGCGTCCAAAAAAGTGATTCTTAGTGCAGATATTAACTCAACACAGAGTTTCCTGGAGAATGCCAGAAACTCTCTCAGAAGCACTTTTTGAGTCCAAAACAGTGATTCTTAGTGCAGATATTCACTCAACACAGAGTTTTCACTGGAAGGCCAGAAACGCTCTCAAATGCACTTTCTGAGTCCAATAAAGTGATTCTTAGTGCAGAGATTCACTCAAAACAGAGTTTCCAGTAAAAGGCCAGTAACGCTCAGAAATGAACTTTCTGAGGCCAAAAAATTGATTCTTACTGCAAATATTCACTCAACAGAGAGTTTCCACTGGAAGGCCAGAAATGCTCTCAAATGTACTTTTAGAGTCCAAAAAATTGATTTTTACTGCAGATATTCTCTCAACATAGAGGTTCCTGGGGAAGGCTAGAAACGCTCTCAAAAGCACTTTCAGCGTCCAAAAAAGTGATTCTTAGTGCAGAGATTCACTCAAAACAGAGTTTACAATAGATGGCCAGAAACGCTCTCAAATGCACTTTCAGCGTCCAAAAAAGTGATTCTTAGTGCAGATATTAACTCAACACAGAGTTTCCTGGAGAATGCCAGAAACTCTCTCAGAAGCACTTTCTGTGTCCAAAAAAGTGATTCTTAATGCAGATATTCACTCAACACAGAGTTTCAGTAAAAGGCCAGAAACGCTCTAAATGCATTTTCAGGGTCCAAAAAATTGATTCTTACTGCAAATATTCACTCAACAGAGAGTTTCCACTGGAAGGCCAGAAATGCTCTCAAAAGCACTTTCAGCGTCCAAAAAAGTGATTCTTAGTGCAGATATTAACTCAACACAGAGTTTCCTGGAGAATGCCAGAAACTCTCTCAGAAGCACTTTCTGAGTCCAAAACAGTGATTCTTAGTGCAGATATCACTCAACACAGAGTTTTCCTTGGAAGGCCAGAAACGCTCTCAAGTGCACTTTCTGAGTCCAATAAAGTGATTCTTAGTGCAGAGATTCACTCAAAACAGAGTTTCCAGTAAAAGGCCAGTAACGCTCAGAAATGAACTTTCTGAGGCCAAAAAATTGATTCTTACTGCAAATATTCACTCAACAGAGAGTTTCCAGTGGAAGGCCAGAAATGCTCTCAAATGTACTTTTAGCGTCCAAGAAATTGATTTTTACTGCAGATATTCTCTCAACATAGAGGTTCCTGGGGAAGGCTAGAAACGCTCTCAAAAGCACTTTCAGCGTCCAAAAAAAGTGATTCTTAGTGCAGATATTAACTCAACCCAGAGTTTCCTGTAAAAGGCCAGACACTCTCTCAGAAGCACTTTCTGAGTCCCAAACAGTGATTCTTAGTGCAGATATTCACTCAACACAGAGTTTCCACTGGAAGGCCAGAAATGCTCTCAAAAGCACTTTCAGAGTAAAAAAAAGTGATTGTTAGTGCAGATATTCACTGAACACAGAGTTTCCACTGGAAGGCCAGAAACTCTTTCAAATGAACTTTCTGAGTACAAAAAGTGATTCTTAGTGCAGATATTAACTCAACCCAGAGTTTCCAGTAAAAGGCCAGAAACGCTCTCAAATGCATTTTCAGAGTAAAAAAGTGATTGTTAGTGCAGATATTCACTCAACACAGAGTTTCCACTGGAAGGCCAGAAACGCTTTCAAATGAACTTTCTGAGTACAAAAAGTGATTCTTAGTGCAGATATTAACTCAACCCAGAGTTTCCAGTAAAAGGCCAGAAACGCTCTCAAATGCATTTTCAGAGTCCAAAAATTGATTCTTACTGCACATATTCACTCAACACAGAGTTTCCACTGGAAGGCCAGAAACGCTCTCAAATGCACTTTCAGATTCCAAAAATTGATTCTTAGTGCAGATATTCACTCAACACAGAGTTTACACTAGATGGCCAGAAACGCTCTCAAATGCACTTTCTGTGTCCAAAAGTGATTCTTAATGCAGATATTCACTCAACACAGAGTTTCCAGTAAAAGGCCAGAAACGCTCTCAAATGCATTTTCAGAGTCCAGAAAATTGATTCTTACTGCAAATATTCACTCAACAGAGAGTTTCCACTGGAAGGCCAGAAATGCTCTCAAATGCACTTTAGAGTCCAAAAATTGATTCTTACTGCAGATATTTTCTCAACATACAGGTTCCTGGGGAAGGCTAAAAAAGCTCTCAAAAGCACTATCAGCGTCCAAAAAAGTGATTCTTAGTGCAGATATTAACTCAACACAGAGTTTCCACTATAATTCCAGAAATGCTCTCAAATGCACTTTCTGAGTCCAAAAAAAATGATTGTGCAGATATTCACTCAACACAGAGTTTCCAGTAAAAGGCCAGAAACGCTCTCAGAAGCACTTTCAGATTCCAAAAAGTTATTCTTAGTGCAGATATTAACTCAACCCAGAGTTTCCTGTAAAAGGCCAGACACTCTCTCAGAAGCACTTTCTGAGTCCAAAAAAGTGATTCTTAGTGCAGATATTCACTCAACACAGAGTTTCCACTGGAAGGCCAGAAATGCTCTCAAAAGCACTTTCAGAGTAAAAAAAAGTGATTGTTAGTGCAGATATTCACTCAACACAGAGTTTCCACTGGAAGGCCAGAAACTCTTTCAAATGAACTTTCTGAGTACAAAAAAGTGATTCTTAGTGCAGATATTAACTCAACCCAGAGTTTCCAGTAAAAGGCCAGAAACGCTCTCAAATGCATTTTCAGAGTAAAAAAAAGTGATTGTTAGTGCAGATATTCACTCAACACAGAGTTTCCACTGGAAGGCCAGAAACGCTTTCAAATGAACTTTCTGAGTACAAAAAAGTGATTCTTAGTGCAGATATTAACTCAACCCAGAGTTTCCAGTAAAAGGCCAGAAACGCTCTCAAATGCATTTTCAGAGTCCAAAAAATTGATTCTTACTGCACATATTCACTCAACACAGAGTTTCCACTAGATGGCCAGAAACGCTCTCAAATGCACTTTCTGTGTCCAAAAAAGTGATTCTTAATGCAGATATTCACTCAACACAGAGTTTCCAGTAAAAGGCCAGAAACGCTCTCAAATGCATTTTCAGAGTCCAGAAAATTGATTCTTACTGCAGATATTCACTCAACACAGAGTTTCCAGTAAAAGGCCAGAAACGCTCTCAAATGCATTTTCAGAGTCCAGAAAATTGATTCTTACTGCAAATATTCACTCAACAGAGAGTTTCCACTGGAAGGCCAGAAATGCTCTCAAATGCACTTTTAGAGTCCAAAAAATTGATTCTTACTGCAGATATTCTCTCAACATACAGGTTCCTGGGGAAGGCTAAAAAAGCTCTCAAAAGCACTATCAGCGTCCAAAAAAGTGATTCTTAGTGCAGATATTAACTCAACACAGAGTTTCCACTATAATTCCAGAAATGCTCTCAAATGCACTTTCTGAGTCCAAAAAAAATGATTGTGCAGATATTCACTCAACACAGAGTTTCCAGTAAAAGGCCAGAAACGCTCTCAGAAGCACTTTCAGATTCCAAAAAAGTGATTCTTAGTGCAGATATTAACTCAACCCAGAGTTTCCTGTAAAAGGCCAGACACTCTCTCAGAAACACTTTCTGAGTCCAAAAAAGTGATTCTTAGTGCAGATATTCACTCAACACAGAGTTTCCACTGGAAGGCCAGTAACGCTCAGAAATGCACTTTTAGAGTCCAAAAAATTGATTCTTACTGCAGATATTTTCTCAACATAGAGGTTCCTGGGGAAGGCTAGAAACGCTCTCAAAAGCACTTTCAGCGTCCAAAAAAGTGATTCTTAGTGCAGATATTAACTCAACACAGAGTTTCCTGGAGAATGCCAGAAACTCTCTCAGAAGCACTTTTTGAGTCCAAAACAGTGATTCTTAGTGCAGATATTCACTCAACACAGAGTTTCCACTGGAAGGCCAGAAATGCTCTCAAAAGCACTTTCAGAGTAAAAAAAAGTGATTGTTAGTGCAGATATTCACTCAACACAGAGTTTCCACTGGAAGGCCAGAAACTCTTTCAAATGAACTTTCTGAGTACAAAAAAGTGATTCTTAGTGCAGATATTAACTCAACCCAGAGTTTCCAGTAAAAGGCCAGAAACGCTCTCAAATGCATTTTCAGAGTAAAAAAAAGTGATTGTTAGTGCAGATATTCACTCAACACAGAGTTTCCACTGGAAGGCCAGAAAAGCTTTCAAATGAACTTTCTGAGTACAAAAAAGTGATTCTTAGTGCAGATATTAACTCAACCCAGAGTTTCCAGTAAAAGGCCAGAAACGCTCTCAAATGCATTTTCAGCGTCCAAAAAAGTGATTCTTAGTGCAGATATTAACTCAACACAGAGTTTCCACTATAATTCCAGAAATGCTCTCAAATGCACTTTCTGAGTCCAAAAAAATGATTGTGCAGATATTCACTCAACACAGAGTTTCCAGTAAAAGGCCAGAAACGCTCTCAGAAGCACTTTCAGATTCCAAAAAAGTGATTCTTAGTGCAGATATTAACTCAACCCAGAGTTTCCTGTAAAAGGCCAGACACTCTCTCAGAAGCACTTTCTGAGTCCAAAAAAGTGATTCTTAGTGCAGATATTCATTCAACACAGAGTTTACACTGGAAGGCCAGTAACGCTCAGAAATGAACTTTCGGAGTCCAAAAAAGTGATTCTTAGTGCAGATATACACTCAACAGAGAGTTTCCAGTAACATGCCAGAAACGCTCTCAAAAGCACTTTCAGAGTAAAAAAAAGTGATTGTTAGTGCAGATATTCACTCAACACAGAGTTTCCACTGGAAGGCCAGAAACGCTTTCAAATGAACTTTCTGAGTACAAAAAAGTGATTCTTAGTGCAGATATTAACTCAACCCAGAGTTTCCAGTAAAAGGCCAGAAACGCTCTCAAATGCATTTTCAGAGTCCAAAAATTGATTCTTACTGCACATATTCACTCAACACAGAGTTTCCACTGGAAGGCCAGAAACGCTCTCAAATGCACTTTCAGATTCCAAAAATTGATTCTTAGTGCAGATATTCACTCAACACAGAGTTTACACTAGATGGCCAGAAACGCTCTCAAATGCACTTTCTGTGTCCAAAAAAGTGATTCTTAATGCAGATATTCACTCAACACAGAGTTTCCAGTAAAAGGCGAGAAATGCTCTCAAATGCATTTTCAGAGTCCAGAAAATTGATTCTTACTGCAAATATTCACTCAACAGAGAGTTTCCACTGGAAGGCCAGAAATGCTCTCAAATGCACTTTTAGAGTCCAAAAAATTGATTCTTACTGCAGATATTCTCTCAACATACAGGTTCCTGGGGAAGGCTAAAAAAGCTCTCAAAAGCACTATCAGCGTCCAAAAAAGTGATTCTTAGTGCAGATATTAACTCAACACAGAGTTTCCACTATAATTCCAGAAATGCTCTCAAATGCACTTTCTGAGTCCAAAAAAATGATTGTGCAGATATTCACTCAACACAGAGTTTCCAGTAAAAGGCCAGAAACGCTCTCAGAAGCACTTTCAGATTCCAAAAAAGTGATTCTTAGTGCAGATATTAACTCAACCCAGAGTTTCCTGTAAAAGGCCAGACACTCTCTCAGAAGCACTTTCTGAGTCCAAAAAAGTGATTCTTAGTGCAGATATTCACTCAACACAGAGTTTCCACTGGAAGGCCAGAAATGCTCTCAAAAGCACTTTCAGAGTAAAAAAGTGATTGTTAGTGCAGATATTCACTCAACACAGAGTTTCCACTGGAAGGCCAGAAACTCTTTCAAATGAACTTTCTGAGTACAAAAAAGTGATTCTTAGTGCAGATATTAACTCAACCCAGAGTTTCCAGTAAAAGGCCAGAAACGCTCTCAAATGCATTTTCAGAGTAAAAAAAAGTGATTGTTAGTGCAGATATTCACTCAACACAGAGTTTCCACTGGAAGGCCAGAAACGCTTTCAAATGAACTTTCTGAGTACAAAAAAGTGATTCTTAGTGCAGATATTAACTCAACCCAGAGTTTCCAGTAAAAGGCCAGAAACGCTCTCAAATGCATTTTCAGAGTCCAAAAAATTGATTCTTACTGCACATATTCACTCAACACAGAGTTTCCACTGGAAGGCCAGAAACGCTCTCAAATGCACTTTCAGATTCCAAAAAATTGATTCTTAGTGCAGATATTCACTCAACACAGAGTTTACACTAGATGGCCAGAAACGCTCTCAAATGCACTTTCTGTGTCCAAAAAAGTGATTCTTAATGCAGATATTCACTCAACACAGAGTTTCCAGTAAAAGGCCAGAAACGCTCTCAAATGCATTTTCAGAGTCCAGAAAATTGATTCTTACTGCAAATATTCACTCAACAGAGAGTTTCCACTGGAAGGCCAGAAATGCTCTCAAATGCACTTTTAGAGTCCAAAAAATTGATTCTTACTGCAGATATTCTCTCAACATACAGGTTCCTGGGGAAGGCTAAAAAAGCTCTCAAAAGCACTATCAGCGTCCAAAAAAGTGATTCTTAGTGCAGATATTAACTCAACACAGAGTTTCCACTATAATTCCAGAAATGCTCTCAAATGCACTTTCTGAGTCCAAAAAAATGATTGTGCAGATATTCACTCAACACAGAGTTTCCAGTAAAAGGCCAGAAACGCTCTCAGAAGCACTTTCAGATTCCAAAAAAGTGATTCTTAGTGCAGATATTAACTCAACCCAGAGTTTCCTGTAAAAGGCCAGACACTCTCTCAGAAGCACTTTCTGAGTCCAAAAAAGTGATTCTTAGTGCAGATATTCACTCAACACAGAGTTTCCACTGGAAGGCCAGTAACGCTCAGAAATGCACTTTTAGAGTCCAAAAAATTGATTCTTACTGCAGATATTTTCTCAACATAGAGGTTCCTGGGGAAGGCTAGAAACGCTCTCAAAAGCACTTTCAGCGTCCAAAAAAGTGATTCTTAGTGCAGATATTAACTCAACACAGAGTTTCCTGGAGAATGCCAGAAACTCTCTCAGAAGCACTTTTTGAGTCCAAAACAGTGATTCTTAGTGCAGATATTCACTCAACACAGAGTTTCCACTGGAAGGCCAGAAATGCTCTCAAAAGCACTTTCAGAGTAAAAAAGTGATTGTTAGTGCAGATATTCACTCAACACAGAGTTTCCACTGGAAGGCCAGAAACTCTTTCAAATGAACTTTCTGAGTACAAAAAGTGATTCTTAGTGCAGATATTAACTCAACCCAGAGTTTCCAGTAAAAGGCCAGAAACGCTCTCAAATGCATTTTCAGAGTAAAAAAAGTGATTGTTAGTGCAATATTCACTCAACACAGAGTTTCCACTGGAAGGCCAGAAACGCTTTCAAATGAACTTTCTGAGTACAAAAAGTGATTCTTAGTGCAGATATTAACTCAACCCAGAGTTTCCAGTAAAAGGCCAGAAACGCTCTCAAATGCATTTTCAGAGTCCAAAAATTGATTCTTACTGCACATATTCACTCAACACAGAGTTTCCACTGGAAGGCCAGAAACGCTCTCAAATGCACTTTCAGATTCCAAAAATTGATTCTTAGTGCAGATATTCACTCAACACAGAGTTTACACTAGATGGCCAGAAACGCTCTCAAATGCACTTTCTGTGTCCAAAAGTGATTCTTAATGCAGATATTCACTCAACACAGAGTTTCCAGTAAAAGGCGAGAAACGCTCTCAAATGCATTTTCAGAGTCCAGAAAATTGATTCTTACTGCAAATATTCACTCAACAGAGAGTTTCCACTGGAAGGCCAGAAATGCTCTCAAATGCACTTTTAGAGTCCAAAAAATTGATTCTTACTGCAGATATTCTCTCAACATACAGGTTCCTGGGGAAGGCTAAAAAAGCTCTCAAAAGCACTATCAGCGTCCAAAAAAGTGATTCTTAGTGCAGATATTAACTCAACACAGAGTTTCCACTATAATTCCAGAAATGCTCTCAAATGCACTTTCTGAGTCCAAAAAAATGATTGTGCAGATATTCACTCAACACAGAGTTTCCAGTAAAAGGCCAGAAACGCTCTCAGAAGCACTTTCAGATTCCAAAAAAGTGATTCTTAGTGCAGATATTAACTCAACCCAGAGTTTCCTGTAAAAGGCCAGACACTCTCTCAGAAGCACTTTCTGAGTCCAAAAAAGTGATTCTTAGTGCAGATATTCATTCAACACAGAGTTTACACTGGAAGGCCAGTAACGCTCAGAAATGAACTTTCGGAGTCCAAAAAAGTGATTCTTAGTGCAGATATACACTCAACAGAGAGTTTCCAGTAACATGCCAGAAACGCTCTCAAAAGCACTTTCAGAGTAAAAAAAAGTGATTGTTAGTGCAGATATTCACTCAACACAGAGTTTCCACTGGAAGGCCAGAAACGCTTTCAAATGAACTTTCTGAGTACAAAAAAGTGATTCTTAGTGCAGATATTAACTCAACCCAGAGTTTCCAGTAAAAGGCCAGAAACGCTCTCAAATGCATTTTCAGAGTCCAAAAAATTGATTCTTACTGCACATATTCACTCAACACAGAGTTTACAATAGATGGCCAGAAACGCTCTCAAATGCATTTTCAGAGTCCAAAAAATTGATTCTTACTGCAAATATTCACTCAACAGAGAGTTTCCACTGGAAGGCCAGAAATGCTCTCAAATGCACTTTAGAGTCCAAAAATTGATTCTTACTGCAGATATTTTCTCAACATAGAGGTTCCTGGGGAAGGCTAGAAACGCTCTCAAAAGCACTTTCAGCGTCCAAAAAAGTGATTCTTAGTGCAGATATTAACTCAACACAGAGTTTCCTGGAGAATGCCAGAAACTCTCTCAGAAGCACTTTTGAGTCCAAAACAGTGATTCTTAGTGCAGATATTCACTCAACACAGAGTTTTCACTGGAAGGCCAGAAACGCTCTCAAATGCACTTTCTGAGTCCAATAAAGTGATTCTTAGTGCAGAGATTCACTCAAAACAGAGTTTCCAGTAAAAGGCCAGTAACGCTCAGAAATGAACTTTCTGAGGCCAAAAAATTGATTCTTACTGCAAATATTCACTCAACAGAGAGTTTCCACTGGAAGGCCAGAAATGCTCTCAAATGTACTTTTAGAGTCCAAAAATTGATTTTTACTGCAGATATTCTCTCAACATAGAGGTTCCTGGGGAAGGCTAGAAACGCTCTCAAAAGCACTTTCAGCGTCCAAAAAAGTGATTCTTAGTGCAGAGATTCACTCAAAACAGAGTTTACAATAGATGGCCAGAAACGCTCTCAAATGCACTTTCAGCGTCCAAAAAAGTGATTCTTAGTGCAGATATTAACTCAACCCAGAGTTTCCTGTAAAAGGCCAGACACTCTCTCAGAAGCACTTTCTGAGTCCCAAACAGTGATTCTTAGTGCAGATATTCACTCAACACAGAGTTTCCACTGGAAGGCCAGAAATGCTCTCAAAAGCACTTTCAGAGTAAAAAAAAGTGATTGTTAGTGCAGATATTCACTCAACACAGAGTTTCCACTGGAAGGCCAGAAACTCTTTCAAATGAACTTTCTGAGTACAAAAAAGTGATTCTTAGTGCAGATATTAACTCAACCCAGAGTTTCCAGTAAAAGGCCAGAAACGCTCTCAAATGCATTTTCAGAGTAAAAAAAAGTGATTGTTAGTGCAGATATTCACTCAACACAGAGTTTCCACTGGAAGGCCAGAAACGCTCTCAAATGCACTTTCAGATTCCAAAAAATTGATTCTTAGTGCAGATATTCACTCAACACAGAGTTTACACTAGATGGCCAGAAACGCTCTCAAATGCACTTTCTTTGTCCAAAAAAGTGATTCTTAATGCAGATATTCACTCAACACAGAGTTTCCAGTAAAAGGCCAGAAACGCTCTCAAATGCATTTTCAGAGTCCAGAAAATTGATTCTTACTGCAAATATTCACTCAACAGAGAGTTTCCACTGGAAGGCCAGAAATGCTCTCAAATGCACTTTTAGAGTCCAAAAAATTGATTCTTACTGCAGATATTCTCTCAACATACAGGTTCCTGGGGAAGGCTAAAAAAGCTCTCAAAAGCACTATCAGCGTCCAAAAAAGTGATTCTTAGTGCAGATATTAACTCAACACAGAGTTTCCACTATAATTCCAGAAATGCTCTCAAATGCACTTTCTGAGTCCAAAAATGATTGTGCAGATATTCACTCAACACAGAGTTTCCAGTTAAAGGCCAGAAACGCTCTCAGAAGCACTTTCAGATTCCAAAAAGTGATTCTTAGTGCAGATATTAACTCAACCCAGAGTTTCCTGTAAAAGGCCAGACACTCTCTCAGAAGCACTTTCTGAGTCCAAAAGTGATTCTTAGTGCAGATATTCACTCAACACAGAGTTTCCACTGGAAGGCCAGTAACGCTCAGAAATGCACTTTTA
Organism: Megalops atlanticus; assembly: GCA_019176425.1. Classification (NCBI taxonomy): domain Eukaryota; kingdom Metazoa; phylum Chordata; class Actinopteri; order Elopiformes; family Megalopidae; genus Megalops; species Megalops atlanticus. The sequence continues at coordinate 26,286,443 of CM032896.1, read as the reverse complement.
GAGTCCAAAAAATTGATTCTTACTGCAGATATTTTCTCAACATAGAGGTTCCTGGGGAATGGCTAGAAACGCTCTCAAAAGCACTTTCAGCGTCCAAAAAAGTGATTCTTAGTGCAGATATTAACTCAACACAGAGTTTCCTGGAGAATGCCAGAAACTCTCTCAGAAGCACTTTTTGAGTCCAAAACAGTGATTCTTAGTGCAGATATTCACTCAACACAGAGTTTCCACTGGAAGGCCAGAAATGCTCTCAAAAGCACTTTCAGAGTAAAAAAAAGTGATTGTTAGTGCAGATATTCACTCAACACAGAGTTTCCACTGGAAGGCCAGAAACTCTTTCAAATGAACTTTCTGAGTACAAAAAAGTGATTCTTAGTGCAGATATTAACTCAACCCAGAGTTTCCAGTAAAAGGCCAGAAACGCTCTCAAATGCATTTTCAGAGTAAAAAAGTGATTGTTAGTGCAGATATTCACTCAACACAGAGTTTCACTGGAAGGCCAGAAACGCTTTCAAATGAACTTTCTGAGTACAAAAAAGTGATTCTTAGTGCAGATATTAACTCAACCCAGAGTTTCCAGTAAAAGGCCAGAAACGCTCTCAAATGCATTTTCAGAGTCCAAAAATTGATTCTTACTGCACATATTCACTCAACACAGAGTTTCCACTGGAAGGCCAGAAACGCTCTCAAATGCACTTTCAGATTCCAAAAATTGATTCTTAGTGCAGATATTCACTCAACACAGAGTTTACACTAGATGGCCAAAACGCTCTCAAATGCACTTTCTGTGTCCAAAAAGTGATTCTTAATGCAGATATTCACTCAACACAGAGTTTCCAGTAAAAGGCCAGAAACGCTCTCAAATGCATTTTCAGAGTCCAGAAAATTGATTCTTACTGCAAATATTCACTCAACAGAGAGTTTCCACTGGAAGGCCAGAAATGCTCTCAAATGCACTTTTAGAGTCCAAAAAATTGATTCTTACTGCAGATATTCTCTCAACATACAGGTTCCTGGGGAAGGCTAAAAAGCTCTCAAAAGGACTATCAGCGTCCAAAAAGTGATTCTTAGTGCAGATATTAACTCAACACAGAGTTTCCACTATAATTCCAGAAATGCTCTCAAATGCACTTTCTGAGTCCAAAAAAATGATTGTGCAGATATTCACTCAACACAGAGTTTCCAGTAAAAGGCCAGAAACGCTCTCAGAAGCACTTTCAGATTCCAAAAAAGTGATTCTTAGTGCAGATATTAACTCAACCCAGAGTTTCCTGTAAAAGGCCAGACACTCTCTCAGAAGCACTTTCTGAGTCCAAAAAAGTGATTCTTAGTGCAGATATTCACTCAACACAGAGTTTCCACTGGAAGGCCAGTAACGCTCAGAAATGCACTTTTAGAGTCCAAAAAATTGATTCTTACTGCAGATATTTTCTCAACATAGAGGTTCCTGGGGAAGGCTAGAAACGCTCTCAAAAGCACTTTCAGCGTCCAAAAAAGTGATTCTTAGTGCAGATATTAACTCAACACAGAGTTTCCTGGAGAATGCCAGAAACTCTCAGAAATGCACTTTCTGAGTCCAAAACAGTGATTCTTAGTGCAGATATTCACTCAACACAGAGTTTCCACTGGAAGGCCAGAAATGCTCTCAAAAGCACTTTCAGAGTAAAAAAAAGTGATTGTTAGTGCAGATATTCACTCAACACAGAGTTTCCACTGGAAGGCCAGAAACTCTTTCAAATGAACTTTCTGAGTACAAAAAAGTGATTCTTAGTGCAGATATTAACTCAACCCAGAGTTTCCAGTAAAAGGCCAGAAACGCTCTCAAATGCATTTTCAGAGTAAAAAAAAGTGATTGTTAGTGCAGATATTCACTCAACACAGAGTTTCCACTGGAAGGCCAGAAACGCTTTCAAATGAACTTTCTGAGTACAAAAAAGTGATTCTTAGTGCAGATATTAACTCAACCCAGAGTTTCCAGTAAAAGGCCAGACACTCTCTCAGAAGCACTTTCTGAGTCCAAAAAAGTGATTCTTAGTGCAGATATTCACTCAACACAGAGTTTCCACTGGAAGGCCAGTAACGCTCAGAAATGCACTTTTAGAGTCCAAAAAATTGATTCTTACTGCAGATATTTTCTCAACATAGAGGTTTCTGGGGAAGGCTAGAAACGCTCTCAAAAGCACTTTCAGCGTCCAAAAAAGTGATTCTTAGTGCAGATATTAACTCAACACAGAGTTTCCTGGAGAATGCCAGAAACTCTCTCAGAAGCACTTTTTGAGTCCAAAACAGTGATTCTTAGTGCAGATATTCACTCAACACAGAGTTTTCACTGGAAGGCCAGAAACGCTCTCAAATGCACTTTCTGAGTCCAATAAAGTGATTCTTAGTGCAGAGATTCACTCAAAACAGAGTTTCCAGTAAAAGGCCAGCAACGCTCAGAAATGAACTTTCTGAGGCCAAAAAATTGATTCTTACTGCAAATATTCACTCAACAGAGAGTTTCCAGTGGAAGGCCAGAATGCTCTCAAATGTACTTTTAGCGTCCAAAAAATTGATTTTTACTGCAGATATTCTCTCAACATAGAGGTTCCTGGGGAAGGCTAGAAACGCTCTCAAAAGCACTTTCAGCGTCCAAAAAAGTGATTCTTAATGCAGATATTAACTCAACACAGAGTTTCCTGTAAAAGGCCAGACACTCTCTCAGAAGCACTTTCTGAGTCCAAAACAGTGATTCTTAGTGCAGATATTCACTCAACACAGAGTTTCCACTGGAAGGCCAGTAACGCTCAGAAATGAACTTTCGGAGTCCAAAAAAGTGATTCTTAGTGCAGATATACACTCAACAGAGAGTTTCCAGTAAAAGGCCAGAAACGCTCTCAAAAGCATTTTCAGAGTCCAAAAAATTGATTCTTACTGCACATATTCACTCAACACAGAGTTTCCACTGGAAGGCCAGAAACGCTTTCAAATGAACTTTCTGAGTACAAAAAAGTGATTCTTAGTGCAGATATTCACTCAACACAGAGTTTACAATAGATGGCCAGAAACGCTCTCAAATGCATTTTCAGAGTCCAAAAAATTGATTCTTACTGCAAATATTCACTCAACAGAGAGTTTCCACTGGAAGGCCAGAAATGCTCTCAAATGTACTTTTAGAGTCCAAAAAAGTGATTTTTACTGCAGATATTCTCTCAACATAGAGGTTCCTGGGGAAGGCTAGAAACGCTCTCAAAAGCACTTTCAGCGTCCAAAAAAGTGATTCTTAGTGCAGAGATTCACTCAAAACAGAGTTTACAATAGATGGCCAGAAACGCTCTCAAATGCACTTTCAGCGTCCAAAAAAGTGATTCTTAGTGCAGATATTAACTCAACACAGAGTTTCCTGGAGAATGCCAGAAACTCTCTCAGAAGCACTTTCTGTGTCCAAAAAAGTGATTCTTAGTGCAGAGATTCACTCAAAACAGAGTTTCCAGTAAAAGGCCAGTAACGCTCAGAAATGAACTTTCTGAGGCCAAAAAATTGATTCTTACTGCAAATATTCACTCAACAGAGAGTTTCCACTGGAAGGCCAGAAATGCTCTCAAATGTACTTTTAGAGTCCAAAAAATTGATTCTTAGTGCAGATATTAACTCAACCCAGAGTTTCCAGTAAAAGGCCAGACACTCTCTCAGAAGCACTTTCTGAGTCCAAAAAGTGATTCTTAGTGCAGATATTCACTCAACACAGAGTTTCCACTGGAAGGCCAGAAATGCTCAGAAATGCACTTTTAGAGTCCAAAAATTGATTCTTACTGCAGATATTTTCTCAACATAGAGGTTCCTGGGGAAGGCTAGAAACGCTCTCAAAAGCAATTTCAGCGTCCAAAAAAGTGATTCTTAGTGCAGATATTAACTCAACACAGAGTTTCCTGGAGAATGCCAGAAACTCTCTCAGAAGCACTTTTTGAGTCCAAAACAGTGATTCTTAGTGCAGATATTCACTCAACACAGAGTTTTCACTGGAAGGCCAGAAACGCTCTCAAATGCACTTTCTGAGTCCAATAAAGTGATTCTTAGTGCAGAGATTCACTCAAAACAGAGTTTCCAGTAAAAGGCCAGCAACGCTCAGAAATGAACTTTCTGAGGCCAAAAAATTGATTCTTACTGCAAATATTCACTCAACAGAGAGTTTCCAGTGGAAGGCCAGAATGCTCTCAAATGTACTTTTAGCGTCCAAAAAATTGATTTTTACTGCAGATATTCTCTCAACATAGAGGTTCCTGGGGAAGGCTAGAAACGCTCTCAAAAGCACTTTCAGCGTCCAAAAAAGTGATTCTTAGTGCAGATATTCACTCAAAACAGAGTTTCCTGTAGATGGCCAGAAACGCTCTCAAATGCACTTTCAGCGTCCAAAAAAGTGATTCTTAGTGCAGATATTAACTCAACACAGAGTTTCCTGGAGAATGCCAGAAACTCTCTCAGAAGCACTTTCTGTGTCCAAAAAAGTGATTCTTAATGCAGATATTCACTCAACACAGAGTTTCCAGTAAAAGGCCAGAAACGCTTTCAAATGAACTTTCTGAGTACAAAAAAGTGATTCTTAGTGCAGATATTAACTCAACCCAGAGTTTCCAGTAAAAGGCCAGATACGCTCTCAAATGCATTTTCAGAGTAAAAAAAAGTGATTCTTAGTGCAGATATTCACTCAACACAGAGTTTACAATAGAAGGCCAGAAACGCTCTCAAATGCACTTTCTGTGTCCAAAAAGTGATTCTTAGTGCAGATATTCACTCAACAGAGAGTTTCCTGGAAGGCCAAAATGCTCTCAAATGCACTTTAGAGTCCAAAAATTGATTCTTACTGCAGATATTTTCTCAACATAGAGGTTCCTGGGGAAGGCTAGAGTCTCAAAAAAAAAGTGATTCTTACTGCAGATATTCACTCAACACAGAGTTTCCTGGACTGCCAGAAACTCTCTCAGGCACTTTTTGAGTCCAAAACAGTGATTCTTAGTGCAGATATTCACTCAAATGCAGTTTTCAGGATTCCAAAAAATTGATTCTTAGTGATTCTTAGATATTCACTCAAAACAGAGTTTACAATAGATGGCCAGAAACGCTCTCAAATGCACTTTCTGTGTCCAAAAAAGTGATTCTTAATGCAGATATTCACTCAACACAGAGTTTCCACTGGAATGCCAGAAATGCTCTCAAATGCATTTTCAGAGTCCAGAAAATTGATTCTTACTGCAGATATTCTCTCAACATACAGGTTCCTGGGGAAGGCTAAAAAAGCTCTCAAAAGCACTATCAGCGTCCAAAAAGTGATTCTTAGTGCAGATATTAACTCAACACAGAGTTTCCAGTATAATTCCAGAAATGCTCTCAAATGCACTTTCAGAGTCCAAAAAAATGATTGTGCAGATATTCACTCAACACAGAGTTTCCAGTAAAAGGCCAGAAACGCTCTCAAAAGCACTTTCTGAGTCCAAAACAATGATTCTTAGTGCAGATATTCACTCAACACAGAGTTTACACTGGAAGGCCAGTAACGCTCAGAAATGAACTTTCGGAGTCCAAAAAAGTGATTCTTAGTGCAGATATACACTCAACAGAGAGTTTCCAGTAAAAGGCCAGAAACGCTATCAAAGCACTTTCAGAGTAAAAAAAAGTGATTGTTAGTGCAGATATTCACTCAACACAGAGTTTCCACTGGAAGGCCAGAAACGCTTTCAAATGAACTTTCTGAGTACAAAAAAGTGATTCTTAGTGCAGATATTAACTCAACCCAGAGTTTCCAGTAAAAGGCCAGAAACGCTCTCAAATGCATTTTCAGAGTCCAAAAAATTGATTCTTACTGCACATATTCACTCAACACAGACTTTCCACTGGAAGGCCAGAAACGCTCTCAAAAGCACTTTCAGATTCCAAAAATGATTCTTAGTGCAGATATTAACTCAACCCAGAGTTTCCTGTAAAGGGCCAGACACTCTCTCAGAAGCACTTTCTGAGTCCAAAAAGTGATTCTTAGTGCAGATATTCACTCAACACAGAGTTTCCACTGGAAGGCCAGAAATGCTCTCAAATGCACTTTCTGAGTCCAAAAAATGATTGTGCAGATATTCACTCAACACAGAGTTTCCAGTAAAAGGCCAGAAACGCTCTCAGAAGCACTTTCTGAGTCCAAAACAATGATTCTTAGTGCAGATATTCACTCAACACAGAGTTTACACTGGAAGGCCAGTAACGCTCAGAAATGAACTTTCGGAGTCAAAAAAGTGATTCTTAGTGCAGATATACACTCAACAGAGAGTTTCCAGTAACAGGCCAGAAACGCTCTCAAAGCACTTTCAGAGTAAAAAAAAGTGATTGTTAGTGCAGATATTCACTCAACACAGAGTTTCCACTGGAAGGCCAGAAACGCTTTCAAATGAACTTTCTGAGTACAAAAAAGTGATTCTTAGTGCAGATATTAACTCAACCCAGAGTTTCCAGTAAAAGGCCAGAAACGCTCTCAAATGCATTTTCAGAGTCCAAAAAATTGATTCTTATTGCACATATTCACTCAACACAGAGTTTCCACTGGAAGGCCAGAAACGCTCTCAAATGCACTTTCAGATTCCAAAAAATTGATTCTTAGTGCAGATATTCACTCAACACAGAGTTTACAATAGATGGCCAGAAACGCTCTCAAATGCACTTTCTGTGTCCAAAAAAGTGATTCTTAATGCAGATATTCACTCAACACAGAGTTTCCAGTAAAAGGCCAGAAACGCTCTCAAATGCATTTTCAGATTCCAAAAAATTGATTCTTACTGCAAATATTCACTCAACAGAGAGTTTCCACTGGAAGGCCAGAAATGCTCTCAAATGCACTTTCTGAGTCCAAAAATTGATTCTTACTGCAGATATTTTCTCAACATAGAGGTTCCTGGGAAGGCTAGAAACGCTCAGAAAAGAACTTTCAGCGTCCAAAAAAGTGATTCTTAGTGCAGATATTAACTCAACACAGAGTTTCCTGGAGAATGCCAGAAACTCTCTCAGAAGCACTTTCTGAGTCCAAAACAGTGATTCTTAGTGCAGATATTCACTCAACACAGAGTTTTCACTGGAAGGCCAGAAACGCTCTCAAATGCACTTTCTGAGTCCAATAAAGTGATTCTTAGTGCAGAGATTCACTCAAAACAGAGTTTCCAGTAAAAGGCCAGTAACGCTCAGAAATGAACTTTCTGAGGCCAAAAAATTGATTCTTACTGCACATATTCACTCAACACAGAGTTTCCACTGGAAGGCCAGAAACGCTCTCAAATGCACTTTCAGATTCCAAAAAATTGATTCTTAGTGCAGATATTCACTCAACACAGAGTTTACAATAGATGGCCAGAAACGCTCTCAAATGCACTTTCAGCGTCCAAAAAAGTGATTCTTAGTGATTCCAAAACAGAGTTTCCAGTAAAAGGCCAACGCGCTCAAAATGAACTTTCAGATTCCAAAAAATTGATTCTTACTGCAAATATTCACTCAACAGTTTCCACTGGAAGGCCAGAAATGCTCTCAAATGTACTTTTAGAGTCCAAAAAATTGATTTTTACTGCAGATATTCTCTCAACATAGAGGTTCCTGGGGAAGGCTAGAAACGCTCTCAAAAGCACTTTCAGCGTCCAAAAAGTGATTCTTAGTGCAGATATTAACTCAACACAGAGTTTCCTGTAAAAGGCCAGACACTCTCTCAGAAGCACTTTCTGAGTCCAAAACAGTGATTCTTAGTGCAGATATTCACTCAACACAGAGTTTCCACTGGAAGGCCAGAAATGCTCTCAAATGCACTTTCAGAGTAAAAAGTGATTGTTGGTGCAGATATTCACTCAACACAGAGTTTCCACTGGAAGGCCAGAAACGCTTTCAAATGAACTTTCTGAGTACAAAAAGTGATTCTTAGTGCAGATATTAACTCAACCCAGAGTTTCCAGTAAAAGGCCAGAAACGCTCTCAAATGCATTTTCAGAGTCCAAAAATTGATTCTTACTGCACATATTCACTCAACACAGAGTTTCCACTGGAAGGCCAGAAACGCTCTCAAATGCACTTTCAGATTCCAAAAATTGATTCTTAGTGCAGATATTCACTCAACACAGAGTTTACAATAGATGGCCAGAAACGCTCTCAAATGCACTTTCTGTGTCCAAAAAGTGATTCTTAATGCAGATATTCACTCAACACAGAGTTTCCAGTAAAAGGCCAGAAACGCTCTCAAATGCATTTTCAGAGTCCAAAAAATTGATTCTTACTGCAAATATTCACTCAACAGAGAGTTTCCACTGGAAGGCCAGAAATGCTCTCAAATGCACTTTTAGAGTCCAAAAAATTGATTCTTACTGCAGATATTTTCTCAACATAGAGGTTCCTGGGGAAGGCTAGAAACGCTCTCAAAAGCACTTTCAGCGTCCAAAAAAGTGATTCTTACTGCAGATATTAACTCAACACAGAGTTTCCTGGAGAATGCCAGAAACTCTCTCAGAAGCACTTTCTGAGTCCAAAACAGTGATTCTTAGTGCAGATATTCACTCAACACAGAGTTTTCACTGGAAGGCCAGAAACGCTCTCAAATGCACTTTCTGAGTCCAATAAAGTGATTCTTAGTGCAGAGATTCACTCAAAACAGAGTTTCCAGTAAAAGGCCAGTAACGCTCAGAAATGAACTTTCTGAGGCCAAAAAATTGATTCTTACTGCAAATATTCACTCAACAGAGAGTTTCCAGTGGAAGGCCAGAAATGCTCTCAAATGTACTTTTAGCGTCCAAGAAATTGATTTTTACTGCAGATATTCTCTCAACATAGAGGTTCCTGGGGAAGGCTAGAAACGCTCTCAAAAGCACTTTCAGCATCCAAAAAAGTGATTCTTAGTGCAGATATTAACTCAACCCAGAGTTTCCTGTAAAAGGCCAGACACTCTCTCAGAAGCACTTTCTGAGTCCAAAACAGTGATTCTTAGTGCAGATATTCACTCAACACAGAGTTTCCACTGGAAGGCCAGAAATGCTCTCAAAAGCACTTTCAGAGTAAAAAAAAGTGATTGTTAGTGCAGATATTCACTCAACACAGAGTTTCCACTGGAAGGCCAGAAACGCTTTCAAATGAACTTTCTGAGTACAAAAAAGTGATTCTTAGTGCAGATATTAACTCAACCCAGAGTTTCCAGTAAAAGGCCAGATACGCTCTCAAATGCATTTTCAGAGTAAAAAAAAGTGATTGTTAGTGCAGATATTCACTCAACACAGAGTTTCCACTGGAAGGCCAGAAACGCTTTCAAATGAACTTTCTGAGTACAAAAAGTGATTCTTAGTGCAGATATTAACTCAACCCAGAGTTTCCAGTAAAAGGCCAGAAACGCTCTCAAATGCATTTTCAGAGTCCAAAAATTGATTCTTACTGCACATATTCACTCAACACAGAGTTTCCACTGGAAGGCCAGAAACGCTCTCAAATGCACTTTCAGATTCCAAAAAATTGATTCTTAGTGCAGATATTCACTCAATACAGAGTTTACAATAGATGGCCAGAAACGCTCTCAAATGCACTTTCAGAGTCCAAAAAAGTGATTCTTAATGCAGATATTCACTCAACACAGAGTTTCCAGTAAAAGGCCAGAAACGCTCTCAAATGCATTTTCAGAGTCCAGAAAATTGATTCTTACTGCAGATATTCTCTCAACATACAGGTTCCTGGGGAAGGCTAAAAAAGCTCTCAAAAGCACTATCAGCGTCCAAAAAAGTGATTCTTAGTGGAGATATTAACTCAACACAGAGTTTCCACTATAATTCCAGAAATGCTCTCAAATGCACTTTCTGAGTCCAAAAAAATGATTGTGCAGATATTCACTCAACACAGAGTTTCCAGTAAAAGGCCAGAAACGCTCTCAGAAGCACTTTCTGAGTCCAAAACAATGATTCTTAGTGCAGATATTCACTCAACACAGAGTTTACACTGGAAGGCCAGTAACGCTCAGAAATGAACTTTCGGAGTCCAAAAAAGTGATTCTTAGTGCAGATATACACTCAACAGAGAGTTTCCAGTAAAAGGCCAGAAACGCTATCAAAGCACTTTCAGAGTAAAAAAAAGTGATTGTTAGTGCAGATATTCACTCAACACAGAGTTTCCACTGGAAGGCCAGAAACGCTTTCAAATGAACTTTCTGAGTACAAAAAAGTGATTCTTAGTGCAGATATTAACTCAACCCAGAGTTTCCAGTAAAAGGCCAGAAACGCTCTCAAATGCATTTTCAGAGTCCAAAAAATTGATTCTTACTGCACATATTCACTCAACACAGACTTTCCACTGGAAGGCCAGAAACGCTCTCAAAAGCACTTTCAGATTCCAAAAAAGTGATTCTTAGTGCAGATATTAACTCAACCCAGAGTTTCCTGTAAAAGGCCAGACACTCTCTCAGAAGCACTTTCTGAGTCCAAAAAAGTGATTCTTAGTGCAGATATTCACTCAACACAGAGTTTCCACTGGAAGGCCAGAAATGCTCTCAAACGCACTTTCTGAGTCCAAAAAAATGATTGTGCAGATATTCACTCAACACAGAGTTTCCAGTAAAAGGCCAGAAACGCTCTCAGAAGCACTTTCTGAGTCCAAAACAATGATTCTTAGTGCAGATATTCACTCAACACAGAGTTTACACTGGAAGGCCAGTAACGCTCAGAAATGAACTTTCGGAGTCCAAAAAAGTGATTCTTAGTGCAGATATACACTCAACAGAGAGTTTCCAGTAACAGGCCAGAAACGCTCTCAAAAGCACTTTCAGAGTAAAAAAAAGTGATTGTTAGTGCAGATATTCACTCAACACAGAGTTTCCACTGGAAGGCCAGAAACGCTTTCAAATGAACTTTCTGAGTACAAAAAAGTGATTCTTAGTGCAGATATTAACTCAACCCAGAGTTTCCAGTAAAAGGCCAGAAACGCTCTCAAATGCATTTTCAGAGTCCAAAAATTGATTCTTATTGCACATATTCACTCAACACAGAGTTTCCACTGGAAGGCCAGAAACGCTCTCAAATGCACTTTCAGATTCCAAAAAATTGATTCTTAGTGCAGATATTCACTCAACACAGAGTTTACAATAGATGGCCAGAAACGCTCTCAAATGCACTTTCTGTGTCCAAAAAAGTGATTCTTAATGCAGATATTCACTCAACACAGAGTTTCCAGTAAAAGGCCAGAAACGCTCTCAAATGCATTTTCAGATTCCAAAAAATTGATTCTTACTGCAAATATTCACTCAACAGAGAGTTTCCACTGGAAGGCCAGAAATGCTCTCAAATGCACTTTTAGAGTCCAAAAAATTGATTCTTACTGCAGATATTTTCTCAACATAGAGGTTCCTGGGGAAGGCTAGAAACGCTCTCAAATGCACTTTCAGTCCAAAAAGTGATTCTTAGTGCAGATATTAACTCAACACAGAGTTTCCTGGAGAATGCCAGAAACTCTCTCAGAAGCACTTTCTGAGTCCAAAACAGTGATTCTTAGTGCAGATATTCACTCAACACAGAGTTTTCACTGGAAGGCCAGAAACGCTTTCAAATGCACTTTCTGAGTCCAATAAAGTGATTCTTAGTGCAGAGTTTCACTCAAAACAGAGTTTCCAGTAAAAGGCCAGAAACGCTCAGAAATGAACTTTCAGAGGCCAAAAATTGATTCTTACTGCAAATATTCACTCAACAGAGAGTTTCCAGTGGAAGGCCAGAATGCTCTCAAATGTACTTTTAGATTCCAAAAATTGATTTTTACTGCAGATATTCTCTCAACATAGAGGTTCCTGGGGAAGGCTAGAAAACGCTCTCAAAAGCACTTTCTGTGTCCAAAAAAGTGATTCTTAATGCAGATATTAACTCAACACAGAGTTTCCTGTAAAGGCCAGACACTCTCTCAGAAGCATTTTCTGAGTCCAAAACAGTGATTCTTAGTGCAGATATTCACTCAACACAGAGTTTCCACTGGAAGGCCAGAAATGCTCAGAAATGAACTTTTAGAGTCCAAAAGTGATTCTTAGTGCAGATATTTTCTCAACAGAGAGTTTCCAGTAAAAGGCCAGAAAGCACTTTCAGCTCTCAAAAAGTGATTCTTCAGAGTCCAAAAAGTTGATTCTTACTGCACATATTCACTCAACACAGAGTTTCCACTGGAAGGCCAGAAACGCTTTCAAATGAACTTTCTGAGTACAAAAAGTGATTCTTAGTGCAGATATTAACTCAAAACAGAGTTTCCAGTAAAAGGCCAGAAACGCTCTCAAATGCATTTTCAGAGTCCAAAAATTGATTCTTACTGCACATATTCACTCAACACAGAGTTTCCACTGGAAGGCCAGAAACGCTCTCAAATGCACTTTCAGATTCCAAAAAATTGATTCTTAGTGCAGATATTCACTCAACACAGAGTTTACAATAGATGGCCAGAAACGCTCTCAAATGCACTTTCAGCGTCCAAAAAAGTGATTCTTAGTGATTCCAAAACAGAGTTTCCAGTAAAAGGCCAGTAACGCTCAGAAATGAACTTTCTGAGGCCAAAAAATTTATTCTTACTGCAAATATTCACTCAACAGTTTCCACTGGAAGGCCAGAAATGCTCTCAAATGTACTTTTAGAGTCCAAAAAATTGATTTTTACTGCAGATATTCTCTCAACATAGAGGTTCCTGGGGAAGGCTAGAAACGCTCTCAAAAGCACTTTCAGCGTCCAAAAAAGTGATTCTTAGTGCAGATATTAACTCAACCCAGAGTTTCCTGTAAAAGGCCAGACACTCTCTCAGAAGCACTTTCTGAGTCCAAAACAGTGATTCTTAGTGCAGATATTCACTCAACACAGAGTTTCCACTGGAAGGCCAGAAATGCTCTCAAAAGCACTTTCAGAGTAAAAAAAAGTGATTGTTGGTGCAGATATTCACTCAACACAGAGTTTCCACTGGAAGGCCAGAAACGCTTTCAAATGAACTTTCTGAGTACAAAAAAGTGATTCTTAGTGCAGATATTAACTCAACCCAGAGTTTCCAGTAAAAGGCCAGAAACGCTCTCAAATGCATTTTCAGAGTCCAAAAATTGATTCTTACTGCACATATTCACTCAACACAGAGTTTCCACTGGAAGGCCAGAAACGCTCTCAAATGCACTTTCAGATTCCAAAAATTGATTCTTAGTGCAGATATTCACTCAACACAGAGTTTACAATAGATGGCCAGAAACGCTCTCAAATGCACTTTCTGTGTCCAAAAAAGTGATTCTTAATGCAGATATTCACTCAACACAGAGTTTCCAGTAAAAGGCCAGAAACGCTCTCAAATGCATTTTCAGAGTCCAAAAAATTGATTCTTACTGCAAATATTCACTCAACAGAGAGTTTCCACTGGAAGGCCAGAAATGCTCTCAAATGCACTTTTAGAGTCCAAAAAATTGATTCTTACTGCAGATATTTTCTCAACATAGAGGTTCCTGGGGAAGGCTAGAAACGCTCTCAAAAGCACTTTCAGCGTCCAAAAAAGTGATTCTTACTGCAGATATTAACTCAACACAGAGTTTCCTGGAGAATGCCAGAAACTCTCTCAGAAGCACTTTCTGAGTCCAAAACAGTGATTCTTAGTGCAGATATTCACTCAACACAGAGTTTTCACTGGAAGGCCAGAAACGCTCTCAAATGCACTTTCTGAGTCCAATAAAGTGATTGTTAGTGCAGAGATTCACTCAAAACAGAGTTTCCAGTAAAAGGCCAGTAACGCTCAGAAATGAACTTTCTGAGGCCAAAAAATTGATTCTTACTGCAAATATTCACTCAACAGAGAGTTTCCAGTGGAAGGCCAGAAATGCTCTCAAATGTACTTTTAGCGTCCAAGAAATTGATTTTTACTGCAGATATTCTCTCAACATAGAGGTTCCTGGGGAAGGCTAGAAACGCTCTCAAAAGCACTTTCAGCATCCAAAAAAGTGATTCTTAGTGCAGATATTAACTCAACCCAGAGTTTCCTGTAAAAGGCCAGACACTCTCTCAGAAGCACTTTCTGAGTCCAAAACAGTGATTCTTAGTGCAGATATTCACTCAACACAGAGTTTCCACTGGAAGGCCAGAAATGCTCTCAAAAGCACTTTCAGAGTAAAAAAAAGTGATTGTTAGTGCAGATATTCACTCAACACAGAGTTTCCACTGGAAGGCCAGAAACGCTTTCAAATGAACTTTCTGAGTACAAAAAAGTGATTCTTAGTGCAGATATTAACTCAACCCAGAGTTTCCAGTAAAAGGCCAGATACGCTCTCAAATGCATTTTCAGAGTCAAAAAAAAAGTGATTGTTAGTGCAGATATTCACTCAACACAGAGTTTCCACTGGAAGGCCAGAAACGCTTTCAAATGAACTTTCTGAGTACAAAAAAGTGATTCTTAGTGCAGATATTAACTCAACCCAGACTTTCCAGTAAAAGGCCAGAAACGCTCTCAAATGCATTTTCAGAGTCCAAAAATTGATTCTTACTGCACATATTCACTCAACACAGAGTTTCCACTGGAAGGCCAGAAACGCTCTCAAATGCACTTTCAGATTCCAAAAAATTGATTCTTAGTGCAGATATTCACTCAATACAGAGTTTACAATAGATAGCCAGAAACGCTCTCAAATGCACTTTCAGAGTCCAAAAAAGTGATTCTTAATGCAGATATTCACTCAACACAGAGTTTCCAGTAAAAGGCCAGAAACGCTCTCAAATGCATTTTCAGAGTCCAGAAAATTGATTCTTACTGCAGATATTCTCTCAACATACAGGTTCCTGGGGAAGGCTAAAAAAGCTCTCAAAAGCACTATCAGCGTCCAAAAAAGTGATTCTTAGTGGAGATATTAACTCAACACAGAGTTTCCACTATAATTCCAGAAATGCTCTCAAATGCACTTTCTGAGTCCAAAAATGATTGTGCAGATATTCACTCAACACAGAGTTTCCAGTAAAAGGCCAGAAACGCTCTCAGAAGCACTTTCTGAGTCCAAAACAATGATTCTTAGTGCAGATATTCACTCAACACAGAGTTTACACTGGAAGGCCAGTAACGCTCAGAAATGAACTTTCGAGTCCAAAAAGTGATTCTTAGTGCAGATATACACTCAACAGAGAGTTTCCAGTAAAAGGCCAGAAACGCTATCAAAGCACTTTCAGAGTAAAAAAGTGATTGTTAGTGCAGATATTCACTCAACACAGAGTTTCCACTGGAAGGCCAGAAACGCTTTCAAATGAACTTTCTGAGTACAAAAAGTGATTCTTAGTGCAGATATTAACTCAACCCAGAGTTTCCAGTAAAAGGCCAGAAACGCTCTCAAATGCATTTTCAGAGTCCAAAAATTGATTCTTACTGCACATATTCACTCAACACAGACTTTCCACTGGAAGGCCAGAACGCTCTCAAAAGCACTTTCAGATTCCAAAAAGTGATTCCTAGTGCAGATATTAACTCAACCCAGAGTTTCCTGTAAAAGGCCAGACACTCTCTCAGAAGCACTTTCTGAGTCCAAAAAGTGATTCTTAGTGCAGATATTCACTCAACACAGAGTTTCCACTGGAAGGCCAGAAATGCTCTCAAACGCACTTTCTGAGTCCAAAAAAATGATTGTGCAGATATTCACTCAACACAGAGTTTCCAGTAAAAGGCCAGAAACGCTCTCAGAAGCACTTTCTGAGTCCAAAACAATGATTCTTAGTGCAGATATTCACTCAACACAGAGTTTACACTGGAAGGCCAGTAACGCTCAGAAATGAACTTTGAGTCCAAAAAGTGATTCTTAGTGCAGATATACACTCAACAGAGAGTTTCCAGTAACAGGCCAGAAACGCTCTCAATAGCACTTTCAGAGTAAAAAAAAGAGATTGATAGTGCAGATATTCACTCAACACAGAGTTTCCACTGGAAGGCCAGAAACGCTTTCAAATGAACTTTCTGAGTACAAAAAGTGATTCTTAGTGCAGATATTAACTCAACCCAGAGTTTCCAGTAAAAGGCCAGAAACGCTCTCAAATGCATTTTCAGAGTCCAAAAATTGATTCTTATTGCACATATTCACTCAACACAGAGTTTCCACTGGAAGGCCAGAAACGCTCTCAAATGCACTTTCAGATTCCAAAAATTGATTCTTAGTGCAGATATTCACTCAACACAGAGTTTACAATAGATGGCCAGAAACGCTCTCAAATGCACTTTCTGTGTCCAAAAAGTGATTCTTAATGCAGATATTCACTCAACACAGAGTTTCCAGTAAAAGGCCAGAAACGCTCTCAAATGCATTTTCAGAGTCCAAAAAATTGATTCTTACTGCAAATATTCACTCAACAGAGAGTTTCCACTGGAAGGCCAGAAATGCTCTCAAATGCACTTTTAGAGTCCAAAAATTGATTCTTACTGCAGATATTCTCTCAACATACAGGTTCCTGGGGAAGGCTAAAAAGCTCTCAAAAGCACTATCAGCGTCCAAAAAGTGATTCTTAGTGCAGATATTAACTCAACACAGAGTTTCCACTATAATTCCAGAAATGCTTCAAATGCACTTTCTGAGTCCAAAAAAATGATTGTACAGATATTCACTCAACACAGAGTTTCCAGTAAAAGGCCAGAAACGCTCTCAGAAGCACTTTCAGATTCCAAAAAAGTGATTCTTAGTGCAGATATTAACTCAACCCAGAGTTTCCTGTAAAAGGCCAGACACTCTCTCAGTGTCTGGCCTTTTATCTGCACAAAATGAAAAAATGAAAATATCTGCACAAAAATGATTGTGCAGATATTCACTCAACACAGAGTTTCCAGTAAAAGGCCAGAAACGCTCTCAAATGCACTTTCTGAGTCCAATAAAGTGATTCTTAGTGCAGAGATTCACTCAAAACAGAGTTTCCAGTAAAAGGCCAGTAACGCTCAGAAATGAACTTTCTGAGGCCAAAAAATTGATTCTTACTGCAAATATTCACTCAACAGAGAGTTTCCAGTGGAAGGCCAGAAATGCTCTCAAATGTACTTTTAGCCTCCAAGAAATTGATTTTTACTGCAGATATTCTCTCAACATAGAGGTTCCTGGGGAAGGCTAGAAACGCTCTCAAAAGCACTTTCAGCGTCCAAAAAGTGATTCTTAGTGCAGATATTAACTCAACCCAGAGTTTCCTGTAAAAGGCCAGACACTCTCTCAGAAGCACTTTCTGAGTCCAAAACAGTGATTCTTACTGCAGATATTCACTCAACACATAGTTTCCACTGGAAGGCCAGAAATGCTCTCAAAAGCACTTTCAGAGTAAAAAAAAGTGATTGTTAGTGCAGATATTCACTCAACACAGAGTTTCCACTGGAAGGCCAGAAACGCTTTCAAATGAACTTTCAGAGTCCAAAAATTGATTCTTAGTGCAGATATTAACTCAACCCAGAGTTTCCAGTAAAAGGCCAGATACGCTCTCAAATGCATTTTCAGAGTAAAAAAAAGTGATTCTTAGTGCAGATATTCACTCAATACAGAGTTTACAATAGATGGCCAGAAACGCTCTCAAATGCACTTTCTGTGTCCAAAAAAGTGATTCTTAATGCAGATATTCACTCAACACAGAGTTTCCAGTAAAAGGCCAGAAACGCTCTCAAATGCATTTTCAGAGTCCAGAAAATTGATTCTTACTGCAAATATTCACTCAACAGAGAGTTTCACTGGAATGCCAGAAATGCTCTCAAATGCACTTTTAGAGTCCAAAAAAGTGATTCTTACTGCAGATATTCTCTCCAACATACAGGTTCCTGGGAAGGCTAAAAAGCTCTCAAAAGCACTATCAGCGTCCAAAAAGTGATTCTTAGTGCAGATATTAACTCAACACAGAGTTTCACTATAATTCCAGAAATGCTCTCAAATGCACTTTCTGAGTCCAAAAATTGATTGCAGATATTCACTCAACACAGAGTTTCCAGTAAAAGGCCAGAAACGCTCTCAAAAGCACTTTCTGAGTCCAAAACAATGATTCTTAGTGCAGATATTCACTCAACACAGAGTTTACACTGGAAGGCCAGTAACGCTCAGAAATGAACTTTCTGAGTCCAAAAAGTGATTCTTAGTGCAGATATACACTCAACAGAGAGTTTCAGTAAAAGGCCAGAAATGCTATCAAAGCACTTTCAGAGTAAAAGTGATTGTTAGTGCAGATATTCACTCAACACAGAGTTTCCACTGGAAGGCCAGAAACGCTTTCAAATGAACTTTCTGAGTACAAAAAGTGATTCTTAGTGCAGATATTAACTCAACCCAGAGTTTCCAGTAAAGGCCAGAAACGCTCTCAAATGCATTTTCAGAGTCCAAAAAATTGATTCTTACTGCACATATTCACTCAACACAGACTTTCCACTGGAAGGCCAGAAACGCTCTCAAAAGCACTTTCAGATTCCAAAAAGTGATTCTTAGTGCAGATATTAACTCAACCCAGAGTTTCCTGTAAAAATTGAAGCACTTTCTGAGTCCAAAAGTGATTCTTAGTGCAGATATTCACTCAACACAGAGTTTCCACTGGAAGGCCAGAAATGCTCTCAAACGCACTTTCTGAGTCCAAAAAATGATTGTGCAGATATTCACTCAACACAGAGTTTCCAGTAAAAGGCCAGTAACGCTCAGAAATGAACTTTCTGAGGCCAAAAAATTGATTCTTACTGCAAATATTCACTCAACAGAGAGTTTCCAGTGGAAGGCCAGAAATGCTCAAATGCACTTTTAGAGTCCAAAAAATTGATTCTTAGTGCAGATATTTTCTCAACATAGAGGTTCCTGGGGAAGGCTAGAAACGCTCTCAAAAGCACTTTCAGCGTCCAAAAAGTGATTCTTAGTGCAGATATTAACTCAACACAGAGTTTCCTGAGAATGCCAGAAACTCTCTCAGAAGCACTTTCTGAGTACAAAACAGTGATTCTTAGTGCAGATATTCACTCAACACAGAGTTTCCACTGGAAGGCCAGAAATGCTCTCAAACGCACTTTCTGAGTCCAAAAAAGTGATTGTTAGTGCAGAGATTCACTCAAAAAAGAGTTTCCTTTAAAAGGCCAGTATCGCTCAGAAATGAACTTTCTGAGGCCAAAAAATTGATTCTTACTGCAAATATTCACTCAACAGAGAGTTTCCAGTGGAAGGCCAGAAATGCTCTCAAATGTACTTTTAGAGTCCAAAAAATTGATTTTTACTGCAGATATTCTCTCAACATAGAGGTTCCTGGGGAAGGCTAGAAACGCTCTCAAAAGCACTTTCAGCGTCCAAAAAAAGTGATTCTTACTGCAGATATTAACTCAACCCAGAGTTTCCTGTAAAAGGCCAGACACTCTCTCAGAAGCACTTTCTGAGTCCAAAACAGTGATTCTTAGTGCAGATATTCACTCAACACAGAGTTTACACTGGAAGACCAGTAACGCTCAGAAATGAACTTTCGGAGTCCAAAAAAGTGAATCTTAGTGCAGATAACACTCAACAGAGAGTTTCCAGTAAAAGGCCAGAAACGCTCTCAAAAGCACTTTCAGAGTAAAAAAAAGTGATTGTTAGTGCAGATATTCACTCAACACAGAGTTTCCACTGGAAGGCCAGAAACGCTTTCAAATGAACTTTCTGAGTACAAAAAAGTGATTCTTAGTGCAGATATTAACTCAACCCAGAGTTTCCAGTAAAAGGCCAGAAACGCTCTCAAATGCATTTTCAGAGTCCAAAAAATTGATTCTTAGTGCAGATATTCACTCAACACAGAGTTTACGTTAGATGGCCAGAAACGCTCTCAAATGCACTTTCAGATTCCAAAAAGTGATTCTTAATGCAGATATTCACTCAACACAGAGTTTCCAGTAAAAGGCCAGAAACGCTCTCAAATGCATTTCAGAGTCCAAAAATTGATTCTTACTGCAAATATTCACTCAACAGAGAGTTTCCAGTGGAAGGCCAGAAATGCTCTCAAATGCACTTTTTAGAGTCCAAAATTGATTCTTAGTGCAGATATTTTCTCAACATAGAGGTTCTGGGAAGGCTAGAAACGCTCTCAAAAGCACTTTCAGCGTCCAAAAGTGATTCTTAGTGCAGATATTAACTCAACTCAGAGTTTCCTGGAGAATGCCAGAAACTCTCTCAGAAGCACTTTCTGAGTCCAAAACAGTGATTCTTAGTGCAGATATTCACTCAACACAGAGTTTCCACTGGAAGGCCAGAAATGCTCTCGAACGCACTTTCTGAGTCCAAAAAAGTGATTGTTAGTGCAGAGATTCACCAAAACAGAGTTTCCAGTAAAAGGCCAGTAACGCTCAGAAATGAACTTTCTGAGGCCAAAAAATTGATTCTTACTGCAAATATTCACTCAACAGAGAGTTTCCACTGGAAGGCCAGAAATGCTCTCAAATGTACTTTTAGAGTCCAAAAAATTGATTCTTACTGCAGATATTCTCTCTCAACACAGAGGTTCCTGGGAAGGCTAGAAACGCTCTCAAAAGCACTTTCAGCGTCAAAAGTGATTCTTAGTGCAGATATTCACTCAACCCAGAGTTTCCTGTAAAAGGCCAGACACTCTCTCAGAAGCACTTTAGGAGACCAAAGAAGTGAATATCAGCGCAGTTCTTCACTCAACACAGAGTTTACACTAGATGGCCAGAAACGCTCTCAAATGCACTTTCAAAGTTCAAAAAGGCATTCTTAGTTCAGATATTCACTCAACAGAGAGTTTTTACAAGAAGGCCAGTAAAGCTCTCAAATCCCCTTTAGGAGTCCAAAAAAGTGATTCTTAGTGCAGATATTCACTCAACACAGAGTTTCCACTGGAAGGCCAGAAACGCTTTCAAATGAACTTTCTGAGTACAAAAAGTGATTCATAGTGCAGATATTAACTAAACCCAGAGTTTCCAGTAAAAGGCCAGAAACGCTCTCAAAATGCATTTTCAGAGTCCAAAATTGATTCTTACTGCACATATTCACTCAACACAGAGTTTCCAGTAAAAGGCCAGAAACGCTCTCAAATGCATTTTCAGAGTCCAAAAAATTGATTCTTAGTGCAAATATTCACTCAACAGAGAGTTTCCAGTGGAAGGCCAGAAATGCTCTCAAATGCACTTTTAGAGTCCAAAAAATTGATTCTTAGTGCAGAAATTTTTTCAACATAGAGGTTCCTGGGGAAGGCTAGAAACGCTCTCAAAAGCACTTTCAGCGTCCAAAAAAGTGATTCTTAGTGCAGATATTACTCAACACAGACTTTCCTGGAGAATGCCAGAAACTCTCTCAGAAGCACTTTCTGAGTCCAAAACAGTGATTCTTAGTGCAGATATTCACTCAACACAGAGTTTCCACTGGAAGGCCAGAAATGCTCTCAAACGCACTTTCTGAGTCCAAAAAAGTGATTGTTAGTGCAGAGATTCACTCAAAACAGAGTTTCCAGTAAAAGGCCAGTAACGCTCAGAAATGATCTTTCTGAGGCCAAAAAATTGATTCTTACTGCAAATATTCACTCAACAGAGAGTTTCCAGTGGAAGGCCAGAAATGCTCTCAAATGTACTTTTAGAGTCCAAAAAATTGATTTTTACTGCAGATATTCTCTCAACATAGAGGTTCCTGGGGAAGGCTAGAAACGCTCTCAAAAGCACTTTCAGCGTCCAAAAAGTGATTCTTAGTGCAGATATTAACTCAACCCAGAGTTTCCTGTAAAAGGCCAGACACTCTCTCAGAAGCACTTTCTGAGTCCAAAACAGTGATTCTTAGTGCAGATATTCACTCAACACAGAGTTTCCACTGGAAGGCCAGTAACGCTCAGAAATGAACTTTGGAGTCCAAAAAGTGATTCTTAGTGCAGATATACACTCAACAGAGAGTTTCCAGTAAAAGGCCAGAAACGCTCTCAAAAGCACTTTCAGAGTAAAAAAAAGTGATTGTTAGTGCAGATATTCACTCAACACAGAGTTTCCACTGGAAGGCCAGAAACGCTTTCAAATGAACTTTCTGAGTACAAAAGTGATTCTTAGTGCAGATATTAACTCAACCCAGAGTTTCCAGTAAAGGCCAGAAACGCTCTCAAATGCATTTTCAGAGTCCAAAAATTGATTCTTACTGCACATATTCACTCAACACAGAGTTTCCACTGGAAGGCCAGAAACGCTCTCAAATGCACTTTCAGATTCCAAAAAATTGATTCTTAGTGCAGATATTAACTCAACACAGAGTTTCCTGGAGAATGCCAGAAACTCTCTCAGAAGCACTTTCTGTGTCCAAAACAGTGATTCTTAGTGCAGATATTCACTCAACACAGAGTTTACACTGGAAGGCCAGTAACGCTCAGAAATGAACTTTCGGAGTCCAAAAAAGTGATTCTTAGTGCAGATATTCATTCAACAGAGAGTTTCCAGTAAAAGGCCAGAAACGCTCTCAAAAGCACTTTCAGAGTAAAAAAAAGTGATTGTTAGTGCAGATATTCACTCAAAACAGAGTTTCCACTGGAAGGCCAGAAACGCTTTCAAATGAACTTTCAGAGTCCAAAAAAGTGATTCTTAGTGCAGATATTATCTCAACCCAGAGTTTCCAGTAAAAGGCCAGAAACGCTCTCAAATGCATTTTCAGAGTCCAAAAAATTGATTCTTACTGCAGATATTCACTCAACACAGAGTTTCACCTGGAAGGCCAGAAACGCTCTCAAATGCACTTTCAGATTCCAAAAAATTGATTCTTAGTGCAGATATTCACTCAACACAGAGTTTACAATAGATGGCCAGGAACGCTCTCAAATGCACTTTCAGATTCCAAAAAAGTGCTTCTTAGTGCAGATATTCACTTAACACAGAGTTTCCAGTAAAAGGCCAGAAACGTTCTCAAATGCATTTTCAGAGTCCAAAAAATTGATTCTTACTGCAAATATTCACTCAACAGAGAGTTTCCACTGGAAGGCCAGAAATGCTCTCAAATGCACTTTTAGAGTCCAAAAAATTGATTCTTACTGCAGATATTCTCTCAACATAGAGGTTCCTGGGGAAGGCTAGAAACGCTCTCAAAAGCACTTTCAGCGTCCAAAAAAGTGATTCTTAGTGCAGATATTAACTCAACACAGAGTTTCCTGGAGAATGCCAGAAACTCTCTCAGAAGCACTTTCTGAGTCTAAAACAGTGATTCTTAGTGCAGATATTCACTCAACACAGAGTTTCCACTGGAAGGCCAGAAATGCTCTCAAATGCACTTTTAGAGTCCAAAAAATTGATTCTTACTGCAGATATTCTCTCAACATACAGGTTACTGGGGAAGGCTAGAAACGCTATCAAAAGCACTTTCGGCGTCCAAAAAAGTGATTCTTAGTGCAGATATTCACTCAACCCAGAGTTTCCTGGAGAAGACCAGAAACTCTCTCAGAAGCACTTTCTGATTCCAAAACAGTGATTCTTAGTGGAGATATTCACTCAACACAGAGTTTCCACTGGAAGGACAGAAATGCTCTCAAATGCACTTTCAGAGTCCAAAAAAGTGATTCTTAGTGCAGATATTCACTCAACACAGAGTTTACACTGGAAGGCCAGAAACGCTCTCAAATGCATTTTCGGAGTCCAAAAAAGTAATTCTTAGTGCAGATATTCACTCAACAGAGAGTTTCCAGTAAAAGGGCAGAAACGCTCACTAAAGCACTTTCAGAGTTAAAAAAAAGTGATTGTTAGTGCAGATATTCACTCAACACAGAGTTTTCACTGGAAGGCCAGAAACGCTCTCAAATGCACTTTCTGAGTCCAATAAAGTGATTCTTAGTGCAGATATTCACTCAACAGAGAGTTTTCACAAGAAGGCCAGAAACGCTCTCAAATGCACTTTCAGAGTCCAAAAACGTGATTCTCAGCGCAGTTCTTCACTCAACACAAAGTTTACACAAGAAGGCCAGAAACGCTCTCAAATGCATTTTCAGAGAACAAAAAAATGATTGTTAGTGCAGATATTCACTCAACACAGAGTTTACACTGGAAGGCCAGAAACACTCTCAAATCCACTTTCAGAGTTCAAAAAATTCATTCTTAGTGCAGATATTCACTCAACACAGAGTTTCCACTGGAAGGCCAGAAACGCTCTCAAATCCACTTTCAGAGTTCAAAAAATTCATTCTTAGTGCAGATATTCACTCAACAGAGAGTTTCCACAGGAAGGCCAGAAACGCTCTCAAATGCACTTTCAGAGTCCAAAAATGTGATTCTCAGCGCAGTTATTCACTCAACACAGAGTTTACACTAGATGGCCAGAAACGCTCTCAAATGCACTTTCAGAGTCCAAAAAAGTGATTTTTACTGCAGATATTCACTCAACACAGAGTTTCCACTGGAAGGCCAGAAACGCTCTCAAATGCACTTTAGAGTCCAAAAAGTGATTGTTAGTGAGAGATATTTACTCAACACAGAGTTTCCACTGGAAGGCCAGAAACGCTCTCAAATGCACTTTCAGAGTCCAAAAAATTGATTCTTACTGCAGATATTCACTCAACACAGAGTTTACACTGGAAGGCCAGTAACAATCTCAAATGAACTTATAGAGTCCAAAAAAGTGATTCTTAGTGCAGATATTCACTCAACAGAGAGTTTCCACAAGAAGGCCAGAAACGCTCTCAAATGCACTTTCAGAGTCCAAAAATGTGATTCTCAGCGCAGTTCTTCACTCAACACAGAGTTTACACTAGATGGCCAGAAACGCTCTCAAATGCACTTTCAGAGTTCAAAAAAGTCATTCTTAGTGCAGATATTCACTCAACAGAGAGTTTTCACAAGAATGCCAGTAAAGCTCTCAAATGCCCTTTAGGAGTCCAAAAAAGTGATTCTTGGTGCAGATATTCACTCAACACAGAGTTTCCACTAGATGGCCAGAAACGCTCTCAAATGCACTTTCGGAGTACAAAAGGGTGATTCTTACTGCAGATATTCACTCAACACAGAGTTTCCACTAGAAGGCCAGAAACGCTCTCAAATGCACTTTCAGAGTCCAAAAAAGTGATTGTTAGTGAGAGATATTTACTCAACACAGAGTTTCAACTGGAAGGCCTGAAACGCTCTCAAATGCACCTTAGGAGTCCAAAAAAGTGATTGTTAGTGCAGATATTCATTCAACACAGAGTTTCCACTAGATGGCCAGAAACGCTCTCAAATGCACTTTCTGAGACCAAAAAAGTGATTCTTAGTGCAGATATTCACTCAACAGAAAGTTTCCACAAAAGGCCAGAAACGCTCTCAAATGCACTTTCGGAGTCCAAAAAAGTGATTCTTAGTGCAGATATTCACTCAACACAGAGTTTACACTGGAAGGCCAGTAACACTCTCAAATAAACTTTCGGAGTCCAAAAAAGTGATTCTTAGTGCAGATATTCACTCAACACAGAGTTTCCACTGGAAGGCCAGAAACGCTCTCGAATGCACTTTCGAAGTCCATAAAAGTGATTCTTAGTGCAGATATTCACTCAACACAGAGTTTACACTGGAAGGCCAGTAACACTCTCAAATGAACTTTCGGAGTCCAAAAAAGTGATTCTTAGTGCAGATATTCACTCAACACAGAGTTTCCACTGGAAGGCCAGAAACGCTCTCAAATCCATTTTCAGAGTCCAAAAAAGTGATTCTTACTGCAGATATTCACTCAACACAGAGTTTACACTGGAAGGCCAGTAACACTCTCAAATGAACTTATAGAGTCCAAAAAAGAGATTCTTAGTGCAGATATTCACTCAACACAGAGTTTCCACTGGAAGGCCAGAAACGCTCTCAAATCCACTTTCAGAGTCCAAAAAAGTGATTCTTAGTGCAGATATTCACTCAACAGAGAGTTTCCACAAAAAGGCCAAAAACGCTCTCAAATGCATTTTCAGAGTCCAAAAAAGTGATTGTTAGTGCAGATATTCACTCAACAGAGAGTTTACACTGGAAGGCCAGTAACACTCTCAAATGAACTTTTGGAGTCCAAAAAAGTCATTCTTAGTGCAGATATTCACTCAACAGAGAGTTTTCACAAGAAGGCCAGAAACGCTCTCAAATGCACTTTCAGATTCCAAAAATGTGATTCTCAGCGCAGTTCTTCACTCAACACAGAGTTTACACTAGATGGCCAGAAACGCTCTCAAATGCACTTTCAGAGTTCAAAAAAGTCATTCTTAGTGCAGATATTCACTCAACAGAGAGTTTTCACAAGAATGCCAGTAAAGCTCTCAAATGCCCTTTAGGAGTCCAAAAAAGTGATTCTTGGTGCAGATATTCACTCAACACAGAGTTTCCACTAGATGGCCAGAAACGCTCTCAAATGCACTTTCGGAGTGCAAAAGGGTCATTCTTACTGCAGATATTCACTCAACACAGAGTTTCCACTAGAAGGCCAGAAACGCTCTTAAATGCACTGTCAGAGTCCAAAAAAGTGATTGTTAGTGAGAGATATTTACTCAACACAGAGTTTCAACTGGAAGGCCAGAAACGCTCTCAAATGCATTTTCAGAGTCCAAAAAAGTGATTGTTAGTGCAGATTTTCACTCAACAGAGAGTTTACACTGGAAGGCCAGTAACACTCTCAAATGAACATTCGGAGTCCAAAAAAGTGATTCTTAGTGCAGATATTCACTCAACACAGAGTTTCCACTGGAAGGCCAGAAACGCTCTCAAATGAACTTTTGGAGTCCAAAAAAGTGATTCCTAGTGAGAGATATTTACTCAACACAGAGTTTCCACTACATGGCCAGAAACGCTCTCAAATGCACTTTAGGAGTCCAAAAAAGTGATTGTTAGTGAGAGATATTTACTCAACACAGAGTTTCCACTGGAAGGCCAGAAACGCTCTCAAATGCACTTTCAGAGTCCAAAAAATTGATTCTTACTGCAGATATTCACTCAACACAGAGTTTACACTGGAAGGCCAGTAACACTCTCAAATGAACTTATAGAGTCCAAAAAAGAGATTCTTAGTGCAGATATTCACTCAACACAGTTTCCACTGGAAGGACAGAAACGCTCTCAAATCCACTTTCAGAGTCCAAAAAAGTGATTCTTAGTGCAGATATTCACTCAACAGAGAGTTTCCACAAGAAGGCCAGAAACGCTCTCAAATGCACTTTCAGAGTCCAAAATGTGATTCTCAGCGCAGTTCTTCACTCAACACAGAGTTTACACTAGATGGCCAGAAACGCTCTCAAATGCACTTTCAGAGTTCAAAAAAGTCATTCTTAGTGCAGATATTCACTCAACAGAGAGTTTTCACAAGAATGCCAGTAAAGCTCTCAAATGCCCTTTAGGAGTCCAAAAAAGTGATTCTTGGTGCAGATATTCACTCAGCACAGAGTTTCCACTAGATGGCCAGAAACGCTCTCAAATGCACTTTCGGAGTACAAAAAAGTGATTCTTAGTGCAGATATTCACTCAACAGAAAGTTTCCACAAAGAGGCCAGAAACGCTCTCAAATGCACTTTCGGAGTCCAAAAAAGTGATTCTTAGTGCAGATATTCACTCAACACAGAGTTTACACTGGAAGGCCAGTAACACTCTCAAATAATCTTTCGGAGTGCAAAAAAGTGATTCTTAGTGCAGATATTCACTCAACAGAGAGTTTTCACAAGAAGGCCAGAAACGCTCTCAAATGCACTTTCAGAGTCCAAAAACGTGATTCTCAGCGCAGTTCTTCACTCAACACAAAGTTTACACAAGAAGGCCAGAAACGCTCTCAAATGCACTTTCAGAGTCCAAAAACGTGATTCTCAGCGCAGTTATTCTCTCAACAGAGAGTTTACACTAGATGGCCAGAAACACTCTCAAATGCACTTTCAGGGTCCAAAAAAGTGATTCTTTGTGCAGATATTCACTCAACACAGAGTTTCCACTGGAAGGCCAGAAACGCTCTCAAATGCACTTTCTGAGTCCAAAAAAGTGATTCTTAGTGCAGATATTCACTCAACAGAAAGTTTCCACAAAGAGGCCAGAAACGCTCTCAAATGCACTTTCGGAGTCCAAAAAAGTGATTCTTATTGCAGATATTCACTCAACACAGTGTTTACACTGGAAGGCCAGTAACACTCTCAAATGAACTTTCGGAGTCCAAAAAAGTGATTCTTAGTGCAGATATTCACTCAACACAGAGTTTCCGCTGGAAGGCCAGAAACGCTCTCAAATCCACTTTCAGAGTTCATAAAGTCATTCTTAGTGCAGATATTCACTCAACAGAGAGTTTTCACAAGAAGGCCAGAAACGCTCTCAAATGCACTTTCAGAGTCCAAAAACGTGATTCTCAGCGCAGTTCTTCACTCAACACAGAGTTTACACTAGGTGGCCAGAAACGCTCTCAAATACACTTTCAGAGTTCAAAAAAGTCATTCTTAGTGCAGATATTCACTCAACAGAAAGTTTCCACAAAAAGGCAAGAAACGGTCTCAAATGCACTTTCAGAGTCCAAAAAAGAGATTCTTACTGCAGATATTCACCCAACACAGAGTTTCCACTGGAAGGCAGAAACGCTCTCAAATCCACTTTCAGAGTCCAAAAAAGTGATTCTTAGTGCAGATATTCACTCAACACAGAGTTTCCACTGGAAGGCCAGAAACGCTCTCAAATGCACTTTTAGGAGTCCAAAAAGTGATTGTTAGTGAGAGATATTTACTCAACACAGAGTTTCCACTGGAAGGCCAGAAACGCTCTCAAATGCACTTTAGGAGTCCAAAAAAGTGATTGTTAGTGCAGATATTCACTCAACACAGAGTTTCCACTGGAAGGCTAGAAACGCTCTCAAATGCAATTTAGGAGTCCAAAAAGTGATTCCTAGTGAGAGATATTTACTCAACACAGAGTTTCCACTAGATGGCCAGAAAACGCTCTCAAATGCACTTTCGGAGACCAAAAAGTGATTCTTACTGCAGATATTCACTCAACACAGAGTTTACACTAGATGGCCAGAAACGCTCTCAAATGCACTTTCAGAGTCCAGAAAAGTGATTCTTACTGTAGACATTCACTCAACACAGAGTTTCCACTGGAAGGCCAGAAAACGCTCTCAAATGCACTTTAGGAGTCCAAAAAGTGATTGTTAGTGAGAGATATTTACTCAACACAGAGTTTCAATGGAAGGCCAGAAACGCTCTCAAATGCACTTTAGGAGTCCAAAAAGTGATTCTTAGTGAGAGATATTTACTCAACACAGAGTTTACACTGGAAGGCCAGTAACACTCTCAAATGAACTTTCCAGTCCAAAAAGCGATTCTTAGTGCAGATATTCACTCAACACAGAGTTTCCACTGGAAGGCCAGAAACGCTCTCAAATGCATTTTAGGAGTCCAAAAAAGTGATTGTTAGTGCAGATTTTCACTCAAGAGAGAGTTTACACTGGAAGGCCAGTAACACTCTCAAATGAACATTCGGAGTCCAAAAAAGTGATTGTTAGTGCAGATATTCAATCAACACAGAGTTTCCACTGGAAGGCTAGAAACGCTCTCAAATGCACTTTAGGAGTCCAAAAAAGTGCTTCCTAGTGATAGATATTTACTCAACACAGAGTTTCCACTAGATGGCCAGAAACGCTCTCAAATCCACTTTCAGAGTCCAAAAAAGTCATTCTTAGTGCAGATATTCACTCAACAGAGGGTTTCCACAAGAAGGCCAGAAACGCTCTCAAATGTACTTTCAGAGTCCAAAAACATGATTCTCAGCGCAGTTTTTCACTCAACACAGAGTTTACACTAGATGGCCAGAAACGCTCTCAAATGCACTTTAGGAGTCCAAAAAAGTGATTGTTAGTGAGAGATATTTACTCAACACAGAGTTTCCACTGGAAGGCTAGAAACGCTCTCAAATGCACTTTCGGAGACCAAAAAAGTGATTCTTACTGCAGATATTCACTCAACACAGAGTTTCCACTGGAAGGCCAGAAACGCTCTCAAATGCACTTTAGGAGTCCAAAAAAGTGATTGTTAGTGAGAGATATTTACTCAACACAGAGTTTCCACTACATGGCCAGAAACGCTCTCAAATGCACTTTAGGAGTCCAAAAAAGTGATTGTTAGTGAGAGATATTTACTCAACACAGAGTTTCCACTGGAAGGCCAGAAACGCTCTCAAATGCACTTTCAGAGTCCAAAAAATTGATTCTTACTGCAGATATTCACTCAACACAGAGTTTACACTGTAAGGCCAGTAACACTCTCAAATGAACTTATAGAGTCCAAAAAAGAGATTCTTAGTGCAGATATTCACTCAACACAGTTTCCACTGGAAGGACAGAAACGCTCTCAAATCCACTTTCAGAGTCCAAAAAGTGATTCTTAGTGCAGATATTCACTCAACAGAGAGTTTCCACAAGAAGGCCTGAAACGCTCTCAAATGCACTTTCAGAGTCCAAAAATGTGATTCTCAGCGCAGTTCTTCACTCAACACAGAGTTTACACTAGATGGCCAGAAACGCTCTCAAATGCACTTTCAGAGTTCAAAAAAGTCATTCTTAGTGCAGATATTCACTCAACAGAGAGTTTTCACAAGAATGCCAGTAAAGCTCTCAAATGCCCTTTAGGAGTCCAAAAAAGTGATTCTTGGTGCAGATATTCACTCAGCACAGAGTTTCCACTAGATGGCCAGAAAACGCTCTCAAATGCACTTTAGAGTCCAAAAAAGTGATTCTTAGTGCAGATATTCACTCAACAGAAAGTTTCCACAAAGAGGCCAGAAACGCTCTCAAATGCACTTTCGGAGTCCAAAAAAGTGATTCTTAGTGCAGATATTCACTCAACACAGAGTTTACACTGGAAGGCCAGTAACACTCTCAAATAATCTTTCGGAGTGCAAAAAAGTGATTCTTAGTGCAGATATTCACTCAACAGAGAGTTTTCACAAGAAGGCCAGAAACGCTCTCAAATGCACTTTCAGAGTCCCAAAACGTGATTCTCAGCGCAGTTCTTCACTCAACACAAAGTTTACACAAGAAGGCCAGAAACACTCTCAAATGCACTTTCAGAGTCCAAAAACGTGATTCTCAGCGCAGTTATTCTCTCAACAGAGAGTTTACACTAGATGGCCAGAAACACTCTCAAATGCACTTTCAGGGTCCAAAAAAGTGATTCTTTGTGCAGATATTCACTCAACACAGAGTTTCCACTGGAAGGCCAGAAACGCTCTCAAATGCACTTTCTGAGTCCAAAAGTGATTCTTAG
The DNA here is from genome assembly GCA_019176425.1 of Megalops atlanticus. Lineage (NCBI taxonomy): Eukaryota > Metazoa > Chordata > Actinopteri > Elopiformes > Megalopidae > Megalops > Megalops atlanticus. Next base: position 26,255,316 of record CM032896.1, on the reverse strand, counting down.
TGCAGATATTCACTCAACAGAAAGTTTCCACAAAGAGAAGCCAAACGCTCTCAAATGCACTTTGGAGTCCAAAAAGTGATTCTTATTGCAGATATTCACTCAACACAGTGTTTACACTGGAAGGCCAGTAACACTCTCAAATGAACTTTCGGAGTCCAAAAAAGTGATTCTCAGTGCAGATATTCACTCAACACAGAGTTTCCACTGGAAGGCCAGAAACGCTCTCAAATCCACTTTCAGAGTTCATAAAAGTCATTCTTAGTGCAGATATTCACTCAACAGAGAGTTTTCACAAGAAGGCCAGAAACGCTCTCAAATGCACTTTCAGAGTCCAAAAACGTGATTCTCAGCGCAGTTCTTCACTCAACACAGAGTTTACACTAGGTGGCCAGAAACGCCTCTCAAATACACTTTCAGAGTTCAAAAGTCATTCTTAGTGCAGATATTCACTCAACAGAAAGTTTCCACAAAAAGGCAAGAAACGGTCTCAAATGCACTTTCAGAGTCCAAAAAAGTGATTCTTACTGCAGATATTCACCCAACACAGAGTTTCCACTGGAAGGCAGAAACGCTCTCAAATCCACTTTCAGAGTCCAAAAAAGTGATTCTTAGTGCAGATATTCACTCAACACAGAGTTTCCACTGGAAGGCCAGAAACGCTCTCAAATGCACTTTAGGAGTCCAAAAAAGTGATTGTTAGTGAGAGATATTTACTCAACACAGAGTTTCCACTGGAAGGCCAGAAACGCTCTCAAATGCACTTTAGGAGTCCAAAAAAGTGATTGTTAGTGCAGATATTCACTCAACACAGTTTCCACTGGAAGGCTAGAAACGCTCTCAAATGCAATTTAGGAGTCCAAAAAAGTGATTCCTAGTGAGAGATATTTACTCAACACAGACTTTCACTAGATGGCCAGAAACGCTCTCAAATGCACTTTCGGAGACCAAAAAAGTGATTCTTACTGCAGATATTCACTCAACACAGAGTTTACACTAGATGGCCAGAAACGCTCTCAAATGCACTTTCAGAGTCCAGAAAAGTGATTCTTACTGTAGACATTCACTCAACACAGAGTTTCCACTGGAAGGCCAGAAACGCTCTCAAATGCACTTTAGAGTCCAAAAAGTGATTGTTAGTGAGAGATATTTACTCAACACAGAGTTTCCAATGGAAGGCCAGAAACGCTCTCAAATGCACTTTAGGAGTCCAAAAAAGTGATTCTTAGTGAGAGATATTTACTCAACACAGAGTTTACACTGGAAGGCCAGTAACACTCTCAAATGAACTTTCGGAGTCCAAAAAAGCGATTCTTAGTGCAGATATTCACTCAACACAGAGTTTCCACTGGAATGCCAGAAACGCTCTCAAATGCATTTTCAGAGTCCAAAAAAGTGATTGTTAGTGCAGATTTTCACTCAACAGAGAGTTTACACTGGAAGGCCAGTAACACTCTCAAATGAACATTCGGAGTCCAAAAAAGTGATTCTTAGTGCAGATATTCACTCAACACAGAGTTTCCACTGGAAGGCCAGAAACGCTCTCAAATGAACTTTTGGAGTCCAAAAAAGTGATTCCTAGTGAGAGATATTTACTCAACACAGAGTTTCCACTACATGGCCAGAAACGCTCTCAAATGCACTTTAGGAGTCCAAAAAAGTGATTGTTAGTGAGAGATATTTACTCAACACAGAGTTTCCACTGGAAGGCCAGAAACGCTCTCAAATGCACTTTCAGAGTCCAAAAAATTGATTCTTACTGCAGATATTCACTCAACACAGAGTTTACACTGGAAGGCCAGTAACACTCTCAAATGAACTTATAGAGTCCAAAAAGAGATTCTTAGTGCAGATATTCACTCAACAGAGGGTTTCCACAAGAAAGGCCAGAAACGCTCTCAAATGCAATTTCAGAGTCCAAAAGTGATTCCTAGTGAGAGATATTCAATCAACACAGAATTTCCACTGGAAGGCTAGAAACGCTCTCAAATGCACTTTAGGAGTCCAAAAAGTGATTCTACTGCAGATATTTACTCAACACAGAGTTTCACTAGATGGCCAGAAACGCTCTCAAATGCACTTTCAGAGTCCAAAAAGTGATTCTTACTGCAGATATTCACTCAACACAGAGTTTACACTGGAAGGCCAGAAACGCTCTCAAATGCACTTTAGGAGTCCAAAAAAGTGATTGTTAGTGAGAGATATTTACTCAACACAGAGTTTCCACTAGATGGCCAGAAAACGCTCTCAAATGCACTTTAGAGTCCAAAAAGTGATTGTTAGTGAGAGATATTTACTCAACACAGAGTTTCCACTGGAAGGCCAGAAACGCTCTCAAATGCACTTTCGGAGTCCAAAAAAGTGATTCTTACTGCAGATATTCACTCAACACAGAGTTTACACTGGAAGGCCAGTAACACTCTCAAATGAACATTCCGAGTCCAAAAAAGTGATTCTTAGTGCAGATATTCACTTAACACAGAGTTTCCACTGAAAGGCCAGAAACGCTCTCAAATCCACTTTCAGAGTGAAAAAAAGTGATTCTTAGTGCAGATATTCTCTCAACAGAGGGTTTCCACAAGAAGGCCAGAAACGCTCTCAAATGAACTTTCAGAGTGCAAAAACATGATTCTCAGCGCAGTTTTTCACTCAACAGAGGGTTTCACTAGATGGCCAGAAACGCTATCAAATGCACTTGCAGAGTCCAAAAAAGTGATTGTTAGTGCAGATATTCACTCAACACAGAGTTTACACTGGAAGGCCAGAAAACGCTCTCAAATCCACTTTCGGAGTCCAAAAAGTGATTCTTAGAGCAGATATTCACTCAACACAGAGTTTACACTGGAAGGCCAGAAACGCTCTCAAATGCACTTTCGAGTCCAAAAAGTGATTCTTACTGCAGATATTCACTCAACACAGAGTTTACACTGGAAGGCTAGAAACGCTCTCAAATGAACATTCGGAGTCCAAAAGTGATTCTTAGTGCAGATATTCACTCAACAGAGAGTTTCCACAAGAAGGCCAGAAACGCTCTCAAATGCACTTTCAGAGTCCAAAAACATGATTCTCAGCGAGAGATTTTCACTCAACACAGAGTTTACACAAGAAGGCCAGAAACGCTCTCAAATGCACTTTCAGGAGTCCAAAAAGTGATTCTCAGCGCAGATATTCTCTCAACAGAGAGTTTACACTAGATGGCCAGAAACACTCTCAAATGAACATTCGAGTCCAAAAAGTGATTCTTTGTGCAGATATTCACTCAACACAGAGTTTCCACTGGAAGGCCAGAAACGCTCTCAAATGCACTTTCTGAGTCAAAAAGTGATTCTTAGTGCAGATATTCACTCAACACAGGGTTTCCACTGGAAGGCCAGAAACGCTCTCAAATGCACTTTAGAGTCCAAAAACATGATTGTTAGTGAGAGATATTTACTCAACACAGAGTTTCCACTGGAAGGCCAGAAACGCTCTCAAATGCACTTTAGGAGTCCAAAAAAGTGATTGTTAGTGCAGATATTCACTCAACACAGAGTTTCCACTGGAAGGCTAGAAACGCTCTCAAATGCAATTTAGGAGTCCAAAAAAGTGATTCCTAGTGAGAGATATTTACTCAACACAGAGTTTCCACTAGATGGCCAGAAACGCTCTCAAATGCACTTTCGGAGACCAAAAAAGTGATTCTTACTGCAGATATTCACTCAACACAGAGTTTACACTAGATGGCCAGAAACGCTCTCAAATGCACTTTCAGAGTCCAGAAAAGTGATTCTTACTGTAGACATTCACTCAACACAGAGTTTCCACTGGAAGGCCAGAAACGCTCTCAAATGCACTTTAGGAGTCCAAAAAAGTGATTGTTAGTGAGAGATATTTACTCAACACAGAGTTTCCAATGGAAGGCCAGAAACGCTCTCAAATGCACTTTAGGAGTCCAAAAAAGTGATTCTTAGTGAGAGATATTTACTCAACACAGAGTTTACACTGGAAGGCCAGTAACACTCTCAAATGAACTTTCAGAGTCCAAAAAGCGATTCTTACTGCAGATATTCACTCAACACAGAGTTTCCACTGGAAGGCCAGAAACGCTCTCAAATGCATTTTCAGAGTCCAAAAAAGTGATTGTTAGTGCAGATTTTCACTCAACAGAGAGTTTACACTGGAAGGCCAGTAACACTCTCAAATGAACATTCGGAGTCCAAAAAAGTGATTCTTAGTGCAGATATTCACTCAACACAGAGTTTCCACTGGAAGGCCAGAAACGCTCTCAAATGACTTTTGGAGTCCAAAAAAAGGATTCCTAGTGAGAGATATTTACTCAACACAGTGTTTCCACTGGATGGCCAGAAACGCTCTCAAATGCACTTTAGGAGTCCAAAAAAGTGATTGTTAGTGAGAGATATTTACTCAACACAGAGTTTCCACTGGAAGGCCAGAAACGCTCTCAAATGCACTTTCAGAGTCCAAAAAATTGATTCTTACTGCAGATATTCACTCAACACAGAGTTTACACTGGAAGGCCAGTAACACTCTCAAATGAACTTATAGAGTCCAAAAAAGAGATTCTTAGTGCAGATATTCACTCAACACAGTTTCCACTGGAAGGACAGAAACGCTCTCAAATCCACTTTCAGAGTCCAAAAAAGTGATTCTTAGTGCAGATATTCACTCAACAGAGAGTTTCCACAAGAAGGCCAGAAACGCTCTCAAATGCACTTTCAGAGTCCAAAAATGTGATTCTCAGCGCAGTTCTTCACTCAACACAGAGTTTACACTAGATGGCCAGAAACGCTCTCAAATGCACTTTCAGAGTTCAAAAAAGTCATTCTTAGTGCAGATATTCACTCAACAGAGTTTTCCACTGGAAGGCCAGTAAAGCTCTCAAATGCCCTTTAGGAGTCCAAAAAGTGATTCTTGGTGCAGATATTCACTCAGCACAGAGTTTCCACTAGATGGCCAGAAACGCTCTCAAATGTACTTTCGGAGTCCAAAAAAGTGATTCTTAGTGCAGATATTCACTCAACACAGAGTTTACACTGGAAGGCCAGTAACACTCTCAAATAATCTTCGAGTGCAAAAAGTGATTCTTAGTGCAGATATTCACTCAACAGAGAGTTTTCACTGAAGGCCAGAAACGCTCTCAAATGCACTTTCAGAGTCCAAAAAGTGATTCTCAGCGCAGTTCTTCACTCAACACAAAGTTTACACAAGAAGGGCCAGAAACGCTCTCAAATGCACTTTCAGAGTCCAAAAACGTGATTCTCAGCGCAGTTATTCTCTCAACAGAGAGTTTACACTAGATGGCCAGAAACACTCTCAAATGCACTTTCAGGGTCCAAAAGTGATTCTTTGTGCAGATATTCACTCAACACAGAGTTTCCACTGGAAGGCCAGAAACGCTCTCAAATGCACTTTCTGAGTCCAAAAAGTGATTCTTAGTGCAGATATTCACTCAACAGAAAGTTTCCACAAAGAGGCCAGAAACGCTCTCAAATGCACATTCGGAGTCCAAAAAAAGTGATTCTTAGTGCAGATATTCACTCAACAGAGTGTTTACACTGGAAGGCCAGAAACTCTCAAATGAACTTTGAGTCCAAAAAGTGATTCTTAGTGCAGATATTCACTCAACACAGAGTTTCCACTGGAAGGCCAGAAACGCTCTCAAATCCACTTTCAGAGTTCATAAAAGTCATTCTTAGTGCATTGTTAGTTTTCACAAGCAGATATTCAAATGCTCAAGTCCAAAACGTGATTCTCAGAGTTCTTCACTCAACAAGGCTTACAGAAACGCTCTCAAATGCACTTTCAGGAGTTCAAAAGTGATTCTTAGTGCAGATATTCACTCAACAGAAAGTTTCCACAAAAAGGCCAGAAACGGTCTCAAATGCACTTTCAGAGTCCAAAAAGTGATTCTTACTGCAGATATTCACCAACACAGAGTTTCCACTGGAAGGCAGAAACGCTCTCAAATGCACTTTCAGAGTCCAAAAAGTGATTCTTACTGCAGATATTCACTCAACACAGAGTTTCCACTGGAAGGCCAGAAACGCTCTCAAATGCACTTTAGGAGTCCAAAAAGTGATTGTTAGTGAGAGATATTTACTCAACACAGAGTTTCCACTGGAAGGTCAGAACGCTCTCAAATGCACTTTAGGAGTCCAAAAAGTGATTGTTAGTGCAGATATTCACTCAACACAGTTTTCCACTGGAAGGCTAGAAACGCTCTCAAATGCAATTTAGGAGTCCAAAAGTGATTCCTAGTGAGAGATATTTACTCAACACAGAGTTTCCACTAGATGGCCAGAAACGCTCTCAAATGCACTTTGGAGTCCAAAAAGTGATTCTTACTGCAGATATTTACTCAACACAGAGTTTCACTAGATGGCCAGAAACGCTCTCAAATGCACTTTCAGAGTCCAAAAAAGTGATTCTTACTGTAGATATTCACTCAACACAGAGTTTACACTGGAAGGCCAGAAATGCTCTCAAATGCACTTTCAGAGTCCAAAAAGTGATTGTTAGTGAGATATTCACTCAACACAGAGTTTCCACTGGAAGGCCAGAAACGCTCTCAAATGCACTTTAGGAGTCCAAAAAGTGATTGTTAGTGAGAGATATTTACTCAACACAGAGTTTCACTGGAAGGCCAGAAACACTCTCAAATGCACTTTCAGAGTCCAAAAAGTGATTCTTAGTGCAGATATTCACTCAACACAGAGTTTCCACTGGAAGGCCAGAAACGCTCTCAAATGAACTTTCAGAGTCCAAAACATGATTCTCAGTGCAGATTTTCACTCAACACAGAGTTTCCACTAGATGGCCAGAAAACGCTCTCAAATGCACTTTTGGAGTCCAAAAGTGATTGTTAGTGCAGATATTTACTCAACACAGAGTTTCCACTGGAAGGCTAAACGCTCTCAAATCCACTTTCAGAGTCCAAAAGTGATTCCTAGTGAGAGATATTTACTCAACACAGAGTTTCCACAGATGGCCAGAAACGCTCTCAAATGCACTTTCAGAGACCAAAAAGTGATTCTTACTGCAGATATTCACTCAACACAGAGTTTCCACTGGAAGGCTAGAGCATCTCAAATGCAGATGGCTGAAACGCTCTCAAATGCACTTTCAGAGTCCAGAAAAGTGATTCTTACTGTAGACATTCACTCAACACAGAGTTTCCACTGGAAGGCCAGAAACGCTCTCAAATGCACTTTAGGAGTCCAAAAAAGTGATTGTTAGTGAGAGATATTTACTCAACACAGAGTTTCCAATGGAAGGCCAGAAACGCTCTCAAATGCACTTTAGGAGTCCAAAAAAGTGATTGTTAGTGAGAGATATTTACTCAACACAGAGTTTCCACTGGAAGGCCAGAAACGCTCTCAAATGCACTTTCGGAGTCCAAAAAAGTGATTCTTACTGCAGATATTCACTCAACACAGAGTTTACACTGGAAGGCCAGTAACACTCTCAAATGAACTTTCGGAGTCCAAAAAAGTGATTCTTAGTGCAGATATTCACTCAACACAGAGTTTCCACTGGAAGGCCAGAAACGCTCTCAAATCCACTTTCAGAGTTCAAAAAATTCATTCTTAGTGCAGATATTCACACAACAGAGAGTTTCCACAAGAAGGCCAGAAACGCTCTCAAATGCACTTTCAGAGTCCAAAAATGTGATTCTCAGCGCAGTTCTTCACTCAACACAGAGTTTACACTAGATGGCCAAAAACGCTCTCAAATGCACTTTCAGAGTCCAAAAAAGTAATTCTTACTGCAGATATTCACTCAACACAGAGTTTCACTGGAAGGCCAGAAACGCTCTCAAATGCACTTTCAGGGAGTCCAAAAGTGATTCTTACTGCAGATATTCACTCAACACAGAGTTTACACTGGAAGGCCAGAAACACTCTCAAATGAACATTCGGAGTCCAAAAAAGTGATTCTTAGTGCAGATATTCACTCAACACAGAGTTTCCACTGGAAGGCCAGAAACGCTCTCAAAACCACTTTCAGAGTCCAAAAAAGTGATTCTTAGTGCAGATATTCACTCAACAGAGGGTTTCCACAAGAAGGCCAGTAACGCTCTCAAATGCACTTTCAGAGTCCAAAAACATGATTCTCAGTGCAGTTATTCACTCAACACAGAGTTTCCACTAGATGGCCAGAAACGCTCTCAAATGCACTTTCAGAGTCCAAAAAAGTGATTGTTAGTGCAGATATTCACTCAACACAGAATTTCCACTGGAAGGCTAGAAACGCTCTCAAATGCACTTTAGGAGTCCAAAAAAGTGCTTCCTAGTGAGAGATATTTACTCAACACAGAGTTTCACTAGATGGCCAGAAACGCTCTCAAATGCACTTTCGGAGTCCAAAAAAGTGATTGTTAGTGAGAGATATTTACTCAACACAGAGTTTACACTAGATGGCCAGAAACGCTCTCAAATGCACTTTCAGAGTCCAGAAAAGTGATTCTTACTGCAGATATTCACTCAACACAGAGTTTCCACTGGAAGGCCAGAAACGCTCTCAAATGAATTTCGAGTCCAAAAAGTGATTCTTACTGCAGATATTCACCTAACACAGAGTTTCCACTGGAAGTCCAGAAACGCTCTCAAATGCACTTTAGAGTCCAAAAAGTGATTGTGAGTGAGAGATATTTACTCAACACAGAGTTTCCACTGGAAGGCCAGAAACGCCCTCAAATGCACTGAGTCAAAAAAGTGATTTGTTACTGCAGATATTTACTCAACACAGAGTTTACACTGGAAGGCCAGTAACACTCTGAAATGAACATTCGAGTCCAAAAAGTGATTCTTAGTGCAGATATTCACTCAACACAGAGTTTCCACTGGAGGGCCAGAAACGCTCTCAAATGCACTTTAGGAGTCCAAAAAAGTGATTGTTAGTGAGAGATATTTACTCAACACAGAGTTTCCACTGGAAGGCCAGAAACGCTCTCAAATCCACTTTCAGAGTCCAAAAAAGTGATTCTTAGTGCAGATATTCACTCAAAAGAGGGTTTCCACAAGAAGGCCAGAAACGCTTTCAAATGTACTTTCAGAGTCCAAAAACATGATTCTCAGCGCAGTTTTTCACTCAACACAGAGTTTACACTAGATGGCCAGAAACGCTTCAAATGCCCTTGCAGAGTCCAAAAAAGTGATTGTTAGTGCAGATATTCACTCAACACAGAGTTTCCACTGGAAGGCTAGAAACGCTCTCAAATGCACTTTAGGAGTCCAAAAAAGTGATTCCTAGTGAGAGATATTTACTCAACACAGAGTTTCCACTAGATGGCCAGAAACGCTCTCAAATGCACTTTCAGAGACCAAAAAAGTGATTCTTACTGCAGATATTCACTCAACACAGAGTTTACACTAGATGGCCAGAAACGCTCTCAAATGCACTTTCAGAGTCCAGAAAAGTGATTCTTACTGTAGACATTCACTCAACACAGAGTTTCCACTGGAAGGCCAGAAACGCTCTCAAATGCACTTTAGGAGTCCAAAAAAGAGATTGTTAGTGAGAGATATTTACTCAACACAGAGTTTCCAATGGAAGGCCAGAAACGCTCTCAAATGCACTTTAGGAGTCCAAAAAGTGATTGTTAGTGAGAGATATTTACTCAACACAGAGTTTCCACTGGAAGGCCAGAAACGCTCTCAAATGCACTTTCAGAGTCGAAAAAGTGATTCTTACTGCAGATATTCACTCAACACAGAGTTTACACTGGAAGGCCAGTAACACTCTGAAATGAACATTTAGTCCAAAAAGTGATTCTTAGTGCAGATATTCACTCAACACAGAGTTTCCACTGGAGGGCCAGAAACGCTCTCAAATGCACTTTAGAGGTCAAAAAGTGATTGTTAGTGAGAGATATTTACTCAACACAGAGTTTCCACTGGAAGGCCAGAAACGCTCTCAAATCCACTTTCAGAGTCCAAAAAAGTGATTCTTAGTGCAGATATTCACTCAAAAGAGGGTTTCCACAAGAAGGCCAGTAACACTCTCAAATGAACTTATAGAGTCCAAAAAAGAGATTCTTAGTGCAGATATTCACTCAACAGAGGGTTTCCACAAGAAGGCCAGAAACGCTCTCAAATGCACTTTCAGAGTCCAAAAAGTGATTGTTAGTGCAGATATTCATTCAACACAGAATTTCCACTGGAAGGCTAGAAACGCTCTCAAATGCACTTTAGGAGTCCAAAAAAGTGATTCCTAGTGAGAGATATTTACTCAACACAGAGTTTCACTAGATGGCCAGAAACGCCTCAAATGCACTTTCAGAGACCAAAAAGTGATTCTTACTGCAGATATTCACTCAACACAGAGTTTACACTAGATGGCCAGAACGCTCTCAAATGCACTTTCAGAGTCCAGAAAAGTGATTCTTACTGTAGACATTCACTCAACACAGAGTTTCCACTGGAAGGCCAGAAACGCTCTCAAATGCACTTTAGGAGTCCAAAAAGAGATTGTTAGGTGAGAGATATTTACTCAACACAGAGTTTCCAATGGAAGGCCAGAAACGCTCTCAAATGCACTTTAGGAGTCCAAAAAGTGATTGTTAGTGAGAGATATTTACTCAACACAGAGTTTCCACTGGAAGGCCAGAAACGCTCTCAAATGCACTTTCGGAGTCCAAAAAGTGATTCTTACTGCAGATATTCAATCAACACAGAGTTTCCACTGGAAGGCCAGAAACGCTCAAATGCAGTTTAGGAGTCCAAAAAGTGATTGTTAGTGAGAGATATTTACTCAACACAGAGTTTCCACTGGAAGGCCAGAAACGCTCTCAAATGCACTTTCGAGTCCAAAAAGTGATTCTTACTGCAGATATTCACTCAACACAGAGTTTACACTGGAAGGCCAGAAACACTCTCAAATGAACATTCGAGTCCAAAAAGTGATTCTTAGTGCAGATATTCACTCAACACAGAGTTTCCACTGGAAGGACAGAAACGCTCTCAAAACCACTTTCAGAGTCCAAAAAAGTGATTCTTAGTGCAGATATTCACTCAACAGAGGGTTTCCACAAGAAGGCCAGTAACGCTCTCAAATGCACTTTCAGAGTCCAAAAACATGATTCTCAGCGCAGTTATTCACTCAACACAGAGTTTCCACTAGATGGCCAGAAACGCTCTCAAATGCACTTTCAGAGTCCAAAAAAGTGATTGTTTGTGCAGATATTCACTCAACACAGAATTTCCACTGGAAGGCTAGGAACGCTCTCAAATGCACTTTAGGAGTCCAAAAAAGTGCTTCCTAGTGAGAGATATTTACTCAACACAGAGTTTCCACTAGATGGCCAGAAACGCTCTCAAATGCACTTTCAGAGTCCAAAAAAGTGATTCTTACTGCAGATATTCACTCAACACAGAGTTTACACTAGATGGCCAGAAACGCTCTCAAATGCACTTTCAGAGTCCAGAAAAGTGATTCTTACTGCAGATATTCACTCAACACAGAGTTTCCACTGGAAGGCCAGAAACGCTCTCAAATGAACATTCGGAGTCCAAAAAAGTGATTCTTACTGCAGATATTCACCCCACACAGAGTTTCCACTGGAAGTCCAGAAACGCTCTCAAATGCACTTTAGGAGTCCAAAAAGTGATTGTGAGTGAGATATTTACTCAACACAGAGTTTCCACTGGAAGGCCAGAAACGCTCTCAAATGCACTTTCGGAGTCGAAAAAAGTGATTCTTACTGCAGATATTCACTCAACACAGAGTTTACACTGGAAGGCCAGTAACACTCTGAAATGAACATTCGGAGTCCAAAAAAGTGATTCTTAGTGCAGATATTCACTCAACACAGAGTTTCCACTGGAGGGCCAGAAACGCTCTCAAATGCACTTTAGGAGTCCAAAAAAGTGATTGTTAGTGAGAGATATTTACTCAACACAGAGTTTCCACTGGAAGGCCAGAAACGCTCTCAAATCCACTTTCAGAGTCCAAAAAAGTGATTCTTAGTGCAGATATTCACTCAAAAGAGGGTTTCCACAAGAAGGCCAGAAACGCTTTCAAATGTACTTTCAGAGTCCAAAAACATGATTCTCAGCGCAGTTTTTCACTCAACACAGAGTTTACACTAGATGGCCAGAAATGCTCTCAAATGCCCTTGCAGAGTCCAAAAAAGTGATTGTTAGTGCAGATATTCACTCAACACAGAGTTTCCACTGGAAGGCTAGAAACGCTCTCAAATGCACTTTAGAGTCCAAAAAGTGATTCCTAGTGAGAGATATTTACTCAACACAGAGTTTCCACTAGATGGCCAGAAACGCTCTCAAATGCACTTTCGGAGACCAAAAAAGTGATTCTTACTGCAGATATTCACTCAACACAGAGTTTCCACTGGAAGGCCAGAAACGCTCTCAAATGCACTTTCAGAGTCCAGAAAAGTGATTCTTACTGTAGACATTCACTCAACACAGAGTTTCCACTGGAAGGCCAGAAACGCTCTCAAATGCACTTTAGAGTCCAAAAAGTGATTGTTAGTGAGAGATATTTACTCAACACAGAGTTTCCAATGGAAGGCCAGAACGCTCTCAAATGCACTTTAGAGTCCAAAAAGTGATTGTTAGTGAGAGATATTTACTCAACACAGAGTTTCCACTGGAAGGCCAGAAATGCTCTCAAATGCACTTTCGGAGTCCAAAAAAGTGATTCTTACTGCAGATATTCACTCAACACAGAGTTTACACTGGAAGGCCAGTAACACTCTCAAATGAACTTTCGGAGTCCAAAAAAGCGATTCTTAGTGCAGATATTCACTCAACACAGAGTTTCCACTAGAATTCCAGAAATGCTCTCAAATGCACTTTAGGAGTCCAAAAAAGTGATTGTTAGTGAGAGATATTTACTCAACACAGAGTTTCCAATGGAAGGCCAGAAACGCTCTCAAATGCACTTTAGGAGTCCAAAAAAGTGATTGTTAGTGAGAGATATTTACTCAACACAGAGTTTCCACTGGAAGGCCAGAAACGCTCTCAAATGCACTTTAGGAGTCCAAAAAAGTGATTGTTAGTGAGAGATATTTACTCAACACAGAGTTTCCAATGGAAGGCCAGAAACGGTCTCAAATGCACTTTCGGAGTCCAAAAAAGTGATTCTTAGTGCAGATATTCACTCAACAGAGGGTTTCCACAAGAAGGCCAGAAACGCTCTCAAATGCACTTTCAGAGTCCAAAAACATGATTCTCAGCACAGTTATTCACTCAACACAGAGTTTCCACTAGATGGCCAGAAACGCTCTCAAATGCACTTCAGAGTCCAAAAAAGTGATTGTTAGTGCAGATATTCACTCAACACAGAGTTTCGACTGGAAGGCCAGAAACGCTCTCAAATGCACTTTAGGAGTCCAAAAAAGTGATTCCTAGTGAAGAATATTTACTCAACACAGAGTTTCCACTAGATGGCCAGAAACGCTCTCAAATGCACTTTCGGAGTCCAAAAAAGTGATTGTTAGTGAGAGATATTCACTCAACACAGAGTTTACACTGGATGGCCAGTAACACTCTCAAATGAACATTCGGAGTCCAAAAAAGTGATTCTTAGTGCAGATATTCACTCAACACAGAGTTTCCACTGAAAGGCCAGAAACGCTCTCAAATCCACTTTCAGAGTCCAAAAAAGTGATTCTTAGTGCAGATATTCACTCAACAGAGGGTTTCCACAAGAAGGCCAGAAACGCTCTCAAATGTACTTTCAGAGTGCAAAAACATGATTCTCAGCGCAGTTTTTCACTCAACACAGAGTTTACACTAGATGGCCAGAAACGCTCTCAAATGCACTTGCAGAGTCCAAAAAAGTGATTGTTAGTGCAGATATTCACTCAACACAGAGTTTCCACTGGAAGGCTAGAAACGCTCTCAAATGCACTTTAGGAGTCCAAAAAAGTGATTCCTAGTGAGAGATATTTACTCAACACAGAGTTTCCACTAGATGGCCAGAAACGCTCTCAAATGCACTTTCGGAGACCAAAAAAGTGATTCTTAGTGCAGATATTCACTCAACACAGAGTTTACACTAGATGGCCAGAAACGCTCTCAAATGCACTTTCAGAGTCCAGAAAAGTGATTCTTACTGCAGATATTCACTCAACACAGAGTTTACACTGGAAGGCCAGAAACACTCTCAAATGAACATTCGGAGTCCATAAAAGTGATTCTTAGTGCAGATATTCACTCAACACAGAGTTTCCACTGGAAGGCCAGAAACGATCTCAAATCCACTTTCAGAGTCCAAAAAAGTGATTCTTAGTGCAGATATTCACTCAACAGAGGGTTTCCACAAGAAGGCCAGAAACGTTCTCAAATGCACTTTCAGAGTCCAAAAACATGATTCTCAGCGCAGTTATTCACTCAACACAGAGTTTACACTAGATGGCCAGAAACGCTCTCAAATGCACTTTCAGAGTCCAAAAAAGTGATTGTTAGTGCAGATATTCACTCAACACAGAGTTTCCACTGGAAGGCTAGAAACGCTCTCAAATGCACTTTAGGAGTCCAAAAAAGTGCTTCCTAGTGAGAGATATTTACTCAACACAGAGTTTCCACTAGATGGCCAGAAACGCTCTCAAATGCACTTTCGGAGTCCAAAAAAGTGATTGTTAGTGAGAGATATTTACTCAACACAGAGTTTCCATTGGAAGGCCATAAACGCTCTCAAATGCACTTTCGGAGTCCAAAAAAGTGATTCTTACTGCAGATATTCACTCAACACAGAGTTTACACTGGAAGGCCAGTAACACTCTCAAATGAACATTCCGAGTCCAAAAAAGTGATTCTTAGTGCAGATATTCACTCAACACAGAGTTTCCACTGAAGGCCAGAAACGCTCTCAAATCCACTTTCTGAGTCCAAAAAAGTGATTCTTAGTGCAGATATTCACTCAACAGAGGGTTTCCACAAGAAGGCCAGAAACGCTCTCAAATGTACTTTAAGAGTCCAAAAACATGATTCTCAGCGCAGTTTTTCACTCAACACAGAGTTTCCACTAGATGGCCAGAAACGCTCTCAAATGCACTTTCAGAGTCCAGAAAAGTGATTCTTACTGCAGACATTCACTCAACACAGAGTTTCCACTGGAAGGCCAGAAACGCTCTCAAATGCACTTCAGGAGTCCAAAAAAGTGATTGTTAGTGAGAGATATTTACTCAACACAGAGTTTCCACTGGAAGGCCAGAAACGCTCTCAAATGTACTTTCGGAGTCCAAAAAAGTGATTCTTACTGCAGATATTCACTCAACAGAGAGTTTCCACAAGAAGGCCAGAAACGCTCTCAAATGCACTTTCAGACTCCAAAATGTGATTCTCAGCGCAGTTCTTCACCAACACAGAGTTTCCACTGGAAGGCCAGAAACGCTCTCAAATCCACTTTCAGAGTCCAAAAAAGTGATTCTTAGTGCAGATATTCACTCAACAGAGAGTTTCCACAAGAAGGCCAGAAACGCTCTCAAATGCACTTTCAGACTCCAAAAATGTGATTCTCAGCGCAGTTCTTCACTCAACACAGAGTTTACACAAGAAGGACAGAAACGCTCTCAAATGCACTTTCGGAGTCCAAAAAAGTGATTCTTACTGCAGATATTCACTCAACACAGAGTTTACACTGGAAGGCCAGTAACACTCTCAAATGAACATTCGAGTCAAAAAGTGATTCTTAGTGCAGATATTCACTCAACACAGAGTTTCCACTGGAAGGCCAGAAACGCTCTCAAATCCACTTTCAGAGTCCAAAAAGTGATTCTTAGTGCAGATATTCACTCAACACAGAGTTTCCACTGGAAGGCCAGAAACGCTCTCAAATGCACTTTCAGAGTCCAAAAATTGATTCTTACTGCAGATATTCACTCAACACAGAGTTTACACTGGAAGGCCAGAAACGCTCTCAAATGCACTTTCAGAGTCCAAAAATTGATTCTTACTGCAGATATTCACTCAACACAGAGTTTACACTGAAGGCCAGTAACACTCTCAAATGAACTTATAGAGTCCAAAAAGAGATTCTTAGTGCAGATATTCACTCAACAGAGGTTTCCAAAGAAGGCCAGAAACGCTGCACTTTCAGAGTCCAAAAAGTGATTGCACCACTTAGTGCAGATATTCAATCAACACAGAATTTCCACTGGAAGGCTAGAAACGCTCTCAAATGCACTTTAGGAGTCCAAAAAAGTGCTTCCTAGTGAGAGATATTTACTCAACACAGAGTTTCCACTAGATGGCCAGAAACGCTCTCAAATGCACTTTCGGAGTCCAAAAAAGTGATTCTTACTGCAGATATTCACTCAACACAGAGTTTACACTAGATGGCCAGTAACACTCTCAAATGAACATTCTGAGTCCAAAAGAGTGATTCTTAGTGCAGATATTCACTCAACACAGAGTTTCCACTGGAAGGCCAGAAACGCTCTCAAATCCACTTTCAGAGTCCAAAAAAGTGATTCTCAGTGCAGATATTCACTCAACAGAGGGTTTCCACAAGAAGGCCAGAAACGCTCTCAAATGCACTTTCAGAGTCCAAAAAAGTGATTGTTAGTGCAGATATTCACTCAACACAGAGTTTCCACTGGAAGGCTAGAAACGCTCTCAAATGCACTTTAGAGTCCAAAAAGTGCTTCCTAGTGAGAGATATTTACTCAACACAGAGTTTCCACTAGATGGCCAGAAACGCTCTCAAATGCACTTTCGGAGTCCAAAAAAGTGATTCTTACTGCAGATATTCACTCAACACAGAGTTTACACTAGATAGCCAGAAACGCTCTCAAATGCACTTTCAGAGTCCAGAAAAGTGATTCTTACTGCAGACATTCACTCAACACAGAGTTTCCACTGGAAGGCCAGAAACGCTCTCAAATGCACTTTAGGAGTCCAAAAAAGTGATTGTTAGTGAGAGATATTTACTCAACACAGAGTTTTCACTGGAAGGCCAGAAACGCTCTCAAATGCACTTTCGGAGTCCAAAAAAGTGATTCTTACTGCAGATATTCACTCAACACAGAGTTTACACTGGAAGGCCAGTAACACTCTCAAATGAACATTCCGAGTCCAAAAAAGTGATTCTTAGTGCAGATATTCACTCAACACAGAGTTTCCACTGGAAGGCCAGAAACGCTCTCAAATCCACTTTCTGAGTCCAAAAAAGTGATTCTTACTGCAGATATTCACTCAACACAGAGTTTCCACTGGAAGGCCAGAAACGCTCTCAAATCCACTTTCAGAGTCCAAAAAAGTGATTCTTAGTGCAGATATTCACTCAACACAGAGTTTCCACAAGAAGGCCAGAAACGCTCTCAAATGCACTTTCAGACTCCAAAATGGGATTCTCAGCGCAGTTCTTCACTCACAACAGAGTTTACACTAGATGGCCAGAAACGCTCTCAAATGCACTTTCAGAGTCCAAAAAAGTGATTCTTACTGCAGATATTCACTCAACACAGAGTTTCCACTGGAAGGCCAGAAACGCTCTCAAATGCACTTTAGGAGTCCAAAAAAGTCATTGTTAGTGAGAGATATTTACTCAACACAGAGTTTCCACTGGAAGGCCAGAAACGCTCTCAAATGCACTTTCGGAGTCCAAAAAAGTGATTCTTACTGCAGATATTCACTCAACACAGAGTTTACACTGGAAGGCCAGTAACACTCTCAAATGAACATTCGGAGTCCAAAAAAGTGATTCTTACTGCAGATATTCACTCAACAGAGGGTTTCCACAAGAAGGCCAGAAACGCTCTCAAATGCACTTTCAGAGTCCAAAAACATGATTCTCAGCGCAGTTATTCACTCAACACAGAGTTTACACTAGATGGCCAGAAACGCTCTCGAATGCACTTTCAGAGTCCAAAAAAGTGATTCTTACTGCAGATATTCACTCAACACAGAGTTTCCACTGGAAGGCCAGAAACGCTCTCAAATGCACTTTAGGGTTCCAAAAAAGTGATTGTTAGTGAGAGATATTTACTCAACACAGAGTTTCAACTGGAAGGCCAGTAACACTCTCAAATGAACTTTAGAGTGCAAAAAGTGATTCTTAGTGCAGATATTCACTCAACACAGAGTTTCCACTGGAAGGCCAGAAATGCTCTCAAATCCACTTTCAGAGTTCATAAAAGTCATTCTTAGTGCAGATATTCACTCAACAGAGAGTTTTCACAAGAAGGCCAGAAACGCTCTCAAATGCACTTTCTGAGTCCAAAAAAGTGATTCTTAGTGCAGATATTCACTCAACAGAAAGTTTCCACAAAAAGGCCAGAAACGCTCTCAAATACATTTTCAGAGAACAAAAAAATGATTGTTAGTGCAGATATTCACTCAACACAGAGTTTACACTGGAAGGCCAGTAACACTCTCAAATGAACTTTCGGAGTCCAAAAAAGCGATTCTTAGTGCAGATATTCACTCTTAACAGAGTTTCCACTGGAAGGCCAGAAACGCTCTGAAATCCACTTTCAGAGTCCAAAAAAGTGATTCTTAGTGCAGATATTCACTCAACAGAGGGTTTCCACAAGAAGGCCAGAAACGCTCTCAAATCCACTTTCAGAGTCCAAAAAAGTGATTGTTAGTGCAGATATTCACTCAACACAGAGTTTCCACTGGAAGGCTAGAAACGCTCTCAAATGCACTTTAGGAGTCCAAAAAAGTGATTCTTACTGCAGATATTCACTCAACACAGAGTTTCCACTAGATGGCCAGAAACGCTCTCAAATGCACTTTCAGAGTCCAGAAAAGTGATTCTTACTGCAGACATTCACTCAACACAGAGTTTCCACTGGAAGGCCAGAAACGCTCTCAAATGCACTTCAGGAGTCCAAAAAAGTGATTGTTAGTGAGAGATATTTACTCAACACAGAGTTTCCACTGGAAGGCCAGAAACGCTCTCAAATGTACTTTCGGAGTCCAAAAAAGTGATTCTTACTGCAGATATTCACTCAACAGAGAGTTTCCACAAGAAGGCCAGAAACGCTCTCAAATGCACTTTCAGACTCCAAAAATGTGATTCTCAGCGCAGTTCTTCACTCAACACAGAGTTTCCACTGGAAGGCCAGAAACGCTCTCAAATCCACTTTCAGAGTCCAAAAAAGTGATTCTTAGTGCAGATATTCACTCAACAGAGAGTTTCCACAAGAAGGCCAGAAACGCTCTCAAATGCACTTTCAGACTCCAAAAATGTGATTCTCAGCGCAGTTCTTCACTCAACACAGAGTTTACACAAGAAGGACAGAAACGCTCTCAAATGCACTTTCGGAGTCCAAAAAAGTGATTCTTACTGCAGATATTCACTCAACACAGAGTTTACACTGGAAGGCCAGTAACACTCTCAAATGAACATTCGGAGTCCAAAAAAGTGATTCTTAGTGCAGATATTCACTCAACACAGAGTTTCCACTGGAAGGCCAGAAACGCTCTCAAATCCACTTTCAGAGTCCAAAAAAGTGATTCTTAGTGCAGATATTCACTCAACACAGAGTTTCTACTGGAAGGCCAGAAACGCTCTCAAATGCACTTTCAGAGTCCAAAAAATTGATTCTTACTGCAGATATTCACTCAACACAGAGTTTACACTGGAAGGCCAGAAACGCTCTCAAATGCACTTTCAGAGTCCAAAAAATTGATTCTTACTGCAGATATTCACTCAACACAGAGTTTACACTGGAAGGCCAGTAACACTCTCAAATGAACTTATAGAGTCCAAAAAAGAGATTCTTAGTGCAGATATTCACTCAACAGAGGGTTTCCACAAGAAGGCCAGAAACGCTCTCAAATGCACTTTCAGAGTCCAAAAAAGTGATTGTTAGTGCAGATATTCAATCAACACAGAATTTCCACTGGAAGGCTAGAAACGCTCTCAAATGCACTTTAGGAGTCCAAAAAAGTGCTTCCTAGTGAGAGATATTTACTCAACACAGAGTTTCCACTAGATGGCCAGAAACGCTCTCAAATGCACTTTCGGAGTCCAAAAAAGTGATTCTTACTGCAGATATTCACTCAACACAGAGTTTACACTAGATGGCCAGTAACACTCTCAAATGAACATTCTGAGTCCAAAAGAGTGATTCTTAGTGCAGATATTCACTCAACACAGAGTTTCCACTGGAAGGCCAGAAACGCTCTCAAATCCACTTTCAGAGTCCAAAAAGTGATTCTCAGTGCAGATATTCACTCAACAGAGGTTTCCACAAGAAGGCCAGAAACGCTCTCAAATGCACTTTCCCAAAAAGTGATTGTTAGAATTCACTCAACACAGGTTTCCACTGGAAGGCTAGAAACGCTCTCAAATGCACTTTAGAGTCCAAAAAGTGATTCCTAGTGAGAGATATTTACTCAACACAGAGTTTCCACTAGATGGCCAGAAACGCTCTCAAATGCACTTTCAGAGTCCAAAAAAGTGATTCTTACTGCAGATATTCACTCAACACAGAGTTTACACTAGATAGCCAGAAACGCTCTCAAATGCACTTTCAGAGTCCAGAAAAGTGATTCTTACTGCAGACATTCACTCAACACAGAGTTTCCACTGGAAGGCCAGAAACGCTCTCAAATGCACTTTAGGAGTCCAAAAAAGTGATTGTTAGTGAGAGATATTTACTCAACACAGAGTTTTCACTGGAAGGCCAGAAACGCTCTCAAATGCACTTTCGGAGTCCAAAAAAGTGATTCTTACTGCAGATATTCACTCAACACAGAGTTTACACTGGAAGGCCAGTAACACTCTCAAATGAACATTCCGAGTCCAAAAAAGTGATTCTTAGTGCAGATATTCACTCAACACAGAGTTTCCACTGGAAGGCCAGAAACGCTCTCAAATCCACTTTCTGAGTCCAAAAAAGTGATTCTTACTGCAGATATTCACTCAACACAGAGTTTCCACTGGAAGGCCAGAAACGCTCTCAAATCCACTTTCAGAGTCCAAAAAAGTGATTCTTAGTGCAGATATTCACTCAACACAGAGTTTCCACAAGAAGGCCGCTCTCAAATGCAAGACTCCAAAAATGGGATTCTCAGCGCAGTTCTTCACTCACAACAGAGTTTACACTAGATGGCCAGAAACGCTCTCAAATGCAGTCCAAAAAGTGATTCTTACTGCAGATATTCACTCAACACAGAGTTTCCACTGGAAGGCCAGAAACGCTCTCAAATGCAAAGGAGTCCAAAAAGTCATTGTTAGTGAGAGATATTTACTCAACACAGAGTTTCCACTGGAAGGCCAGAAACGTCAAATGCACTTCGAGTCCAAAAAGTGATTCTTACTGCAGATATTCACTCAACACAGAGTTTACACTGGAAGGCCAGAACACTCTCAAATGAACATTCAGTCAAAAAGTGATTCTTACTGCAGATATTCACTCAACAGAGGTTTCCACAAGAAGGCCAGAAACGCTCTCAAATGCACTTTCAGAGTCCAAAAACATGTGATTCTCAGATGCAGAAACGGCTCTCGAATGATATTCACTCAACACAGAGTTTCCACTGGATATTCACTCACACAGAGTTTCCCAGAAACGCTCTCAAATGCACTTTCAGGGGTCCAAAAAGTGATTGTTAGTGAGAGATATTCACTCAACACAGAGTTTCAACTGGAAGGCCAGTAACACTCTCAAATGAACTTTCGGAGTGCAAAAAGTGATTCTTAGTGCAGATATTCACTCAACACAGAGTTTCCACTGGAAGGCCAGAAATGCTCTCAAATCCACTTTCAGAGTTCATAAAAGTCATTCTTAGTGCAGATATTCACTCAACACAGAGTTTCCACTGGAAGGCCAGAAATTCACTCTCAAATCCACTTTCAGAGTCCAAAAAGTGATTCTCAGTGCAGATATTCACTCAACAGAGGTTTCCACAAGAAGGCCAGAAACCCTCTCAAATGCACTTTCAGAGTCCAAAAAGTGATTGTTAGTGCAGATATTCACTCAACACAGAGTTTCCACTGGAAGGCTAGAAACGCTCTCAAATGCACTTTAGAGTCCAAAAAGTGCTTCCTAGTGAGAGATATTTACTCAACACAGAGTTTCCACTAGATGGCCAGAAACGCTCTCAAATGCACTTTCGGAGTCCAAAAAAGTGATTCTTACTGCAGATATTCACTCAACACAGAGTTTACACTAGATAGCCAGAAACGCTCTCAAATGCACTTTCAGAGTCCAGAAAAGTGATTCTTACTGCAGACATTCACTCAACACAGAGTTTCCACTGGAAGGCCAGAAACGCTCTCAAATGCACTTTAGGAGTCCAAAAAGTGATTGTTAGTGAGAGATATTTACTCAACACAGAGTTTTCACTGGAAGGCCAGAAACGCTCTCAAATGCACTTTCGGAGTCCAAAAAAGTGATTCTTACTGCAGATATTCACTCAACACAGAGTTTACACTGGAAGGCCAGTAACACTCTCAAATGAACATTCCGAGTCCAAAAAAGTGATTCTTAGTGCAGATATTCACTCAACACAGAGTTTCCACTGGAAGGCCAGAAACGCTCTCAAATCCACTTTCTGAGTCCAAAAAAGTGATTCTTACTGCAGATATTCACTCAACACAGAGTTTCCACTGGAAGGCCAGAAACGCTCTCAAATCCACTTTCAGAGTCCAAAAAAGTGATTCTTAGTGCAGATATTCACTCAACACAGAGTTTCCACAAGAAGGCCAGAAACGCTCTCAAATGCACTTTCAGACTCCAAAAATGGGATTCTCAGCGCAGTTCTTCACTCACAACAGAGTTTACACTAGATGGCCAGAAACGCTCTCAAATGCACTTTCAGAGTCCAAAAAAGTGATTCTTACTGCAGATATTCACTCAACACAGAGTTTCCACTGGAAGGCCAGAAACGCTCTCAAATGCACTTTAGGAGTCCAAAAAAGTCATTGTTAGTGAGAGATATTTACTCAACACAGAGTTTCCACTGGAAGGCCAGAAACGCTCTCAAATGCACTTTCGGAGTCCAAAAAAGTGATTCTTACTGCAGATATTCACTCAACACAGAGTTTACACTGGAAGGCCAGTAACACTCTCAAATGAACATTCGGAGTCCAAAAAAGTGATTCTTACTGCAGATATTCACTCAACAGAGGGTTTCCACAAGAAGGCCAGAAACGCTCTCAAATGCACTTTCAGAGTCCAAAAACATGATTCTCAGCGCAGTTATTCACTCAACACAGAGTTTACACTAGATGGCCAGAAACGCTCTCGAATGCACTTTCAGAGTCCAAAAAAGTGATTCTTACTGCAGATATTCACTCAACACAGAGTTTCCACTGGAAGGCCAGAAACGCTCTCAAATGCACTTTAGGGGTCCAAAAAAGTGATTGTTAGTGAGAGATATTTACTCAACACAGAGTTTCAACTGGAAGGCCAGTAACACTCTCAAATGAACTTTCGGAGTGCAAAAAAGTGATTCTTAGTGCAGATATTCACTCAACACAGAGTTTCCACTGGAAGGCCAGAAATGCTCTCAAATCCACTTTCAGAGTTCATAAAAGTCATTCTTTGTGCAGATATTCACTCAACAGAGAGTTTTCACAAGAAGGCCAGAAACGCTCTCAAATGCACTTTCTGAGTCCAAAAAAGTGATTCTTAGTGCAGATATTCTCTCAACAGAAAGTTTCCACAAAAAGGCCAGAAACGCTCTCAAATACATTTTCAGAGAAGAAAAAAATGATTCTTAGTGCAGATATTCACTCAACACAGAGTTTACACTGGAAGGCCAGAAACGCTCTCAAATGCACTTTCAGAGTCCAGAAAAGTGATTCTTAATGCAGACATTCACTCAACACAGAGTTTCCACTGGAAGGCCAGAAACGCTCTCAAATGCACTTTAGGAGTCCAAAAAAGTGATTGTTAGTGAGAGATATTTACTCAACACAGAGTTTCCACTGGAAGGCCAGAAACGCTCTCAAATGCACTTTGGAGTCCAAAAAGTGATTCTTACTGCAGATATTCACTCAACACAGAGTTTACACTGGAAGGCCAGTAACACTCTCAAATGAACATTCCGAGTCCAAAAAAGTGATTCTTAGTGCAGATATTCACTCAACACAGAGTTTCCACTGGAAGGCCGGAAACGCTCTCAAATCCACTTTCTGAGTCCAAAACAGTGATTCTTACTGCAGATATTCACTCAACACAGAGTTTCCACTGGAAGGCCAGAAACGCTCTCAAATCCACTTTCAGAGTCCAAAAAGTGATTCTTAGTGCAGATATTCACTCAACAGAGAGTTTCCACAAGAAGGCCAGAAACGCTCTCAAATGCACTTTCAGACTCCAAAAATGTGATTCTCAGCGCAGTTCTTCACTCAACACAGAGTTTACACTAGATGGCCAGAAACGCTCTCAAATGCACTTTCAGAGTCCAAAAAAGTGATTCTTACTGCAGATATTCACTCAACACAGAGTTTCCACTGGAAGGCCAGAAACGCTCTCAAATGCACTTTAGGAGTACAAAAAAGTCATTGTTAGTGAGAGATATTTATTCAACACAGAGTTTCCACTGGAAGGCCAGAAACGCTCTCAAATGCACTTTCGGAGTCCAAAAAAGTGATTCTTACTGCAGATATTCACTCAACACAGAGTTTACACTGGAAGGCCAGAAACGCTCTCAAATCCACTTTCAGAGTCCAAGAAAGTGATTCTTAGTGCAGATATTCACTCAACAGAGAGTTTCCACAAGAAGGCCAGAAACGCTCTCAAATGCACTTTCAGACTCCAAAAATGTGATTCTCAACGCAGTTCTTCACTCAACACAGAGTTTACACTATATGGCCAGAAACGCTCTCAAATGCACTTTCAGAGTCCAAAAAAGTGATTCTTACTGCAGATATTCACTCAACACAGAGTTTCCACTGGAAGGCCAGAAACGCTCTCAAATGCACTTTAGGAGTCCAAAAAAGTGATTGTTAGTGAGAGATATTTACTCAACACAGAGTTTCCACTGGATGGCCTGAAACGCTCTCAAATGCACTTTCGGAGTCCAAAAAATTGATTCTTACTGCATATATTCACTCAACACAGAGTTTACACTGGAAGGCCAGTAACACTCTCAAATGAACATTCTGAGTCCAAAAAAGTGATTCTTAGTGCAGATATTCACTCAACACAGAGTTTCCACTGGAAGGCCAGAAACGCTCTCAAATCCACTTTCAGAGTCCAAAAAAGTGATTCTCAGTGCAGATATTCACTCAACAGAGGGTTTCCACAAGAAGGCCAGAAACGCTCTCAAATGCACTTTCAGAGTCCAAAAAAGTGATTGTTAGTGCAGATATTCACTCAACACAGAGTTTCCACTGGAAGGCTAGAAACGCTCTCAAATGCACTTTAGGAGTCCAAAAAGTGCTTCCTAGTGAGAGATATTTACTCAACACAGAGTTTCCACTAGATGGCCAGAAACGCTCTCAAATGCACTTTCGAGTCCAAGAAAGTGATTCTTAGTGCAGATATTCACTCAACAGAGAGTTTCCACAAGAAGGCCAGAAACGCTCTCAAATGCACTTTCAGACTCCAAAAATGTGATTCTCAGCGCAGTTCTTCACTCAACACAGAGTTTACACTATATGGCCAGAAACGCTCTCAAATGCACTTTCAGAGTCCAAAAAAGTGATTCTTACTGCAGATATTCACTCAACACAGAGTTTCCACTGGAAGGCCAGAAACGCTCTCAAATGCACTTTAGGAGTCCAAAAAGTGATTGTTAGTGAGAGATATTTACTCAACACAGAGTTTCCACTGGAAGGCCAGAAACGCTCTCAAATGCACTTTCGGAGTCCAAAAAAGTGATTCTTACTGCAGATATTCACTCAACACAGAGTTTACACTGGAAGGCCAGTAACACTCTCAAATGAACATTCCGAGTCCAAAAAAGTGATTCTTAGTGCAGATATTCACTCAACACAGAGTTTCCACTGGAAGGCCAGAAACGCTCTCAAATCCACTTTCTGAGTCCAAAAAAGTGATTCTTACTGCAGATATTCACTCAACACAGAGTTTCCACTGGAAGGCCAGAAACGCTCTCAAATCCACTTTCAGAGTCCAAAAAAGTGATTCTTAGTGCAGATATTCACTCAACACAGAGTTTCCACAAGAAGGCCAGAAACGCTCTCAAATGCACTTTCAGACTCCAAAAATGGGATTCTCAGCGCAGTTCTTCACTCACAACAGAGTTTACACTAGATGGCCAGAAACGCTCTCAAATGCACTTTCAGAGTCCAAAAAAGTGATTCTTAGTGCAGATATTCACTCAACACAGAGTTTCCACTGGAAGGCCAGAAACGCTCTCAAATGCACTTTAGGAGTCCAAAAAAGTCATTGTTAGTGAGAGATATTTACTCAACACAGAGTTTCCACTGGAAGGCCAGAAACGCTCTCAAATGCACTTTCGAGTCCAAAAAGTGATTCTTACTGCAGATATTCACTCAACACAGAGTTTACACTGGAAGGCCAGAAACACTCTCAAATGAACATTCGGAGTCCAAAAAAGTGATTCTTACTGCAGATATTCACTCAACAGAGGGTTTCCACAAGAAGGCCAGAAACGCTCTCAAATGCACTTTCAGAGTCCAAAAACATGATTCTCAGCGCAGTTATTCACTCAACACAGAGTTTACACTAGATGGCCAGAAACGCTCTCAAATGCACTTTCAGAGTCCAAAAAAGTGATTCTTACTGCAGATATTCACTCAACAGAGGGTTTCCACAAGAAGGCCAGAAACGCTCTCAAATGCACTTTCAGAGTCCAAAAAAGTGATTGTTAGTGCAGATATTCACTCAACACAGAGTTTCCACTGGAAGGCTAGAAACGCTCTCAAATGCACTTTAGGAGTCCAAAAAAGTGCTTCCTAGTGAGAGATATTTACTCAACACAGAGTTTCCACTAGATGGCCAGAAACGCTCTCAAATGCACTTTCGGAGTCCAAAAAAGTGATTCTTACTGCAGATATTCACTCAACACAAAGTTTACACTAGATGGCCAGAAACGCTCTCAAATGCACTTTCAGAGTCCAGAAAAGTGATTCTTAATGCAGACATTCACTCAACACAGAGTTTCCACTGGAAGGCCAGAAACGCTCTCAAATGCACTTTAGGAGTCCAAAAAAGTGATTGTTAGTGAGAGATATTTACTCAACACAGAGTTTCCACTGGAAGGCCAGAAACGCTCTCAAATGCACTTTCGGAGTCCAAAAAAGTGATTCTTACTGCAGATATTCACTCAACACAGAGTTTACACTGGAAGGCCAGTAACACTCTCAAATGAACATTCCGAGTCCAAAAAAGTGATTCTTACTGCAGATATTCACTCAACACAGAGTTTCCACTGGAAGGCCGGAAACGCTCTCAAATCCACTTTCTGAGTCCAAAACAGTGATTCTTACTGCAGATATTCACTCAACACAGAGTTTCCACTGGAAGGCCAGAAACGCTCTCAAATCCACTTTCAGAGTCCAAAAAAGTGATTCTTAGTGCAGATATTCACTCAACAGAGAGTTTCCACAAGAAGGCCAGAAACGCTCTCAAATGCACTTTAGGAGTCCAAAAAAGTGATTGTTAGTGAGAGATATTTACTCAACACAGAGTTTCCACTGGATGGCCAGAAACGCTCTCAAATGCACTTTCGGAGTCCAAAAAATTGATTCTTACTGCATATATTCACTCAACACAGAGTTTACACTGGAAGGCCAGTAACACTCTCAAATGAACATTCTGAGTCCAAAAAAGTGATTCTTAGTGCAGATATTCACTCAACACAGAGTTTCCACTGGAAGGCCAGAAACGCTCTCAAATCCACTTTCAGAGTCCAAAAAAGTGATTCTCAGTGCAGATATTCACTCAACAGAGGGTTTCCACAAGAAGGCCAGAAACGCTCTCAAATGCACTTTCAGAGTCCAAAAAAGTGATTGTTAGTGCAGATATTCACTCAACACAGAGTTTCCACTGGAAGGCTAGAAACGCTCTCAAATGCACTTTAGGAGTCCAAAAAAGTGCTTCCTAGTGAGAGATATTTACTCAACACAGAGTTTCCACTAGATGGCCAGAAACGCTCTCAAATGCACTTTCGGAGTCCAAGAAAGTGATTCTTAGTGCAGATATTCACTCAACAGAGAGTTTCCACAAGAAGGCCAGAAACGCTCTCAAATGCACTTTCAGACTCCAAAAATGTGATTCTCAGCGCAGTTCTTCACTCAACACAGAGTTTACACTATATGGCCAGAAACGCTCTCAAATGCACTTTCAGAGTCCAAAAAAGTGATTCTTACTGCAGATATTCACTCAACACAGAGTTTCCACTGGAAGGCCAGAAACGCTCTCAAATGCACTTTAGGAGTCCAAAAAAGTGATTGTTAGTGAGAGATATTTACTCAACACAGAGTTTCCACTGGAAGGCCAGAAACGCTCTCAAATGCACTTTCGGAGTCCAAAAAGTGATTCTTAGTGCAGATATTCACTCAACACAGAGTTTCCACTGGAAGGCCAGAACTCTCTCAAATCCACTTTCTGAGTCCAAAAGTGATTCTAACTGCAGATATTCACTCAACACAGAGTTTCCACTGGAAGGCCAGAAACGCTCTCAAATCCACTTTCAGAGTCCAAAAAAGTGATTGTTAGTGCAGATATTCACTCAACACAGAGTTTCCACTGGAAGGCTAGAAACGCTCTCAAATGCACTTTAGGAGTCCAAAAAGTGCTTCCTAGTGAGAGATATTTACTCAACACAGAGTTTCCACTAGATGGCCAGAAACGCTCTCAAATGCACTTTCAGAGTCCAAAAAAGTGATTCTTACTGCAGATATTCACTCAACACAAAGTTTACACTAGATGGCCAGAAACGCTCTCAAATGCACTTTCAGAGTCCAGAAAAGTGATTCTTAATGCAGACATTCACTCAACACAGAGTTTCCACTGGAAGGCCAGAAACGCTCTCAAATGCACTTTAGGAGTCCAAAAAAGTGATTGTTAGTGAGAGATATTTACTCAACACAGAGTTTCCACTGGAAGGCCAGAAACGCTCTCAAATGCACTTTCGGAGTCCAAAAAAGTGATTCTTACTGCAGATATTCACTCAACACAGAGTTTACACTGGAAGGCCAGTAACACTCTCAAATGAACATTCCGAGTCCAAAAAGTGATTCTTAGTGCAGATATTCACTCAACACAGAGTTTCCACTGGAAGGCCAGAAAACGCTCTCAAATCCACTTTCTGAGTCCAAAACAGTGATTCTTACTGCAGATATTCACTCAACACAGAGTTTCCACTGGAAGGCCAGAAACGCTCTCAAATCCACTTTCAGAGTCCAAAAAAGTGATTCTTAGTGCAGATATTCACTCAACAGAGAGTTTCCACAAGAAGGCCAGAAACGCTCTCAAATGCACTTTAGAGTCCAAAAGTGATTGTTAGTGAGAGATATTTACTCAACACAGAGTTTCCACTGGATGGCCAGAAACGCTCTCAAATGCACTTTATTTACTCAGAGTCCAAAAATTGATTCTTACTGCATATATTCACTCAACACAGAGTTTACACTGGAAGGCCAGTAACACTCTCAAATGAACATTCTGAGTCCAAAAAGTGATTCTTAGTGCAGATATTCACTCAACACAGAGTTTCCACTGGAAGGCCAGAAACGCTCTCAAATCCACTTTCAGAGTCCAAAAAGTGATTCTCAGTGCAGATATTCACTCAACAGAGGGTTTCCACAAGAAGGCCAGAAACGCTCTCAAATGCACTTTCAGAGTCCAAAAAGTGATTGTTAGTGCAGATATTCACTCAACACAGAGTTTCCACTGGAAGGCTAGAAACGCTCTCAAATGCACTTTAGAGTCCAAAAAGTGCTTCCTAGTGAGAGATATTTACTCAACACAGAGTTTCCACTAGATGGCCAGAAACGCTCTCAAATGCACTTTCAGAGTCCAAAAAGTGATTCTTACTGCAGATATTCACTCAACACAGAGTTTCCACTGGAAGGCCAGAAACGCTCTCAAATGCACTTTAGGAGTACAAAAAGTTATTGTTAGTGAGAGATATTTACTCAACACAGAGTTTCCACTGGAAGGCCAGAAACGCTCTCAAATGCACTTTCAGAGTCCAAAAGTGATTCTTACTGCAGATATTCACTCAACACAGAGTTTACACTGGAAGGCCAGAAACGCTCTCAAATCCACTTTCAGAGTCCAAGAAAGTGATTCTTAGTGCAGATATTCACTCAACAGAGAGTTTCCACAAGAAGGCCAGAAACGCTCTCAAATGCACTTTCAGACTCCAAAAATGTGATTCTCAGCGCAGTTCTTCACTCAACACAGAGTTTACACTATATGGCCAGAAACGCTCTCAAATGCACTTTCAGAGTCCAAAAAAGTGATTCTTACTGCAGATATTCACTCAACACAGAGTTTCCACTGGAAGGCCAGAAACGCTCTCAAATGCACTTTAGGAGTCCAAAAAGTCATTGTTAGTGAGAGATATTTACTCAACACAGAGTTTCCACTGGATGGCCTGAAACGCTCTCAAATGCACTTTCGGAGTCCAAAAAATTGATTCTTACTGCATATATTCACTCAACACAGAGTTTACACTGGAAGGCCAGTAACACTCTCAAATGAACATTCTGAGTCCAAAAAAGTGATTCTTAGTGCAGATATTCACTCAACACAGAGTTTCCACTGGAAGGCCAGAAACGCTCTCAAATCCACTTTCAGAGTCCAAAAAGTGATTCTCAGTGCAGATATTCACTCAACAGAGGGTTTCCACAAGAAGGCCAGAAACGCTCTCAAATGCACTTTCAGAGTCCAAAAAAGTGATTGTTAGTGCAGATATTCACTCAACACAGAGTTTCCACTGGAAGGCTAGAAACGCTCTCAAATGCACTTTAGGAGTCCAAAAAGTGCTTCCTAGTGAGAGATATTTACTCAACACAGAGTTTCCACTAGATGGCCAGAAACGCTCTCAAATGCACTTTCGGAGTCCAAGAAAGTGATTCTTAGTGCAGATATTCACTCAACAGAGAGTTTCCACAAGAAGGCCAGAAACGCTCTCAAATGCACTTTCAGACTCCAAAAATGTGATTCTCAGCGCAGTTCTTCACTCAACACAGAGTTTACACTATATGGCCAGAAACGCTCTCAAATGCACTTTCAGAGTCCAAAAAAGTGATTCTTACTGCAGATATTCACTCAACACAGAGTTTCCACTGGAAGGCCAGAAACGCTCTCAAATGCACTTTAGGAGTCCAAAAAAGTGATTGTTAGTGAGAGATATTTACTCAACACAGAGTTTCCACTGGAAGGCCAGAAACGCTCTCAAATGCACTTTGAGTCCAAAAAGTGATTCTTACTGCAGATATTCACTCAACACAGAGTTTACACTGGAAGGCCAGTAACACTCTCAAATGAACATTCCGAGTCCAAAAAAGTGATTCTTAGTGCAGATATTCACTCAACACAGAGTTTCCACTGGAAGGCCAGAAACGCTCTCAAATCCACTTTCTGAGTCCAAAAAAGTGATTCTTACTGCAGATATTCACTCAACACAGAGTTTCCACTGGAAGGCCAGAAACGCTCTCAAATCCACTTTCAGAGTCCAAAAAAGTGATTCTTAGTGCAGATATTCACTCAACACAGAGTTTCCACAAGAAGGCCAGAAACGCTCTCAAATGCACTTTCAGACTCCAAAAATGGGATTCTCAGCGCAGTTCTTCACTCACAACAGAGTTTACACTAGATGGCCAGAAACGCTCTCAAATGCACTTTCAGAGTCCAAAAAAGTGATTCTTAGTGCAGATATTCACTCAACACAGAGTTTCCACTGGAAGGCCAGAAACGCTCTCAAATGCACTTTAGAGTCCAAAAAGTCATTGTTAGTGAGAGATATTTACTCAACACAGAGTTTCCACTGGAAGGCCAGAAACGCTCTCAAATGCACTTTCGGAGTCCAAAAAAGTGATTCTTACTGCAGATATTCACTCAACACAGAGTTTACACTGGAAGGCCAGAAACACTCTCAAATGAACATTCGGAGTCCAAAAAAGTGATTCTTACTGCAGATATTCACTCAACAGAGGGTTTCCACAAGAAGGCCAGAAACGCTCTCAAATGCACTTTCAGAGTCCAAAAACATGATTCTCAGCGCAGTTATTCACTCAACACAGAGTTTACACTAGATGGCCAGAAACGCTCTCGAATGCACTTTCAGAGTCCAAAAAAGTGATTCTTACTGCAGATATTCACTCAACAGAGGGTTTCCACAAGAAGGCCAGAAACGCTCTCAAATGCACTTTCAGAGTCCAAAAAAGTGATTGTTAGTGCAGATATTCACTCAACACAGAGTTTACACTGGAAGGCTAGAAACGCTCTCAAATGCACTTTAGGAGTCCAAAAAAGTGCTTCCTAGTGAGAGATATTTACTCAACACAGAGTTTCCACTAGATGGCCAGAAACGCTCTCAAATGCACTTTCGGAGTCCAAAAAAGTGATTCTTACTGCAGATATTCACTCAACACAAAGTTTACACTAGATGGCCAGAAACGCTCTCAAATGCACTTTCAGAGTCCAGAAAAGTGATTCTTAATGCAGACATTCACTCAACACAGAGTTTCCACTGGAAGGCCAGAAACGCTCTCAAATGCACTTTAGAGTCCAAAAAGTGATTGTTAGTGAGAGATATTTACTCAACACAGAGTTTCCACTGGAAGGCCAGAAACGCTCTCAAATGCACTTTCGGAGTCCAAAAAAGTGATTCTTACTGCAGATATTCACTCAACACAGAGTTTACAACTGGAAGGCCAGTAACACTCTCAAATGAACATTCCGAGTCCAAAAAGTGATTCTTACTGCAGATATTCACTCAACACAGAGTTTCCACTGGAAGGCCGGAAACGCTCTCAAATCCACTTTCTGAGTCCAAAAAAGTGATTCTTACTGCAGATATTCACTCAACACAGAGTTTCCACTGGAAGGCCGGAAACGCTCTCAAATCCACTTTCTGAGTCCAAAACAGTGATTCTTACTGCAGATATTCACTCAACACAGAGTTTCCACTGGAAGGCCAGAAACGCTCTCAAATCCACTTTCAGAGTCCAAAAAAGTGATTCTTAGTGCAGATATTCACTCAACAGAGAGTTTCCACAAGAAGGCCAGAAACGCTCTCAAATGCACTTTAGGAGTCCAAAAAAGTGATTGTTAGTGAGAGATATTTACTCAACACAGAGTTTCCACTGGATGGCCAGAAACGCTCTCAAATGCACTTTCGGAGTCCAAAAAATTGATTCTTACTGCATATATTCACTCAACACAGAGTTTACAC
Organism: Megalops atlanticus; assembly: GCA_019176425.1. Taxonomy (NCBI): domain Eukaryota; kingdom Metazoa; phylum Chordata; class Actinopteri; order Elopiformes; family Megalopidae; genus Megalops; species Megalops atlanticus. Next base: position 26,222,053 of record CM032896.1, on the reverse strand, counting down.
TGGAAGGCCAGTAACACTCTCAAATGAACATTCTGAGTCCAAAAAAGTGATTCTTAGTGCAGATATTCACTCAACACAGAGTTTCCACTGGAAGGCCAGAAACGCTCTCAAATCCACTTTCAGAGTCCAAAAAAGTGATTCTCAGTGCAGATATTCACTCAACAGAGGGTTTCCACAAGAAGGCCAGAAAGGCTGTCAAATGCACTTTCAGAGTCCAAAAAAGTGATTGTTAGTGCAGATATTCACTCAACACAGAGTTTCCACTGGAAGGCTAGAAACGCTCTCAAATGCACTTTAGGAGTCCAAAAAAGTGCTTCCTAGTGAGAGATATTTACTCAACACAGAGTTTCCACTAGATGGCCAGAAACGCTCTCAAATGCACTTTCGGAGTCCAAGAAAGTGATTCTTACTGCAGATATTCACTCAACAGAGAGTTTCCACAAGAAGGCCAGAAACGCTCTCAAATGCACTTTCAGGCTCCAAAAATGTGATTCTCAGCGCAGTTCTTCACTCAACACAGAGTTTACACTATATGGCCAGAAACGCTCTCAAATGCACTTTCAGAGTCCAAAAAAGTGATTCTTACTGCAGATATTCACTCAACACAGAGTTTCCACTGGAAGGCCAGAAACGCTCTCAAATGCACTTTAGGAGTCCAAAAAAGTGATTGTTAGTGAGAGATATTTACTCAACACAGAGTTTCCACTGGAAGGCCAGAAACGCTCTCAAATGCACTTTCGGAGTCCAAAAAAGTGATTCTTACTGCAGATATTCACTCAACACAGAGTTTACACTGGAAGGCCAGTAACACTCTCAAATGAACATTCCGAGTCCAAAAAAGTGATTCTTAGTGCAGATATTCACTCAACACAGAGTTTCCACTGGAAGGCCAGAAACGCTCTCAAATCCACTTTCTGAGTCCAAAAAAGTGATTCTTACTGCAGATATTCACTCAACACAGAGTTTCCACTGGAAGGCCAGAAACGCTCTCAAATCCACTTTCAGAGTCCAAAAAAGTGATTCTTAGTGCAGATATTCACTCAACACAGAGTTTCCACTGGAAGGCCAGAAACGCTCTCAAATGCACTTTCAGAGTCCAAAAATGCTTCCTAGTGAGAGATATTTACTCAACACAGAGTTTCCACTAGATGGCCAGAAACGCTTCAAATGCACTCAGTCCAAAAAGTGATTCTTACTGCAGATATTCACTCAACACAAAGTTTACACTAGATGGCCAGAAACGCTCTCAAATGCACTTTCAGAGTCCAAAAAAGTGATTCTTAGTGCAGATATTCACTCAACACAGAGTTTCCACTGGAAGGCCAGAAACGCTCTCAAATGCACTTTAGGAGTCCAAAAAAGTGATTGTTAGTGAGAGATATTTACTCAACACAGAGTTTCCACTGGAAGGCCAGAAACGCTCTCAAATGCACTTTCGAGTCCAAAAAGTGATTCTTACTGCAGATATTCACTCAACACAGAGTTTACAACTGAAGGCCAGTAACACTCTCAAATGAACATTCCGAGTCCAAAAGTGATTCTTAGTGCAGATATTCACTCAACAGAGGGTTTCCACTGGAAGGCCAGAAACGCTCTCAAATGCACTTTCTGAGTCCAAAACAGTGATTCTTACTGCAGATATTCACTCAACACAGAGTTTCCACTGGATGGCCAGAAACGCTCTCAAATGCACTTTCAGAGTCCAAAAAGTGATTCTTAGTGCAGATATTCACTCAACACAGAGTTTCCACTGGAAGGCCAGAAACGCTCTCAAATGCACTTTAGGAGTCCAAAAAGTGATTGTTAGTGAGAGATATTTACTCAACACAGAGTTTCCACTGGATGGCCAGAAACGCTCTCAAATGCACTTTCGAGTCCAAAAATTGATTCTTACTGCATATATTCACTCAACACAGAGTTTACACTGGAAGGCCAGTAACACTCTCAAATGAACATTCTGAGTCCAAAAAGTGATTCTTAGTGCAGATATTCACTCAACACAGAGTTTCCAGAAGGCCAGAAACGCTCAAATCCACTTTCAGAGTCCAAAAAGTTACTGCAGATATTCACTCAACAGAGGGTTTCCACAAGAAGGCCAGAAACGCTCTCAAATGCACTTTCAGAGTCCAAAAAGTGATTGTTAGTGCAGATATTCACTCAACACAGAGTTTCCACTGGAAGGCTAGAAACGCTCTCAAATGCACTTTAGGAGTCCAAAAAGTGCTTCCTAGTGAGAGATATTTACTCAACACAGAGTTTCCACTAGATGGCCAGAAACGCTCTCAAATGCACTTTCGGAGTCCAAGAAAGTGATTCTTACTGCAGATATTCACTCAACAGAGAGTTTACACAAGATGGCCAAATGCGCTCAGACTCCAAAAATGTGATTCAGCGCAGTTCTTCACTCAACACAGAGTTTACACTAAGGCCAGAAACGCCCTCAAATGCACTTTCAGAGTCCAAAAAAAGTGAATGCAGATATTCACTCAACACAGAGTTTCCACTGGAAGGCCAGAAACGCTCTCAAATGCACTTTAGGAGTCCAAAAAGTGATTGTTAGTGAGAGATATTTACTCAACACAGAGTTTCCACTGGAAGGCCAGAAACGCTCTCAAATGCACTTTCGAGTCCAAAAAGTGATTCTTACTGCAGATATTCACTCAACACAGAGTTTACACTGGAAGGCCAGTAACACTCAAATCATTCCGAAAAAAGTGATTCTTAGTGCAGATATTCACTCATTTCCACTGAGTCCAAAACTTTCTGAGTCCAAAAAGTGATTCTTACTGCAGATATTCACTCAACACAGAGTTTCCACTGGAAGGCCAGAAACGCTCTCAAATCCACTTTCAGAGTCCAAAAAGTGATTCTTAGTGCAGATATTCACTCAACACAGAGTTTCCACAAGAAGGCCAGAAACGCTCTCAAATGCACTTTCAGACTCCAAAATGGGATTCTCAGCGCAGTTCTTCACTCACAACAGAGTTTACACTAGATGGCCAGAAACGCTCTCAAATGCACTTTCAGAGTCCAAAAAGTGATTCTTAGTGCAGATATTCACTCAACACAGAGTTTCCACTGGAAGGCCAGAAACGCTCTCAAATGCACTTTAGGAGTCCAAAAAGTCATTGTTAGTGAGAGATATTTACTCAACACAGAGTTTCCACTGGAAGGCCAGAAACGCTCTCAAATGCACTTTCGGAGTCCAAAAGTGATTCTTACTGCAGATATTCACTCAACACAGAGTTTACACTGGAAGGCCAGAAACACTCTCAAATGAACATTCGGAGTCCAAAAAGTGATTCTTACTGCAGATATTCACTCAACAGAGGGTTTCCACAAGAAGGCCAGAAACGCTCTCAAATGCACTTTCAGAGTCCAAAAACATGATTCTCAGCAGTTATTCACTCAACACAGAGTTTACACTAGATGGCCAGAAACGCTCTCAAATGCACTTTCAGAGTCCAAAAAGTGATTGTTAGTGCAGATATTCACTCAACACAGAGTTTCCACTGGAAGGCTAGAAACGCTCTCAAATGCACTTTAGGAGTCCAAAAAAGTGCTTCCTAGTGAGAGATATTTACTCAACACAGAGTTTCCACTAGATGGCCAGAAACGCTCTCAAATGCAATTTCAGAATCAAAAAATTGATTCTTAGTGCAGATATTCACTCAACAGAGGGTTTCCACAAGAAGGCCAGAAACGCTCTCAACTGCACTTTCAGAGTCCAAAAAGTGATTGTTAGTGCAGATATTCACTCAACACAGAGTTTCCACTGGAAGGCCAGAAACGCTCTCAAATGCACTTTCAGAGTCCAAAAAGTGATTCCTAGTGCAGATATTTACTCAACACAGAGTTTCCACTAGATGGCCAGAAACGCTCTCAAATGCACTTTCGGAGTCCAAAAAGTGATTCTTACTGCAGATATTCACTCAACACAAAGTTTCCACTAGATGGCCAGAAACGCTCTCAAATGCACTTTCAGAGTCCAAAAAGTGATTCTTAATGCAGACATTCACTCAACACAGAGTTTCCACTGGAAGGCCAGAAACGCTCTCAAATGCACTTTAGGAGTCCAAAAGTGATTGTTAGTGAGAGATATTTACTCAACACAGAGTTTCCACTGGAAGGCCAGAAACGCTCTCAAATGCACTTTCAGAGTCCAAAAAGTGATTCTTACTGCAGATATTCACTCAACACAGAGTTTACACTGGAAGGCCAGTAACACTCTCAAATGAACATTCTGAGTCCAAAAGTGATTCTTAGTGCAGATATTCACTCAACACAGAGTTTCCACTGGAAATGCACTTTCAGAGTCCAAAAAGTGATTCTCAGAGATATTCACTCAACACAGAGTTTCCACTGGAAGGCCAGAAACACTTCTCAAATGAACTTTCTGAGTCCAAAACAGTGATTCTTACTGCAGATATTCACTCAACACAGAGTTTCCACTGGAAGGCCAGAAACGCTCTCAAATCCACTTTCAGAGTCCAAAAGTGATTCTTAGTGCAGATATTCACTCAACAGAGAGTTTCCACAAGAAGGCCAGAAACGCTCTCAAATGCACTTTCAGACTCCAAAAATGTGATTCTCAGCGCAGTTCTTCACTCAACACAGAGTTTCCACTGGAAGGCCAGAAACGCTCTCAAATGCACTTTCAGAGTCCAAAAAAGTGATTCTTACTGCAGATATTCACTCAACACAGAGATTCCACTGGAAGGCCAGAAACGCTCTCAAATGCACTTTAGGAGTCCAAAAAAGTGATTGTTAGTGAGAGATATTTACTCAACACAGAGTTTCCAATGGAAGGCCAGAAACGCTCTCAAATGCACTTTCGGAGTCCAAAAAAGTGATTCTTAGTGCAGATATTCACTCAACAGAGGGTTTCCACAAGAAGGCCAGAAACGCTCTCAAATGCACTTTCAGAGTCCAAAAAAGTGATTCTTACTGCAGATATTCACTCAACACAGAGTTTCCACTGGAAGGCCAGAAACGCTCTCAAATGCACTTTAGGAGTCCAAAAAGTGATTGTTAGTGAGAGATATTTACTCAACACAGAGTTTCCAATGGAAGGCCAGAAACGCTCTCAAATGCACTTCGGAGTCCAAAAAGTGATTCTTACTGCAGATATTCACTCAACACAGAGTTTCACTGGAAGGCCAGAAACGCTCTCAAATGCACTTTAGGAGTCCAAAAAGTGATTGTTAGTGCAGATATTTTACTCAACACAGAGTTTCCACTGGAAGGCCAGAAACGCTCTCAAATGTACTTTCAGAGTCCAAAAAAGTGATTCTTACTGCAGATATTCACTCAACACAGAGTTTACACTGGAAGGCCAGTAACACTCTCAAATGAACATTCGGAGTCCAAAAAAGTGATTCTTAGTGCAGATATTCACTCAACAGAGAGTTTCCACAAGAAGGCCAGAAACGCTCTCAAATGCACTTTCAGACTCCAAAAATGTGATTCTCAGCGCAGTTCTTCACTCAACACAGAGTTTCCACTGGAAGGCCAGAAACGCTCTCAAATGCACTTTCAGAGTCCAAAAAAGTGATTCTTAGTGCAGATATTCACTCAACAGAGAGTTTCCACAAGAAGGCCAGAAACGCTCTCAAATGCACTTTCAGACTCCAAAAATGTGATTCTCAGCGCAGTTCTTCACTCAACACAGAGTTTACACAAGAAGGCCAGAAACGCTCTCAAATGCACTTTCGGAGTCAAAAAAAGTGATTCTTACTGCAGATATTCACTCAACACAGAGTTTACACTGGAAGGCCAGTAACACTCTCAAATGAACATTCGAGTCCAAAAAGTGATTCTTAGTGCAGATATTCACTCAACACAGAGTTTCCACTGGAAGGCCAGAAACGCTCTCAAATCCACTTTCAGAGTCCAAAAAAGTGATTCTTAGTGCAGATATTCACTCAACACAGAGTTTCCACTGGAAGGACAGAAACGCTCTCAAATCCACTTTCAGAGTCCAAAAAAGTGATTCTTAGTGCAGATATTCACTCAACAGAGGTTTCCACAAGAAGGCCAGAAACGCTCTCAAATCCACTTTCAGAGTCCAAAAAGTGATTGTTAGTGCAGATATTCACTCAACACAGAGTTTCCACTGGAAGGCTAGAAACGCTCTCAAATGCACTTTAGGAGTCCAAAAAGTGCTTCCTAGTGAGAGATATTTACTCAACACAGAGTTTCCACTAGATGGCCAGAAACGCTCTCAAATGCACTTTCGGAGTCCAAAAAAGTGATTCTTACTGCAGATATTCACTCAACACAGAGTTTCCACTAGATGGCCAGAAACGCTCTCAAATGCACTTCAGAGTCCAAAAAAGTGATTGTTAGTGCAGATATTCACTCAACACAGAGTTTCGACTGGAAGGCCAGAAACGCTCTCAAATGCACTTTAGGAGTCCAAAAAAGTGCTTCCTAGTGAGAGATATTTACTCAACACAGAGTTTCCACTAGATGGCCAGAAACGCTCTCAAATGCACTTTCAGAGTCCAAAAAAGTGATTGTTAGTGAGAGATATTCACTCAACACAGAGTTTACACTGGATGGCCAGTAACACTCTCAAATGAACATTCGGAGTCCAAAAAAGTGATTCTTAGTGCAGATATTCACTCAACACAGAGTTTCCACTGAAAGGCCAGAAACGCTCTCAAATCCACTTTCAGAGTCCAAAAAAGTGATTCTTAGTGCAGATATTCACTCAACAGAGAGTTTCCACAAGAAGGCCAGAAACGCTCTCAAATGCACTTTCAGAGTGCAAAAACATGATTCTCAGCGCAGTTTTCACTCAACACAGAGTTTACACTAGATGGCCAGAAACGCTCTCAAATGCACTTGCAGAGTCCAAAAAGTGATTGTTAGTGCAGATATTCACTCAACACAGAGTTTCCACTGGAAGGCTAGAAACGCTCTCAAATGCACTTTAGGAGTCCAAAAAGTGATTCCTAGTGAGATATTCACTCAACACAGAGTTTCCACTAGATGGCCAGAAACGCTCTCAAATGCACTTTCAGAGTCCAAAAAGTGATTGTTAGTGCAGATATTCACTCAACACAGAGTTTCCACTGGAAGGCCAGAAACGCTCTCAAATGCACTTTAGGAGTCCAAAAAAGTGCTTCCTAGTGAGAGATATTTACTCAACACAGAGTTTCCACTAGATGGCCAGAAACGCTCTCAAATGCACTTTCAGACTCCAAAAATGTGATTCTCAGCGCAGTTCTTCACTCAACACAGAGTTTACACTATATGGCCAGAAACGCTCTCAAATGCACTTTCAGAGTCCAAAAAAGTGATTCTTACTGCAGATATTTACTCAACACAGAGTTTCCACTGGAAGGCCAGAAACGCTCTCAAATGCACTTTCGGAGTCCAAAAAAGTGATTCTTACTGCAGATATTCACTCAACACAGAGTTTACACTGGAAGGCCAGTAACACTCTCAAATGAACATTCCGAGTCCAAAAAAGTGATTCTTAGTGCAGATATTCACTCAACACAGAGTTTCCACTGGAAGGCCAGAAACGCTCTCAAATCCACTTTCTGAGTCCAAAAAAGTGATTCTTACTGCAGATATTTACTCAACACAGAGTTTCCACTGGAAGGCCAGAAACGCTCTCAAATCCACTTTCAGAGTCCAAAAAAGTGATTCTTAGTGCAATATTCACTCAACAGAGAGTTTCCACAAGAAGGCCAGAAACGCTCTCAAATGCACTTTCAGACTCCAAAAACGTGATTCTCAGCGCAGTTCTTCACTCAACACAGAGTTTACACTAGATGGCCAGAAACGCTCTCGAATGCACTTTCAGAGTCCAAAAAAGTGATTCTTACTGCAGATATTCACTCAACACAGAGTTACCACTGGAAGGCCAGAAACGCTCTCAAATGCACTTTAGGGGTCCAAAAAAGTGATTGTTAGTGAGAGATATTTACTCAACACAGAGTTTCAACTGGAAGGCCAGTAACACTCTCAAATGCACTTTCTGAGTCCAAAAAAGTGATTCTTAGTGCAGATATTCACTCAACAGAACGTTTCCACAAAAAGGCCAGAAACGCTCTCAAATACATTTTCAGAGAACAAAAAAATGATTGTTAGTGCAGATATTCACTCAACACAGAGTTTACACTGGAAGGCCAGTAACACTCTCAAATGAACTTTTGGAGTCCAAAAAAGCGATTCTTAGTGCAGATATTCACTCAACACAGAGTTTCCACTGGAAGGCCAGAAACGCTCTCAAATGCACTTTCAGACTCCAAAAATGTGATTCTCAGCGCAGTTCTTCACTCAACACAGAGTTTACACTAGATGGCCAGAAACGCTCTCGAATGCACTTTCAGAGTCCAAAAAAGTGATTGTTAGTGCAGATATTCACTCAACACAGAGTTTCCACTGGAAGGCTAGAAACGCTCTCTAATGCACTTTAGGAGTCCAAAAAAGTGCTTCCTAGTGAGAGATATTTACTCAAAACAGAGTTTCCACTAGATGGTCAGAAACGCTCTCAAATGCACTTTCGGAGTCCAAAAAAGTGATTCTTACTGCAGATATTCACTCAACACAGAGTTTCCACTGGAAGGCCAGAAACGCTCTCAAATCCACTTTCAGAGTCCAAAAAAGTGATTCTTAGTGCAGATATTCACTCAACAGAGAGTTTCCACAAGAAGGCCAGAAACGCTCTCAAATGCACTTTCAGACTCCAAAAATGTGATTCTCAGCGCAGTTCTTCACTCAACACAGAGTTTACACTATATGGCCAGAAACGCTCTCAAATGCACTTTCAGAGTCCAAAAAAGTGATTCTTACTGCAGATATTCACTCAACACAGAGTTTCCACTGGAAGGCCAGAAACGCTCTCAAATGCACTTTAGGAGTCCAAAAAAGTGATTGTTAGTGAGAGATATTTACTCAACACAGAGTTTCCACTGGAAGGCCAGAAACGCTCTCAAATGCACTTTCGGAGTCCAAAAAATTGATTCTTACTGCAGATATTCACTCAACACAGAGTTTACACTGGAAGGCCAGTAACACTCTCAAATGAACATTCGGAGTCCAAAAAAGTGATTCTTACTGCAAATATTCACTCAACACAGAGTTTCCACTGGAAGGCCAGAAACGCTCTCAAATGCACTTTCAGAGTCCAAAAAAGTGATTCTTAGTGCAGATATTCACTCAACAGAGGGTTTCCACAAGAAGGCCAGAAACGCTCTCAAATGCACTTTCAGAGTCTAAAAACATGATTCTCAGCGCAGTTATTCACTCAACACAGAGTTTACACTAGATGGCCAGAAACGCTCTCGAATGCACTTTCAGAGTCCAAAAAAGTTATTGTTAGTGCAGGTATTCACTCAACACAGAGTTTCCACTGGAAGGCCAGAAACGCTCTCAAATGCACTTTAGGAGTCCAAAAAAGTGATTGTTAGTGAGAGATATTTACTCAACACAGAGTTTCCACTGGAAGGCCAGAAACGCTCTCAAATGCACTTTCGGAGTCCAAAAAAGTGATTCTTACTGCAGATATTCACTCAACACAGAGTTTACACTGGAAGGCCAGTAACACTCTCAAATGAACATTCCGAGTCCAAAAAAGTGATTCTTAGTGCAGATATTCACTCAACACAGAGTTTCCACTGGAAGGCCGGAAACGCTCTCAAATCCACTTTCTGAGTCCAAAACAGTGATTCTTACTGCAGATATTCACTCAACACAGAGTTTCCACTGGAAGGCCAGAAACGCTCTCAAATCCACTTTCAGAGTCCAAAAAAGTGATTCTTAGTGCAGATATTCACTCAACAGAAAGTTTCCACAAGAAGGCCAGAAACGCTCTCAAATGCACTTTCAGACTCCAAAAATGTGATTCTCAGCGCAGTTCTTCACTCAACACAGAGTTTACACTAGATGGCCAGAAACGCTCTCAAATGCACTTTCAGAGTCCAAAAAAGTGATTCTTACTGCAGATATTCACTCAACACAGAGTTTCCACTGGAAGGCCAGAAACGCTCTCAAATGCACTTTAGGAGTACAAAAAAGTCATTGTTAGTGAGAGATATTTACTCAACACAGAGTTTCCACTGGAAGGCCAGAAACGCTCTCAAATGCACTTTCGGAGTCCAAAAAAGTGATTCTTACTGCAGATATTCACTCAACACAGAGTTTACACTGGAAGGCCAGAAACGCTCTCAAATCCACTTTCAGAGTCCAAGAAAGTGATTCTTAGTGCAGATATTCACTCAACAGAGAGTTTCCACAAGAAGGCCAGAAACGCTCTCAAATGCACTTTCAGACTCCAAAAATGTGATTCTCAGCGCAGTTCTTCACTCAACACAGAGTTTACACTATATGGCCAGAAACGCTCTCAAATGCACTTTCAGAGTCCAAAAAAGTGATTCTTACTGCAGATATTCACTCAACACAGAGTTTCCACTGGAAGGCCAGAAACGCTCTCAAATGCACTTTAGGAGTCCAAAAAAGTGATTGTTAGTGAGAGATATTTACTCAACACAGAGTTTCCACTGGATGGCCAGAAACGCTCTCAAATGCACTTTCGGAGTCCAAAAAATTGATTCTTACTGCAGATATTCACTCAACACAGAGTTTACACTGGAAGGCCAGTAACACTCTCAAATGAACATTCTGAGTCCAAAAAAGTGATTCTTAGTGCAGATATTCACTCAACACAGAGTTTCCACTGGAAGGCCAGAAACGCTCTCAAATCCACTTTCAGAGTCCAAAAAAGTGATTCTCAGTGCAGATATTCACTCAACAGAGGGTTTCCACAAGAAGGCCAGAAACGCTCTCAAATGCACTTTCAGAGTCCAAAAAAGTGATTGTTAGTGCAGATATTCACTCAACACAGAGTTTCCACTGGAAGGCTAGAAACGCTCTCAAATGCACTTTAGGAGTCCAAAAAAGTGCTTCCTAGTGAGAGATATTTACTCAACACAGAGTTTCCACTAGATGGCCAGAAACGCTCTCAAATGCACTTTCGGAGTCCAAAAAAGTGATTCTTACTGCAGATATTCACTCAACACAGAGTTTACACTAGATAGCCAGAAACGCTCTCAAATGCACTTTCAGAGTCCAGAAAAGTGATTCTTACTGCAGACATTCACTCAACACAGAGTTTCCACTGGAAGGCCAGAAACGCTCTCAAATGCACTTTAGGAGTCCAAAAAAGTGATTGTTAGTGAGAGATATTTACTCAACACAGAGTTTTCACTGGAAGGCCAGAAACGCTCTCAAATGCACTTTCTGAGTCCAAAAAAAGTGATTCTTACTGCAGATATTCACTCAACACAGAGTTTACACTGGAAGGCCAGTAACACTCTCAAATGAACATTCCGAGTCCAAAAAAGTGATTCTTAGTGCAGATATTCACTCAACACAGAGTTTACACTGGAAGGCCAGTAACACTCTCAAATGAACTTTCGGAGTTCAAAAAATTCATTCTTAGTGCAGATATTCACTCAACAGAGAGTTTCCACTGGAAGGCCAGAAACGCTCTCAAATCCACTTTCAGAGTCCAAAAATGTGATTCTCAGCGCAGTTCTTCACTCAACACAGAGTTTACACTAGATGGCCAGAAACGCTCTCAAATGCACTTTCAGAGTCCAAAAAAGTGATTCTTACAGCAGATATTCACTCAACACAGAGTTTCCACTGGAAGGCTAGAAACGCTCTCAAATGCACTTTTAGAGTCCAAAAAAGTGATTCTTACTGCAGATATTCACTCAACACAGAGTTTCCACTGGAAGGCCAGAAACGCTCTCAAATGCACTTTCAGACTCCAAAAATGTGATTCTCAGCGCAGTTTTTCACTCAACACAGAGTTTACACTATATGGCCAGAAACGCTCTCAAATGCACTTTCAGAGTCCAAAAAAGTGATTCTTACTGCAGATATTCACTCAACACAGAGTTTACACTGGAAGGCCAGTAACACTCTCAAATGAACATTCGGAGTCCAAAAAAGTGATTCTTAGTGCAGATATTCACTCAACACAGAGTTTCCACTGGAAGGCCAGAAACGCTCTCAAATCCACTTTCAGAGTCCAAAAAAGTGATTCTTAGCGCAGATATTCACTCAACAGAGGGTTTCCACAAGAAGGCCAGAAACGCTCTCAAATCCACTTTCAGAGTCCAAAAAAGTGATTGTTAGTGCAGATATTCACTCAACACAGAGTTTCCACTGGAAGGCTAGAAACGCTCTCAAATGCACTTTAGGAGTCCAAAAAAGTGCTTCCTAGTGAGAGATATTTACTCAACACAGAGTTTCCACTAGATGGCCAGAAACGCTCTCAAATGCACTTTTGGAGTCCAAAAAAGTGATTCTTACTGCAGATATTCACTCAACACAGAGTTTCCACTGGAAGGCCAGAAACGCTCTCAAATGCACTTTCAGAGTCCAAAAAGTGATTCTTACTGCAGATATTCACTCAACACAGAGTTTACACTGGAAGGCCAGTAACACTCTCAAATGAACATTCGAGTCCAAAAAAGTGATTCTTAGGGCAGATATTCACTCAACACAGAGTTTCCACTGGAAGGCCAGAAACGCTCTCAAATCCACTTTCTGAGTCCAAAACAGTGATTCTTACTGCAGATATTCACTCAACACAGAGTTTCCACTGGAAGGCCAGAAACGCTCTCAAATGCACTTTCGGAGTCCAAAAAAGTGATTCTTACTGCAGATATTCACTCAACACAGAGTTTACACTGGAAGGCCAGAAACGCTCTCAAATCCACTTTCAGAGTCCAAAAAGTGATTCTTAGTGCAGATATTCACTCAACAGAGAGTTTCCACAAGAAGGCCAGAAACGCTCTCAAATGCACTTTCAGACTCCAAAAATGTGATTCTCAGCGCAGTTCTTCACTCAACACAGAGTTTACACTATATGGCCAGAAACGCTCTCAAATGCACTTTCAGAGTCCAAAAAAGTGATTCTTACTGCAGATATTCACTCAACACAGAGTTTCCACTGGAAGGCCAGAAACGCTCTCAAATGCACTTTAGGAGTCCAAAAAAGTGATTGTTAGTGAGAGATATTTACTCAACACAGAGTTTCCACTGGATGGCCAGAAACGCTCTCAAATGCACTTTCGGAGTCCAAAAAATTGATTCTTACTGCAGATATTCACTCAACACAGAGTTTACACTGGAAGGCCAGTAACACTCTCAAATGAACATTCTGAGTCCAAAAAAGTGATTCTTAGTGCAGATATTCACTCAACACAGAGTTTCCACTGGAAGGCCAGAAACGCTCTCAAATCCACTTTCAGAGTCCAAAAAAGTGATTCTCAGTGCAGATATTCACTCAACAGAGGGTTTCCACAAGAAGGCCAGAAACGCTCTCAAATGCACTTTCAGAGTCCAAAAAAGTGATTGTTAGTGCAGATATTCACTCAACACAGAGTTTCCACTGGAAGGCTAGAAACGCTCTCAAATGCACTTTAGAGTCCAAAAAGTGCTTCCTAGTGAGAGATATTTACTCAACACAGAGTTTCCACTAGATGGCCAGAAACGCTCTCAAATGCACTTTCAGAGTCCAAAAAAGTGATTCTTACTGCAGATATTCACTCAACACAGAGTTTACACTAGATGGCCAGAAACGCTCTCAAATGCACTTTCAGAGTCCAGAAAAGTGATTCTTACTGCAGACATTCACTCAACACAGAGTTTCCACTGGAAGGCCAGAAACGCTCTCAAATGCACTTTAGGAGTCCAAAAAAGTGATTGTTAGTGAGAGATATTTACTCAACACAGAGTTTCCACTGGAAGGCCAGAAACGCTCTCAAATGCACTTTCGAGTCCAAAAAGTGATTCTTACTGCAGATATTCACTCAACACAGAGTTTACACTGGAAGGCCAGTAACACTCTCAAATGAACATTCCGAGTCCAAAAAAGTGATTCTTAGTGCAGATATTCACTCAACACAGAGTTTCCACTGGAAGGCCAGAAACGCTCTCAAATCCACTTTCTGAGTCCAAAAAAGTGATTCTTACTGCAGATATTCACTCAACACAGAGTTTCCACTGGAAGGCCAGAAACGCTCTCAAATGCACTTTCAGAGTCCAAAAACATGATTCTCAGCGCATTTATTCACTCAACACAGAGTTTACACTGGATGGCCAGAAACGCTCTCAAATGCACTTTCAGAGTCCAAAAAAGTGATTCTTACTGCAGATATTCACTCAACACAGAGTTTCCACTGGAAGGCCAGAAATGCTCTCAAATCCACTTTCAGAGTTCATAAAAGTCATTCTTAGTGCAGATATTCACTCAACAGAGAGTTTTCACTGGAAGGCCAGAAACGCTCTCAAATGCACTTTCTGAGTCCAAAAAAGTGATTCTTAGTGCAGATATTCACTCAACAGAAAGTTTCCACAAAAAGGCCAGAAACGCTCTCAAATACATTTTCAGAGAACAAAAAAATGATTGTTAGTGCAGATATTCACTCAACACAGAGTTTCCACTGGAAGGCCAGAAACGCTCTCAAATCCACTTTCAGAGTCCAAGAAAGTGATTCTTAGTGCAGATATTCACTCAACAGAGAGTTTCCACAAGAAGGCCAGAAACGCTCTCAAATGCACTTTCAGACTCCAAAAATGTGATTCTCAGCGCAGTTCTTCACTCAACACAGAGTTTACACTATATGGCCAGAAACGCTCTCAAATGCACTTTCAGAGTCCAAAAAAGTGATTCTTACTGCAGATATTCACTCAACAGAGAGTTTCCACTGGAAGGCCAGAAACGCTCTCAAATGCACTTTAGAGTCCAAAAAAGTGATTGTTAGTGAGAGATATTTACTCAACACAGAGTTTCCACTGGATGGCCAGAAACGCTCTCAAATGCACTTTCGAGTCCAAAAAGTGATTCTTACTGCAGATATTCACTCAACACAGAGTTTACACTGGAAGGCCAGTAACACTCTCAAATGAACATTCTGAGTCCAAAAAGTGATTCTTAGTGCAGATATTCACTCAACACAGAGTTTCCACTGGAAGGCCAGAAACGCTCTCAAATCCACTTTCAGAGTCCAAAAAAGTGATTCTCAGTGCAGATATTCACTCAACAGAGGGTTTCCACAAGAAGGCCAGAAACGCTCTCAAATGCACTTTCAGAGTCCAAAAAAGTGATTGTTAGTGCAGATATTCACTCAACACAGAGTTTCCACTGGAAGGCTAGAAACGCTCTCAAATGCACTTTAGAGTCCAAAAAGTGCTTCCTAGTGAGAGATATTTACTCAACACAGAGTTTCCACTAGATGGCCAGAAACGCTCTCAAATGCACTTTCAGAGTCCAAAAAAGTGATTCTTACTGCAGATATTCACTCAACACAGAGTTTACACTAGATGGCCAGAAACGCTCTCAAATGCACTTTCAGAGTCCAGAAAAGTGATTCTTACTGCAGACATTCACTCAACACAGAGTTTCCACTGGAAGGCCAGAAACGCTCTCAAATGCACTTTAGGAGTCCAAAAAAGTGATTGTTAGTGAGAGATATTTACTCAACACAGAGTTTCCACTGGAAGGCCAGAAACGCTCTCAAATGCACTTTCAGAGTCCAAAAAAGTGATTCTTACTGCAGATATTCACTCAACACAGAGTTTACACTGGAAGGCCAGTAACACTCTCAAATGAACATTCAGAGTCCAAAAGTGATTCTTAGTGCAGATATTCACTCAACACAGAGTTTCCACTGGAAGGCCAGAAACGCTCTCAAATGCACTTTCGGAGTCCAAAAAAGTGATTCTTACTGCAGATATTCACTCAACACAGAGTTTCCACTGGAAGGCCAGAAACGCTCTCAAATCCACTTTCAGAGTCCAAAAAAGTGATTCTTAGTGCAGATATTCACTCAACACAGAGTTTCCACAAGAAGGCCAGAAACGCTCTCAAATGCACTTTCAGACTCCAAAAATGGGATTCTCAGCGCAGTTCTTCACTCAACACAGAGTTTACACTAGATGGCCAGAAACGCTCTCAAATGCACTTTCAGAGTCCAAAAAAGTGATTCTTACTGCAGATATTCACTCAACACAGAGTTTCCACTGGAAGGCCAGAAACGCTCTCAAATGCACTTTAGGAGTCCAAAAAAGTCATTGTTAGTGAGAGATATTTACTCAACACAGAGTTTCCACTGGAAGGCCAGAAACGCTCTCAAATGCACTTTCAGAGTCCAAAAAAGTGATTCTTACTGCAGATATTCACTCAACACAGAGTTTACACTGGAAGGCCAGTAACACTCTCAAATGAACATTCGGAGTCCAAAAAAGTGATTCTTACTGCAGATATTCACTCAACAGAGGTTTCCACAAGAAGGCCAGAAACGCTCTCAAATGCACTTTCAGAGTCCAAAAACATGATTCTCAGCGCAGTTATTCACTCAACACAGAGTTTACACTAGATGGCCAGAAACGCTCTCAAATGCACTTTCAGAGTCCAAAAAAGTGATTCTTACTGCAGATATTCACTCAACACAGAGTTTCCACTGGAAGGCCAGAAATGCTCTCAAATCCACTTTCAGAGTTCAAAAAGTGATTCTTAGTGCAGATATTCACTCAACACAGAGTTTTCACTAGATGGCCAGAAACGCTCTCAAATGCACTTTCTGAGTCCAAAAAAGTGATTCTTAGTGCAGATATTCACTCTACAGAAAGTTTCCACAAAAGGCCAGAAACGCTCTCAAATGCATTTCAGAGTCCAAAAAAAATGATTGTTAGTGCAGATATTCACTCAACACAGAGTTTACACTGGAAGGCCAGAAACACTCTCAAATGAACTTTCAGAGTCCAAAAAGTGATTCTTAGTGCAGATATTCACTCAACACAGAGTTTCCACTGGAAGGCCAGAAACGCTCTCAAATGATTGTTTCAGAGTTCAAAAAGTGATTCTTAGTGCAGATATTCACTCAACAGAGAGTTTCCACAAGAAGGCCAGAAACGCTCTCAAATGCACTTTCAGAGTCCAAAAATGTGATTCTCAGCGCAGTTCTTCACTCAACACAGAGTTTAACACTAGATGGCCAGAAACGCTCTCAAATGCACTTTCAGAGTCCAAAAAGTGATTCTTAGTGCAGATATTCACTCAACACAGAGTTTCCACTGGAAGGCCAGAAACGCTCTCAAATGCACTTTCAGAGTCCAAAAAGTGATTCTTACTGCAGATATTCACTCAACACAGAGTTTCCACTGGAAGGCCAGAAACGCTCTCAAATGCACTTTCAGAGTCCAAGAAAGTGATTCTTAGTGCAGATATTCACTCAACAGAGAGTTTCCACAAGAAGGCCAGAAACGCTCTCAAATGCACTTTCAGACTCCAAAAATGTGATTCTCAGCGCAGTTCTTCACTCAACACAGAGTTTACACTATATGGCCAGAAACGCTCTCAAATGCACTTTCAGAGTCCAAAAAAGTGATTCTTACTGCAGATATTCACTCAACACAGAGTTTCCACTGGAAGGCCAGAAATGCTCTCAAATGCACTTTAGGAGTCCAAAAAGTGATTGTTAGTGAGAGATATTTACTCAACACAGAGTTTCCACTGGAAGGCCAGAAACGCTCTCAAATGCACATTCGGAGTCCAAAAAGTGATTCTTACTGCAGATATTCACTCAACACAGAGTTTACACTGGAAGGCCAGTAACACTCTCAAATGAACATTCTGAGTCCAAAAAGTGATTCTTAGTGCAGATATTCACTCAACACAGAGTTTCCACTGGAAGGCCAGAAACGCTCTCAAATCCACTTTCAGAGTCCAAAAGTGATTCTTACTGCAGATATTCACTCAACAGAGAGTTTCCACTGGAAGGCCAGAAACGCTCTCAAATGCACTTTCAGAGTCCAAAAAGTGATTCTTAGTGCAGATATTCACTCAACACAGAGTTTCCACTAGATGGCCAGAAACGCTCTCAAATGCACTTTCAGAGTCCAAAAATGGGATTCTTACTGCAGATATTCACTCAACACAGAGTTACCACTGGAAGGCCAGAAACGCTCTCAAATGCACTTTCAGAGTCCAAAAAGTGATTCTTACTGCAGATATTTACTCAACAGAGAGTTTCAACTGGAAGGCCAGAAACACTCTCAAATGCACTTTCAGAGTCCAAAAAGTGATTGTTAGTGCAGATATTCACTCAACACAGAGTTTCCACAAAAAGGCCAGAAACGCTCTCAAATGCATTTTCAGAGAACAAAAAAATGATTCCTTAGTGAGATATTCACTCAACACAGAGTTTCCACTGGAAGGCCAGAAACACTCTCAAATGGACTTTCGGAGTCCAAGAAAGATTCTTAGTGCAGATATTCACTCAACACAGAGTTTCCACTGGAAGGCCAGAAACGCTCTCAAATGCACTTTCAGACTCCAAAAATGTGATTCTCAGCGCAGTTCTTCACTCAACACAGAGTTTACACTAGATGGCCAGAAACGCTCTCAAATGCACTTTCAGAGTCCAAAAAGTGATTCTTACTGCAGATATTCACTCAACACAGAGTTTCCACTGGAAGGCCAGAAACGCTCTCAAATGCACTTTAGAGTCCAAAAAGTGATTGTTAGTGAGAGATATTTACTCAACACAGAGTTTCCACTGGAAGGCCAGAAACGCTCTCAAATGCACTTTTCGAGTCCAAAAAGTGATTCTTACTGCAGATATTCACTCAACACAGAGTTTACACTGGAAGGCCAGTAACACTCTCAAATGAACATTCCGAGTCCAAAAAGTGATTCTTAGTGCAGATATTCACTCAACACAGAGTTTCCACTGGAAGGCCAGAAACGCTCTCAAATCCACTTTCAGAGTCCAAAAAGTGATTCTTAGTGCAGATATTCACTCAACACAGAGTTTACACAAGAAGGCCAGAAACGCTCTCAAATGCACTTTCAGACTCCAAAAATGGGATTCTTACTGCAGATATTCACTCAACACAGAGTTTCCACTGGAAGGCCAGAAACGCTCTCAAATGCACTTTCAGAGTCCAAAAAGTGATTCTTACTGCAGATATTCACTCAACACAGAGTTTCCACTGGAAGGCCAGAAACGCTCTCAAATGCACTTTAGGAGTCCAAAAAGTCATTCTTAGTGAGAGATATTTACTCAACACAGAGTTTCCACTGGAAGGCCAGAAACGCTCTCAAATGCACATTCGGAGTCCAAAAAGTGATTCTTACTGCAGATATTCACTCAACACAGAGTTTCCACTGGAAGGCCAGTAACACTCTCAAATGAACATTCGAGTCCAAAAAGTGATTCTTACTGCAGATATTCACTCAACAGAGGGTTTCCACAAGAAGGCCAGAAACGCTCTCAAATGCACTTTCAGAGTCCAAAAACATGATTCTCAGCGCAGTTATTCACTCAACACAGAGTTTACACTAGATGGCCAGAAACGCTCTCGAATGCACTTTCAGAGTCCAAAAAAGTGATTCTTACTGCAGATATTCACTCAACAGAGGGTTTCCACAAGAAGGCCAGAAACGCTCTCAAATGCACTTTCAGAGTCCAAAAAAGTGATTGTTAGTGCAGATATTCACTCAACACAGAGTTTCCACTGGAAGGCTAGAAACGCTCTCAAATGCACTTTAGGAGTCCAAAAAAGTGCTTCCTAGTGAGAGATATTTACTCAACACAGAGTTTCCACTAGATGGCCAGAAACGCTCTCAAATGCACTTTCGGAGTCCAAAAAAGTGATTCTTACTGCAGATATTCACTCAACACAAAGTTTACACTAGATGGCCAGAAACGCTCTCAAATGCACTTTCAGAGTCCAGAAAAGTGATTCTTAATGCAGACATTCACTCAACACAGAGTTTCCACTGGAAGGCCAGAAACGCTCTCAAATGCACTTTAGGAGTCCAAAAAGTGATTGTTAGTGAGAGATATTTACTCAACACAGAGTTTCCACTGGAAGGCCAGAAACGCTCTCAAATGCACTTTCAGACTCCAAAAATGTGATTCTTACTGCAGATATTCACTCAACACAGAGTTTACACTGGAAGGCCAGTAACACTCTCAAATGAACATTCAGAGTCCAAAAAGTGATGCTTAGTGCAGATATTCACTCAACACAGAGTTTCCACTGGAAGGCCGGAAACGCTCTCAAATCCACTTTCTGAGTCCAAAACAGTGATTCTTACTGCAGATATTCACTCAACACAGAGTTTCCACTGGAAGGCCAGAAACGCTCTCAAATCCACTTTCAGAGTCCAAAATGTGATTCTCAGCGCAGTTCTTCACTCAACACAGAGTTTACACTAGATGGCCAGAAACGCTCTCAAATGCACTTTCAGAGTCCAAAAAGTGATTCTTACTGCAGATATTCACTCAACACAGAGTTTCCACTGGAAGGCCAGAAACGCTCTCAAATGCACTTTCAGAGTACAAAAAAAGTCATTGTTAGTGAGAGATATTTACTCAACACAGAGTTTCCACTGGAAGGCCAGAAACGCTCTCAAATGCACTTTCAGAGTCCAAAAATGTGATTCTTACTGCAGATATTCACTCAACACAGAGTTTACACTGGAAGGCCAGAAACGCTCTCAAATCCACTTTCAGAGTCCAAGAAAGTGATTCTTACTGCAGATATTCACTCAACACAGAGTTTCCACTGGAAGGCCAGAAACGCTCTCAAATGCACTTTAGGAGTCCAAAAAAGTGATTGTTAGTGAGAGATATTTACTAACACAGAGTTTCCACTGGATGGCCAGAAACGCTCTCAAATGCACTTTCGGAGTCCAAAAAATTGATTCTTACTGCAGATATTCACTCAACACAGAGTTTACACTGAAAGGCCAGTAACACTCTCAAATGAACATTCTGAGTCCAAAAAAGTGATTCTTAGTGCAGGTATTCACTCAACACAGAGTTTCCACTGGAAGGCCAGAAACGCTCTCAAATCCACTTTCAGAGTCCAAAAAAGTGATTCTCAGTGCAGATATTCACTCAACAGAGGGTTTCCACAAGAAGGCCAGAAACGCTCTCAAATGCACTTTCAGAGTCCAAAAAAGTGATTGTTAGTGCAGATATTCACTCAACACAGAGTTTCCACTGGAAGGCTAGAAACGCTCTCAAATGCACTTTAGGAGTCCAAAAAAGTGCTTCCTAGTGAGAGATATTTACTCAACACAGAGTTTCCACTAGATGGCCAGAAACGCTCTCAAATGCACTTTCGGAGTCCAAGAAAGTGATTCTTAGTGCATATATTCACTCAACAGAGAGTTTCCACAAGAAGGCCAGAAACGCTCTCAAATGCACTTTCAGACTCCAAAATGTGATTCTCAGCGCAGTTCTTCACTCAACACAGAGTTTACACTAGATGGCCAGAAACGCTCTCAAATGCACTTTCAGAGTCCAAAAAAGTGATTCTTACTGCAGATATTCACTCAACACAGAGTTTCCACTGGAAGGCCAGAAACGCTCTCAAATGCACTTTAGGAGTCCAAAAAGTGATTGTTAGTGAGAGATATTTACTCAACACAGAGTTTCCACTGGATGGCCAGAAACGCTCTCAAATGCACTTTCAGAGTCCAAAAATTGATTCTTACTGCAGATATTCACTCAACACAGAGTTTACACTGGAAGGCCAGTAACACTCTCAAATGAACATTCTGAGTCCAAAAAAGTGATTCTTAGTGCAGATATTCACTCAACACAGAGTTTCCACTGGAAGGCCAGAAACGCTCTCAAATCCACTTTCAGAGTTCAAAAAGTCATTCTTAGTGCAGATATTCACTCAACAGAGAGTTTTCACAAGAAGGCCAGAAACGCTCTCAAATGCACTTTCTGAGTCCAAAAAAGTGATTCTTAGTGCAGATATTCACTCAACAGAAAGTTTCCACAAAAAGGCCAGAAACGCTCTCAAATACATTTTCAGAGAACAAAAAAATGATTGTTAGTGCAGATATTCACTCAACACAGAGTTTACACTGGAAGGCCAGTAACACTCTCAAATGAACTTTCGGAGTCCAAAAAAGCGATTCTTAGTGCAGATATTCACTCAACACAGAGTTTCCACTGGAAGGCCAGAAACGCTCTCAAATCCACTTTCAGAGTTCAAAAAATTCATTCTTAGTGCAGATATTCACTCAACAGAGAGTTTCCACAAGAAGACCAGAAACGCTCTCAAATGCACTTTCAGAGTCCAAAAATGTGATTCTCAGCGCAGTTCTTCACTCAACACAGAGTTTAACACTAGATGGCCAGAAACGCTCTCAAATGCACTTTCAGAGTCCAAAAAAGTGATTCTTACAGCAGATATTCACTCAACACAGAGTTTCCACTGGAAGGCTAGAAACGCTCTCAAATGCACTTTCAGAGTCCAAAAAAGTGATTCTTACTGCAGATATTCACTCAACACAGAGTTTACACTGGAAGGCCAGAAACGCTCTCAAATCCACTTTCAGAGTCCAAGAAAGTGATTCTTAGTGCAGATATTCACTCAACAGAGAGTTTCCACAAGAAGGCCAGAAACGCTCTCAAATGCACTTTCAGACTCCAAAAATGTGATTCTCAGCGCAGTTCTTCACTCAACACAGAGTTTACACTATATGGCCAGAAACGCTCTCAAATGCACTTTCAGAGTCCAAAAAAGTGATTCTTACTGCAGATATTTACTCAACACAGAGTTTCCACTGGAAGGCCAGAAACGCTCTCAAATGCACTTTCGGAGTCCAAAAAAGTGATTCTTACTGCAGATATTCACTCAACACAGAGTTTACACTGGAAGGCCAGTAACACTCTCAAATGAACATTCCGAGTCCAAAAAAGTGATTCTTAGTGCAGATATTCACTCAACACAGAGTTTCCACTGGAAGGCCAGAAACGCTCTCAAATCCACTTTCTGAGTCCAAAAAAGTGATTCTTACTGCAGATATTCACTCAACACAGAGTTTCCACTGGAAGGCCAGAAACGCTCTCAAATCCACTTTCAGAGTCCAAAAAAGTGATTCTTAGTGCAGATATTCACTCAACAGAGAGTTTCCACAAGAAGGCCAGAAACGCTCTCAAATGCACTTTCAGACTCCAAAACGTGATTCTCAGCGCAGTTCTTCACTCAACACAGAGTTTACACTAGATGGCCAGAAACGCTCTCAAATGCACTTTCAGAGTCCAAAAAGTGATTCTTACTGCAGATATTCACTCAACACAGAGTTACCACTGGAAGGCCAGAAACGCTCTCAAATGCACTTTAGGGGTCCAAAAGTGATTGTTAGTGAGAGATATTTACTCAACACAGAGTTTCAACTGGAAGGCCAGTAACACTCTCAAATGACCTTTCGGAGTGCAAAAAACTGATTCTTAGTGCAGATATTCACTCAACACAGAGTTTCCACTGGAAGGCCAGAAATGCTCTCAAATCCACTTTTAGAGTTCATAAAAGTCATTCTTAGTGCAGATATTCACTCAACAGAGAGTTTTCACAAGAAGGCCAGAAACGCTCTCAAATGCACTTTCTGAGTCCAAAAAAGTGATTCTTAGTGCAGATATTCACTCAACAGAACGTTTCCACAAAAAGGCCAGAAACGCTCTCAAATACATTTTCAGAGAACAAAAAAATTATTGTTAGTGCAGATATTCACTCAACACAGAGTTTACACTGGAAGGCCAGAAACGCTCTCAAATGCACTTTAGGAGTCCAAAAAAGTGATTGTTAGTGAGAGATATTTACTCAACACAGAGTTTCCACTGGAAGGCCAGAAACGCTCTCAAATGCACTTTCGGAGTCCAAAAAATTGATTCTTAGTGCAGATATTCACTCAACACAGACTTTACACTGGAAGGCCAGTAACACTCTCAAATGAACATTCGGAGTCCAAAAAAGTGATTCTTACTGCAGATTTTCACTCAACACAGAGTTTCCACTGGAAGGCCAGAAACGCTCTCAAATCCACTTTCAGAGTCAAAAAAAGTGATTCTTAGTGCAGATATTCACTCAACAGAGGGTTTCCACAAGAAGGCCAGAAACGCTCTCAAATGCACTTTCAGAGTCCAAAAACATGATTCTCAGCGCAGTTATTCACTCAACACACAGTTTACACTGGAAGGCCAGAAACGCTCTCAAATGCACTTTCTGAGTCCAAAAAAGTGATTCTTAGTGCAGATATTCACTCAACAGAAAGTTTCCACAAAAAGGCCAGAAACGCTCTCAAATGCATTTTCAGAGTCCAAAAAAGTGATTCTCAGCGCAGTTATTCACTCAACACAGAGTTTACACTGGAAGGCCAGTAACACTCTCAAATGAACTTTTGGAGTCCAAAAAAGTCATTCTTAGTGCAGATATTCACTCAACACAGAGTTTTCACAAGAAGGCCAGAAACGCTCTCAAATGCACTTTCAGAGTCCAAAAACGTGATTCTCAGCGCAGTTCTTCACTCAACACAGAGTTGCCACTGGAAGGCCAGAAACGCTCTCAAATGCACTTTAGGAGTCCAAAAAAGTGATTCTTAGTGCAGATATTCGCTCAACAGAACGTTTCCACAAAAAGGCCAGAAACGCTCTCAAATACATTTTCAGAGAACAAAAAAATGATTGTTAGTGCAGATATTCACTCAACACAGAGTTTACACTGGAAGGCCAGTAACACTCTCAAATGAACTTTTGGAGTCCAAAAAAGTGATTCTTAGTGCAGATATTCACTCAACACAGAGTTTCCACTGGAAGGCCAGAAACGCTCTCAAATGTACTTTCAGACTCCAAAAATGTGATTCTCAGCGCAGTTCTTCACTCAACACAGAGTTTACACTAGATGGCCAGAAACGCTCTCGAATGCACTTTCAGAGTCCAAAAAAGTGATTGTTAGTGCAGATATTCACTCAACACAGAGTTTCCTGGAGAATGCCAGAAACTCTCTCAGAAGCACTTTCTGAGTCCAAAAAAGTGATTCTTACTGCAGATATTTACTCAACACAGAGTTTCCACTGGAAGGCCAGAAACGCTCTCAAATGCACTTTCGGAGTCCAAAAAAGTGATTCTTACTGCAGATATTCACTCAACACAGAGTTTACACTGGAAGGCCAGTAACACTCTCAAATGAACATTCTGAGTCCAAAAAAGTGATTCTTAGTGCAGATATTCACTCAACACAGAGTTTCCACTGGAAGGCCAGAAACGCTCTCGAATGCACTTTCAGAGTCCAAAAAAGTGATTCTTACTGCAGATATTCACTCAACACAGAGTTACCACTGGAAGGCCAGAAACGCTCTCAAATGCACTTTAGGGGTCCAAAAAAGTGATTGTTAGTGAGAGATATTTACTCAACACAGAGTTTCAACTGGAAGGCCAGTAACACTCTCAAATGAACTTTCGGAGTGCAAAAAACTGATTTTTAGTGCAGATATTCACTCAACACAGAGTTTCCACTGGAAGGCCAGAAATGCTCTCAAATCCACTTTTAGAGTTCATAAAAGTCATTCTTAGTGCAGATATTCACTCAACAGAGAGTTTTCACAAGAAGGCCAGAAACGCTCTCAAATGCACTTTCTGAGTCCAAAAAAGTGATTCTTAGTGCAGATATTCACTCAACAGAACGTTTCCACAAAAAGGCCAGAAACGCTCTCAAATACATTTTCAGAGAACAAAAAAATGATTGTTAGTGCAGATATTCACTCAACACAGAGTTTACACTGGAAGGCCAGTAACACTCTCAAATGAACTTTTGGAGTCCAAAAAAGCGATTCTTAGTGCAGATATTCACTCAACACAGAGTTTCCACTGGAAGGCCAGAAACGCTCTCAAATGCACTTTCAGACTCCAAAAATGTGATTCTCAGCGCAGTTCTTCACTCAACACAGAGTTTACACTAGATGGCCATAAACGCTCTCGAATGCACTTTCAGAGTCCAAAAAAGTGATTGTTAGTGCAGATATTCACTCAACACAGAGTTTCCACTGGAAGGCTAGAAACGCTCTCTAATGCACTTTAGGAGTCCAAAAAAGTGCTTCCTAGTGAGAGATATTTACTCAAAACAGAGTTTCCACTAGATGGCCAGAAACGCTCTCAAATGCACTTTCGGAGTCCAAAAAAGTGATTCTTACTGCAGATATTCACTCAACACAGAGTTTACACTGGAAGGCCAGAAACGCTCTCAAATCCACTTTCAGAGTCCAAGAAAGTGATTCTTAGTGCAGATATTCACTCAACAGAGAGTTTCCACAAGAAGGCCAGAAACGCTCTCAAATGCACTTTCAGACTCCAAAAATGTGATTCTCAGCGCAGTTCTTCACTCAACACAGAGTTTACACTATATGGCCAGAAACGCTCTCAAATGCACTTTCAGAGTCCAAAAAAGTGATTCTTACTGCAGATATTCACTCAACACAGAGTTTCCACTGGAAGGCCAGAAACGCTCTCAAATGCACTTTAGGAGTCCAAAAAAGTGATTGTTAGTGAGAGATATTTACTCAACACAGAGTTTCCACTGGAAGGCCAGAAACGCTCTCAAATGGACTTTCGGAGTCCAAAAAATTGATTCTTAGTGCAGATATTCACTCAACACAGACTTTACACTGGAAGGCCAGTAACACTCTCAAATGAACTTTTGGAGTCCAAAAAAGTCATTCTTAGTGCAGATATTCACTCAACAGAGAGTTTCCACAAGAAGGCCAGAAACGCTCTCAAATGCACTTTCAGACTCCAAAAACGTGATTCTCAGCGCAGTTCTTCACTCAACACAGAGTTTACACTAGATGGCCAGAAACGCTCTCGAATGCACTTTCAGAGTCCAAAAAAGTGATTCTTACTGCAGATATTCACTCAACACAGAGTTACCACTGGAAGGCCAGAAACGCTCTCAAATGCACTTTAGGGGTCCAAAAAAGTGATTGTTAGTGAGAGATATTTACTCAACACAGAGTTTCAACTGGAAGGCCAGTAACACTCTCAAATGAACTTTCGGAGTGCAAAAAACTGATTCTTAGTGCAGATATTCACTCAACACAGAGTTTCCACTGGAAGGCCAGAAATGCTCTCAAATCCACTTTTAGAGTTCATAAAAGTCATTCTTAGTGCAGATATTCACTCAACAGAGAGTTTTCACAAGAAGGCCAGAAACGCTCTCAAATGCACTTTCTGAGTCCAAAAAAGTGATTCTTAGTGCAGATATTCACTCAACAGAACGTTTCCACAAAAAGGCCAGAAACGCTCTCAAATACATTTTCAGAGAACAAAAAAATGATTGTTAGTGCAGATATTCACTCAACACAGAGTTTACACTGGAAGGCCAGAAACGCTCTCAAATGCACTTTAGGAGTCCAAAAAAGTGATTGTTAGTGAGAGATATTTACTCAACACAGAGTTTCCACTGGAAGGCCAGAAACGCTCTCAAATGCACTTTCGGAGTCCAAAAAATTGATTCTTAGTGCAGATATTCACTCAACACAGACTTTACACTGGAAGGCCAGTAACACTCTCAAATAAACATTCGGAGTCCAAAAAAGTGATTCTTACTGCAGATTTTCAGTCAACACAGAGTTTCCACTGGAAGGCCAGAAACGCTCTCAAATCCACTTTCAGAGTCAAAAAAAGTGATTCTTAGTGCAGATATTCACTCAACAGAGGGTTTCCACAAGAAGGCCAGAAACGCTCTCAAATGCACTTTCAGAGTCCAAAAACATGATTCTCAGCGCAGTTATTCACTCAACACACAGTTTACACTGGAAGGCCAGAAACGCTCTCAAATGCACTTTCTGAGTCCAAAAAAGTGATTCTTAGTGCAGATATTCACTCAACAGAAAGTTTCCACAAAAAGGCCAGAAACGCTCTCAAATGCATTTTCAGAGTCCAAAAAAGTGATTATCAGCGCAGTTATTCACTCAACACAGAGTTTACACTGGAAGGCCAGTAACACTCTCAAATGAACTTTTGGAGTCCAAAAAAGTCATTCTTAGTGCAGATATTCACTCAACAGAGAGTTTTCACAAGAAGGCCAGAAACGCTCTCAAATGCACTTTCAGAGTCCAAAAACGTGATTCTCAGCGCAGTTCTTCACTCAACACAGAGTTGCCACTGGAAGGCCAGAAACGCTCTCAAATGCACTTTAGGAGTCCAAAAAAGTGATTCTTAGTGCAGATATTCGCTCAACAGAACGTTTCCACAAAAAGGCCAGAAACGCTCTCAAATACATTTTCAGAGAACAAAAAAATGATTGTTAGTGCAGATATTCACTCAACACAGAGTTTACACTGGAAGGCCAGTAACACTCTCAAATGAACTTTTGGAGTCCAAAAAAGCGATTCTTAGTGCAGATATTCACTCAACACAGAGTTTCCACTGGAAGGCCAGAAACGCTCTCAAATGCACTTTCAGACTCCAAAAATGTGATTCTCAGCGCAGTTCTTCACTCAACACAGAGTTTACACTAGATGGCCAGAAACGCTCTCGAATGCACTTTCAGAGTCCAAAAAAGTGATTGTTAGTGCAGATATTCACTCAACACAGAGTTTCCTGGAGAATGCCAGAAACTCTCTCAGAAGCACTTTCTGAGTCCAAAAAAGTGATTCTTACTGCAGATATTTACTCAACACAGAGTTTCCACTGGAAGGCCAGAAACGCTCTCAAATGCACTTTCGGAGTCCAAAAAGTGATTCTTACTGCAGATATTCACTCAACACAGAGTTTACACTGGAAGGCCAGTAACACTCTCAAATGAACATTCCGAGTCCAAAAAAGTGATTCTTAGTGCAGATATTCACTCAACACAGAGTTTCCACTGGAAGGCCAGAAACGCTCTCAAATCCACTTTCTGAGTCCAAAAAAGTGATTCTTACTGCAGATATTCACTCAACACAGAGTTTCCACTGGAAGGCCAGAAACGCTCTCAAATCCACTTTCAGAGTCCAAAAAAGTGATTCTTAGTGCAGATATTCACTCAACAGAGAGTTTCCACAAGAAGGCCAGAAACGCTCTCAAATGCACTTTCAGACTCCAAAAACGTGATTCTCAGCGCAGTTCTTCACTCAACACAGAGTTTACACTAGATGGCCAGAAACGCTCTCGAATGCACTTTCAGAGTCCAAAAAAGTGATTCTTACTGCAGATATTCACTCAACACAGAGTTACCACTGGAAGGCCAGAAACGCTCTCAAATGCACTTTAGGGGTCCAAAAAAGTGATTGTTAGTGAGAGATATTTACTCAACACAGAGTTTCAACTGGAAGGCCAGTAACACTCTCAAATGAACTGGAGTGCAAAAAACTGATTCTTAGTGCAGATATTCACTCAACACAGAGTTTCCACTGGAAGGCCAGAAATGCTCTCAAATCCACTTTTAGAGTTCATAAAAGTCATTCTTAGTGCAGATATTCACTCAACAGAGAGTTTTCACAAGAAGGCCAGAAACGCTCTCAAATGCACTTTCTGAGTCCAAAAAAGTGATTCTTAGTGCAGATATTCACTCAACAGAACGTTTCCACAAAAAGGCCAGAAACGCTCTCAAATACATTTTCAGAGAACAAAAAAATGATTGTTAGTGCAGATATTCACTCAACACAGAGTTTACACTGGAAGGCCAGTAACACTCTCAAATGAACTTTTGGAGTCCAAAAAAGCGATTCTTAGTGCAGCTATTCACTCAACACAGAGTTTCCACTGGAAGGCCAGAAACGCTCTCAAATGCACTTTCAGACTCCAAAATGTGATTCTCAGCGCAGTTCTTCACTCAACACAGAGTTTACACTAGATGGCCATAAACGCTCTCGAATGCACTTTCAGAGTCCAAAAAAGTGATTGTTAGTGCAGATATTCACTCAACACAGAGTTTCCACTGGAAGGCTAGAAACGCTCTCTAATGCACTTTAGGAGTCCAAAAAAGTGCTTCCTAGTGAGAGATATTTACTCAAAACAGAGTTTCCACTAGATGGCCAGAAACGCTCTCAAATGCACTTTCGGAGTCCAAAAAAGTGATTCTTACTGCAGATATTCACTCAACACAGAGTTTACACTGGAAGGCCAGAAACGCTCTCAAATCCACTTTCAGAGTCCAAGAAAGTGATTCTTAGTGCAGATATTCACTCAACAGAGAGTTTCCACAAGAAGGCCAGAAACGCTCTCAAATGCACTTTCAGACTCCAAAAATGTGATTCTCAGCGCAGTTCTTCACTCAACACAGAGTTTACACTATATGGCCAGAAACGCTCTCAAATGCACTTTCAGAGTCCAAAAAAGTGATTCTTACTGCAGATATTCACTCAACACAGAGTTTCCACTGGAAGGCCAGAAACGCTCTCAAATGCACTTTAGGAGTCCAAAAAAGTGATTGTTAGTGAGAGATATTTACTCAACACAGAGTTTCCACTGGAAGGCTAGAAACGCTCTCAAATGCACTTTCGGAGTCCAAAAAATTGATTCTTAGTGCAGATATTCACTCAACACAGACTTTACACTGGAAGGCCAGTAACACTCTCAAATGAACATTCGGAGTCCAAAAAAGTGATTCTTACTGCAGATATTCACTCAACAGAAAGTTTCCACAAAAAGGCCAGAAACGCTCTCAAATGCATTTTCAGAGTCCAAAAAAGTGATTCTCAGCGCAGTTATTCACTCAACACAGAGTTTACACTGGAAGGCCAGTAACACTCTCAAATGAACTTTTGGAGTCCAAAAAAGTCATTCTTAGTGCAGATATTCACTCAACAGAGAGTTTTCACAAGAAGGCCAGAAACGCTCTCAAATGCACTTTCAGAGTCCAAAAACGTGATTCTCAGCGCAGTTCTTCACTCAACACAGAGTTGCCACTGGAAGGCCAGAAACGCTCTCAAATGCACTTTAGGAGTCCAAAAAAGTGATTCTTAGTGCAGATATTCGCTCAACAGAACGTTTCCACAAAAAGGCCAGAAACGCTCTCAAATACATTTTCAGAGAACAAAAAAATGATTGTTAGTGCAGATATTCACTCAACACAGAGTTTACACTGGAAGGCCAGTAACACTCTCAAATGAACTTTTGGAGTCCAAAAAGCGATTCTTAGTGCAGATATTCACTCAACACAGAGTTTCCACTGGAAGGCCAGAAACGCTCTCAAATGCACTTTCAGACTCCAAAAATGTGATTCTCAGCGCAGTTCTTCACTCAACACAGAGTTTACACTAGATGGCCAGAAACGCTCTCGAATGCACTTTCAGAGTCCAAAAAAGTGATTGTTAGTGCAGATATTCACTCAACACAGAGTTTCCTGGAGAATGCCAGAAACTCTCTCAGAAGCACTTTCTGAGTCCAAAAAATTGATTCTTACTGCAGATATTCACTCAACACAGAGTTTCCACTGGAAGGCCAGAAACGCTCTCAAATGCACTTTCTGAGTCCAAAACAGTGATTCTTAGTTCAGATATTCACTCAACACAGAGTTTCCTCTGGAAGGCCAGAAACGCTCTCAAATGCACTTTTAGAGTCCAAAGAATTGATTCTTACTGCAGATATTCTCTCAACATAGAGGTTCCTGGGGAAGGCTAGAAACGCTCTCAAAAGCACTTTCAGCGTCCAAAAAAGTGATTCTTAGTGCAGATATTAACTCAACACAGAGTTTCCTGGAGAATGCCAGAAACTCTCTCAGAAGCACTTTCTGAGTCCAAAAAATTGATTCTTACTGCAGATATTCACTCAACACAGAGTTTCCACTGGAAGGCCAGAAACGCTCTCAAATGCACTTTCTGAGTCCAAAACAGTGATTCTTAGTTCAGATATTCACTCAACACAGAGTTTCCTCTGGAAGGCCAGAAACGCTCTCAAATGCACTTTTAGAGTCCAAAGAATTGATTCTTACTGCAGATATTCTCTCAACATAGAGGTTCCTGGGGAAGGCTAGAAACGCTCTCAAAAGCACTTTCAGCGTCCAAAAAAGTGATTCTTAGTGCAGATATTAACTCAACACAGAGTTTCCTGGAGAATGCCAGAAACTCTCTCAGAAGCACTTTCTGAGTCCAAAAAATTGATTCTTACTGCAGATATTCACTCAACACAGAGTTTCCACTGGAAGGCCAGAAACGCTCTCAAATGCACTTTCTGAGTCCAAAACAGTGATTCTTAGTTCAGATATTCACTCAACACAGAGTTTACACTGGAAGGCCAGTAACGCTCAGAAATGAACTTTGGGAGTCCAAAAAACTGATTCTTAGTGCAGATATTCACTCAACACAGAGTTTCCAGTAAAAGGCCAGAAACGCTCTCAAATGCATTTTCGGAGTCCAAAAAATTGAATCTTACTGCAAATATTCACTCAACAGAGAGTTTCCACTGGAAGGCCAGAAATGCTCTCAAATGCACTTTTAGAGTCCAAAAAATTCATTCTTACTGCAGATATTTTCTCAACATAGAGGTTCCTGGGGAAGGCTAGAAACGCTCTCAAAAGCACTTTCAGCGTCCAAAAAATTGATTCTTAGTGCAGATATTCACTCAACACAGAGTTTCCTGGAGAATGCCAGAAACCCTCTCAGAAGCACTTTCTGAGTCCAAAAAATTGATTCTTACTGCAAATATTCACTCAACACACAGTTTTCACTAGAAGGCCAGAAACGCTCTCAAATGCACTTTCTGAGTCCAAAACAGTGATTCTTAGTGCAGATATTCACTCAACACAGAGTTTCCACTGGAAGGCCAGAAACGCTCTCAAATGCTCTTTTAGAGTCCAAAAAATTGATTCTTACTGCAGATATTCTCTCAACATAGAGGTCCCTGGGGAAGGCTAGAAACGCTCTCAAAAGCACTTTCAGCGTCAAAAAAAGTGATTCTTAGTGCAGATATTCACTCAACACAGAGTTTCCTGGAGAATGCCAGAAACTCTCTCAGAAGCACTTTCTGAGTCCAAAACATTGATTCTTAGTGCAGATATTCACTCAACACAGAGTTTCCACTGGAAGGCCAGAAATGCTCTCAAATGCACTTCTGAGTCCAAAAAAGTGATTGTTAGTGCAGATATTCACTCAACACAGAGTTTACACTGGAAGGCAAGTAACGCTCAGAAATGAACTTTGGGAGTCCAAAAAAGTGCTTCTTAGTGCAGATATTCACTCAACACAGAGTTTCCAGTAAAAGGCCAGAAACGCTCTCAAATGCATTTTCAGAGTCCAAAAAATTGATTCTTACTGCAAATATTCACTCAACAGAGAGTTTCCACTGGAAGGCCTGAAATGCTCTCAAATGCACTTTTAGAGTCCAAAAAATTGATTCTTACTGCAGATATTCTCTCAACATAGAGGTTCCTGGGGAAGGCTAAAAAAGCTCTCAAAAGCACTATCAGCGTACAAAAAAGTGATTCTTAGTGCACATATTCACTCAACACAGAGTTTCCACTAGAATTCCAGAAATGCTCTCAAATGCACTTTCTGAGTCCAAAAGAATGATTGTTTGTGCAGATATTCACTCAACACAGAGTTTCCACTGGAAGGCCAGAAACGCTCTCAAATCCACTTTCAGAGTCCAAAAAAGTGATTCTTAGTGCAGATATTCACTCAACAGAGAGTTTCCACAAGAAGGCCAGAAACGCTCTCAAATGCACTTTCAGACTCCAAAAATGTGATTCTCAGCGCAGTTCTTCACTCAACACAGAGTTTACACTAGATGGCCAGAAACGCTCTCAAATGCACTTTCGGAGTACAAAAAAGTGATTCTTACTGCAGATATTCACTCAACACAGAGTTTTCACTGGAAGGCCTGAAACGCTCTCAAATGCATTTTCAGAGTCCAAAAAAGTGATTCTTACTGCAGATATTCACTCAACACAGAGTTTCCACTGGAAGGCCAGAAACGCTCTCAAATGCACTTTAGGAGTCCAAAAAGTGATTGTTAGTGAGAGATATTTACTCAACACAGAGTTTCCACTGGAAGGCCAGAAACGCTCTCAAATGCACTTTCGGAGTCCAAAAAAGTGATTCTTACTGCAGATATTCACTCAACACAGAGTTTACACAAGAAGGCCAGAAACGCTCTCGAATGAACATTCGGAGTCCAAAAAAGTGATTCTTAGTGCAGATATTCACTCAACACAGAGTTTCCACTGGAGGGCCAGAAACGCTCTCAAATCCACTTTCAGAATCCAAAAAAGTGATTCTTAGTGCAGATATTCACTCAACAGAGGGTTTCCACAAGGAGGCCAGAAACGCTCTCAAATGCACTTTCAGAGTCCAAAAACATGATTCTTACTGCAGATATTCTCTCAACATAGAGGTTCTTGGGGAAGGCTAGAAACGCTCTCAAAAGCACTTTCAGCGTCCAAAAAAGTGATTCTTAGAGCAGATATTAACTCAACACAGAGTTTCCTGGAGAATTCCAGAAACTCTCTCAGAAGCACTTTCTGAGTCCAAAAAATTGATTCTTACTGCAAATATTCACTCAACACACAGTTTTCACTAGAAGGCCAGAAACGCTCTCAAATGCACTTTCTGAGTCCAAAACAGTGATTCTTAGTGCAGATATTCACTCAACAGAAAGTTTCCACAAAAAGGTCAGAAACGCTCTCAAATGCATTTTCAGAATCCAAAAAAGTGATTGTTAGTGCAGATATTCACTCAACACAGAGTTTACACTGGAAGGCCAGTAACACTCTCAAATGAAATTTTAGAGTCCAAAAAATTGATTCTTACTGCAGATATTCTCTCAACATAGAGGTTCCTGGGGAAGGCTAGAAACGCTCTCAAAAGCACTTTCAGCGTCCAAAAAAGTGATTCTTAGTGCAGATATTAACTCAACACAGAGTTTCCTGGAGAATGCCAGAAACTCTCTCAGAAGCACTTTCTGAGTCCAAAAAATTGATTCTTACTGCAGATATTCACTCAACACAGAGTTTCCACTGGAAGGCCAGAAACGCTCTCAAATGCACTTTCTGAGTCCAAAACAGTGATTCTTAGTTCAGATATTCACTCAACACAGAGTTTACACTGGAAGGCCAGAAACGCTCAGAAATGAACTTTGGGAGTCCAAAAAAGTGATTCTTAGTGCAGATATTCACTCAACACAGAGTTTCCAGTAAAAGGCCAGAAACGCTCTCAAATGCATTTTCAGAGTCCAAAAAATTGATTCTTACTGCAAATATTCACTCAACACACAGTTTCCACTGGAAGGCCAGAAACGCTCTCAAATGCACTTTTAGAGTCCAAAAAATTGATTCTTACTGCAGATATTCTCTCAACATAGAGGTCCCTGGGGAAGGCTAGAAACGCTCTCAAAAGCACTTTCAGCGTCCAAAAAAGTGATTCTTAGTGCAGATATTACCTCAACACAGAGTTTCCTGGAGAATGCCAGAAACTCTCTCAGAAGCACTTTCTGAGTCCAAAACATTGATTCTTAGTGCAGATATTCACTCAACACAGAGTTTCCACTGGAAGGCCAGAAATGCTCTCAAATGCACTTCTGAGTCCAAAAAAGTGATTGTTAGTGCAGATATTCACTCAACACAGAGTTTACACTGGAAGGCCAGTAACGCTCAGAAATGAACTTTGGGAGTCCAAAAAAGTGCTTCTTAGTGCAGATATTCACTCAACACAGAGTTTCCAGTAAAAGGCCAGAAACGCTCTCAAATGCATTTTCAGAGTCCAAAAAATTGATTCTTACTGCAAATATTCACTCAACAGAGAGTTTCCACTGGAAGGCCAGAAATGCTCTCAAATGCACTTTTAGAGTCCAAAAAATTGATTCTTACTGCAGATATTCTCTCAACATAGAGGTTCCTGGGGAAGGCTAAAAAAGCTCTCAAAAGCACTATCAGCGTCCAAAAAAGTGATTCTTAGTGCACATATTCACTCAACACAGAGTTTCCACTAGAATTCCAGAAATGCTCTCGAATGCACTTTCTGAGTCCAAAAGAATGATTGTTTGTGCAGATATTCACTCAACAAGGAGTTTCCACTGGAAGGCCAGAAACGCTCTCAAATCCACTTTCAGAGTCCAAAAAAGTGATTCTTAGTGCAGATATTCACTCAACAGAGAGTTTCCACAAGAAGGCCAGAAACGCTCTCAAATGCACTTTCAGACTCCAAAAATGTGATTCTCAGCGCAGTTCTTCACTCAACACAGAGTTTACACTAGATGGCCAGAAACGCTCTCAAATGCACTTTCGGAGTACAAAAAAGTGATTCTTACTGCAGATATTCACTCAACACAGAGTTTTCACTGGAACGCCTGAAACGCTCTCAAATGCATTTTCAGAGTCCAAAAAAGTGATTCTTACTGCAGATATTCACTCAACACAGA
The DNA here is from genome assembly GCA_019176425.1 of Megalops atlanticus. NCBI lineage: Eukaryota > Metazoa > Chordata > Actinopteri > Elopiformes > Megalopidae > Megalops > Megalops atlanticus. The sequence goes on along the minus strand of CM032896.1, from coordinate 26,185,877 downwards.
GTTTCCACTGGAAGGCCAGAAACGCTCTCAAATGCACTTCTGAGTCCAAAAAAGTGATTGTTTGTGCAGATATTCACTCAACACAGAGTTTCCACTACATGGCCAGAAACGCTCTCAAATGCACTTTCGGAGTCCAAAAAAGTGATTCTTAGTGCAGATATTCACTCAACACAGAGTTTACACTAGATGGCCAGAAACGCTCTCAAATGCACTTTCAGAGTCCAAAAAATTGATTCTTACTGCAGATATTCTCTCAACATAGAGGTTCCTGGGGAAGGCTAAAAAAGCTCTCAAAAGCACTATCAGCGTCCAAAAAAGTGATTCTTAGTGCAGATATTCACTCAACACAGAGTTTCCAGTAAAAGGCCAGTAACGCTTTCAAATGAACTTTCCTAGTACATAAAGTGATTCTTAGTGCAGATATTCACTCAACACAGAGTTTACACTGGATGGCCAGAAACGATCTCAAATGCACTTTCAGAGTCCAAAAAAGTTATTCTTAGTGCAGATATTAACTCAACACAGAGTTTCCTGGAGAATACCAGAAACTCTCTCATAAGCACTTTCTGAGTCCAACACAGTGATTCTTAGTGCAGATATTCACTCAACAGAGAGTTTCCACTGGAAGGACAGAAATGCTCTCAAATCCACTTTCAGAGTCCAAAAAATTGATTCTTACTGCACATATTCTCTCAACATAGAGGTTCCTGGGGAAGGCTAAAAAAGCTCTCAAAAGCACAATCAGCATCCAAAAAAGTGATTCTTAGTGCAGATATTCACTCAACACAGAGTTTCCACTAGAATTCCAGAAATGCTCTCAAATGCACTTTCTGAGTCCAAAAAAATGATTGTTTGTGCAGATATTCACTCAACACAGAGTTTCTAGTAAAAGGCCAGAAACGCTCTCAAATGCATTTTCAGAGTCCAAAAAATTGATTCTTACTGCAAATATTCACTCAACAGAGAGTTTCCACTGGAAGGCCAGAAATGCTCTCAAATGCACTTTTAGAGTCCAAAAAATTGATTCTTACTGCAGATATTCTCTCAACATAGAGGTTCCTGGGGAAGGCTAGAAACGCTCTCAAAAGCACTTTCAGCGTCCAAAAAAGTGATTCTTAGTGCAGATATTAACTCAACACAGAGTTTCCTGGAGAATGCCGGAAACTCTCTCAGAAGCACTTTCTGAGTCCAAAACAGTGATTCTTAGTGCAGATATTCACTCAACACAGAGTTTCCACTGGAAGGCCAGAAATGCTCTTAAATGCACTTCTGAGTCCAAAAAAGTGATTGTTAGTGCAGATGTTCACTCAACACAGAGTTTACACTGGAAGGCCAGTAACGCTCAGAAATGAACTTTGGGAGTCCAAAAAAGTGCTTCTTAGTGCAGATAATCACTCAACACAGAGTTTCCTGGAGAATGCCAGAAACTGTCTCAGAAGCACTTTCTGAGTCCAAAACAGTGATTCTTAGTGGAGATATTCACTCAACACAGAGTTTTCACTGGAAGGCCAGAAATGCTCACAAATGCACTTTCAGATTCCAAAAAATTGATTCTTAGTGCAGATATTCACTCAACACAGAGTTTACAATAGATGGCCAGAAACGCTCTCAAATGCACTTTCTGTGTTCAAAAAAGTGATTCTTAGTGCAGATATTCACTCACCACAGAGTTTCCAGTAAAAGGCCAGAAGCGCTCTCAAATGCATTTTCAGAGTCCAAAAAATTGATTCTTACTGCAAATATTCACTCAACAGAGAGTTTCCACTGGAAGTCCAGAAATGCTCTCAAATGCACTTTTAGAGTCCAAAAAAGTGATTCTTACTGCAGATATTCACTCAACACAGAGAGTTTCCACTGGAAGGCCAGAAACGCTGTCAAATGCACTTTCTGAGTCCAAAAAATTGATTCTTACTGCAAATATTCACTCAACACAGAGTTTTCACTAGAAGGCCAGAAACGCTCTCAAATGCACTTTAGGAGTCCAGAACAGTGATTCTTAGTGCAGATATTCACTCAACACAGAGTTTTCACTGGAAGGCCTGAAACGCTCTCAAGTGCACTTTCTGAGTCCAAAAAAGTGATTCTTAGTGCAGAGATTCACTCTACACAGTTTCCAGTAAAAGGCCAGAAACGCTCTCAAATGCACTTTCTGAGTCCAAAAAATTGATTCTTACTGCAAATATTCACTCAACAGAGAGTTTCCACTGGAAGGCCAGAAATGCTCTCAAATGCACTTTTAGAGTCCAAAAAATTGATTTTTACTGCAGATATTCTCTCAACATAGAGGTTCCTGGGGAAGGCTAGAAACGCTCTCAAAAGCACTTTCAGCGTCCAAAAAAGTGATTCTTAGTGCAGATATTCACTCAACATAGAGTTTACACTGGAATGCCAGTAACGCTCAGAAATGAACTTTCGGGGACCAAAAAAGTCATTCTTAGTGCATATATTCACTCAACACAGAGTTTCCACTGGAAGGCCAGAAACGCTCTCAAATGCACTTTCTGAGTCCAAAAAAGTGATTCTTAGTGCAGAGATTCACTCAACACAGAGTTTCCAGTAAAAGGCCAGAAACGCTCTCAAATGCATTTTCAGAGTCCAAAAAATTGATTCTCACTTCAAATATTCACTCAACAGAGAGTTTCCAGTAAAAGGCCAGAAACGCTCTCAGAAGCACTTTCTGAGTCCAAAACAGTGATTCTCAGCGCAGTATTCACTTAACACAGAGTTTACACTAGATGGCTAGAAACGCTCTCAAATGCACTTTCAGACTCCAAAAAAGTGATTCTTACAGCAGATATTCACTCAACAAAGAGTTTCCAGGAGAAAGCCAGAAACTCTTATCAGAAGCACTGTCTGAGTCCAAAACAGTGATTCTTAGTGCAGAGATTCACTCAACAAAGAGTTTCCACTGGAAGTCCAGAAACGCTCTCAAATGCACTTTCTGAGTGCAAAAAAATGATTGTTAGTGCAGATATTCATTCAACACAGAGTTTACACTGGAAGGCCAGTAACGCTCAGAAATGAACTTTCGGAGTCCAAAAAAGTGATTCTTAGTGCAGATATTCACTCAACATGGAGTTTCCAGTAAAAGGCCAGAAACGCTCTCAAATGCACTTTCAGAGTCCAAAAAATTGATTCTTACTGCAAATATACACTCAACACAGAGTTTTCACTGGAAGGCCAGAAACACTCTCAGAAGCACTTTCAGAGTAAAAAAAAGTGATTGTTAGTGCAGATATTCGCTCAACACAGAGTATCCATTAGAATGCCAGAAACTCTCTCAGAAGCACTTTCTGAGTCCAATACAATATTTCTTAGTGCAGACATTCACTCAACACATAGTTTCCACTGGAACGCCAGAAACGCTCACAAATTCACTTTCATAGTCCAAAAAAGTGATTCTCAGCGCAGATAATCACTCAACACAGAGTTTACACTGGAAGGCCAGTAACGCTTTCAAATGAACTTTCCTAGTACATAAAGTGATTCTTAGTGCAGATATTCACTCAACACAGAGTTTACACTGGATGGCCAGAAACGATCTCAAATGCACTTTCAGAGTCCAAAAAATTGATTCTTGCTGCAGATAGAGGTTACTGGGGAAGGCTAGAAACGCTCTCAAAAGCACTTTCAGCGTACAAAAAAGTGATTCTCAGTGCAGATATTAACTCAACCCAGAGTTTCCTGGAGAATGCCAGAAACTCTCTCAGAAGCACTTTCTGAGTCCAAAACAGTGATTCTTAGTGCAGATATTCACTCAACACAGAGTTTCCACTGTAAGGCCAGAAACGCTCTCAAATGCACTTTTAGAGTCCAAAAAATTGATTCTTACTGCAGATATTCTCTCAACATAGAGGTTCCTGGGGAAGGCTAGAAACGCTCTCAAAAGCACTTTCAGCGTCCAAAAAAGTGATTCTTAGTGCAGATATTAACTCAACACAGAGTTTCCACTGGAAGGCCAGAAATGCTCTCAAATGCACTTTCTGAGTCCAAAACAGTGATTGTTAGTGCAGATATTCACTCAACACAGAGTTTACACTGGAAGGTCAGTCACGCTCAGAAATGAACTTTGCGAGTCCAAAAAAATGCTTCTTAGTGCAGATATTCACTCAACACAGAGTTTCCAGTTAAAGGCCAGAAACGCTCTCAAATGCATTTTCAGAGTCCAAAAAATTGATTCTTACTGCAAATATTCACTCAACAGAGAGTTTCCACTGGAAGGCCAGAAATGCTCTCAAATGCACTTTTAGAGTCCAAAAATTGATTCTTACTGCAGATATTCTCTCAACATAGAGGTTCCTGGGGAAGGCTAAAAAGCTCTCAAAAGCACTATCATTGTCCAAAAAGTGATTCTTAGTGCAGATATTCACTCAACACAGAGTTTCCACTAGAATGCCAGAAATGCTCTCAAATGCACTTTCTGAGTCCAAAAAAATGATTGTTTGTGTAGATATTCACTCAACACAGAGTTTCCTGGAGAAGGCCAGAAAAGCACTTTCTGAGTCCAAAACAGTGATTCTGTGCAGATATTCACTCAACACAGAGTTTCTGAATTCCAGTCCAAAATGCAGTGATTCTGATTGTTTGTGTAGATATTCACTCAACACAGAGTTTCACTGGAAGGCCAGAAATGCTCACTTTCTGAGTCCAAATGATTCACTTTCAGAGTTTTCTTGCTCAAAAAACTTGAAAAAATTGATTCTTAGTGCAGATATTCACTCAACACAGAGTTTACAATAGATGGCCAGAAACGCTCTCAAATGCACTTTCTGTGTCCAAAAAAGTGATTCTTAGTGCAGATATTCACTCAACACAGAGTTTCCAGTAAAAGGCCAGAAACGCTCTCAAATGCATTTTCAGAGTCCAAAAAATTGATTCTTACTGTAAATATTCACTCAACAGAGAGTTTCCACTGGAAGGCCAGAAATGCTCTCAAATGCACTTTTAGAGTCCAAAAAATTGATTCTTACTGCAGATATTCTTTCAACATAGAGGTTCCTGGGGAAGCCTAGAAACGTTCTCAAAAGCACTTTCAGCGTCCAAAAAAGTCATTCTTAGTGCAGATATTAACTCAACACAGAGGTTCCTGGAGAATGCCAGAAACTCTCTCAGAAGCACTTTCTGAGTCCAAAAAATTGATTCTTACTGCAAATATTCACTCAACACACAGTTTTCACTAGAAGGCCAGAAATGCTCACAAATGCACTTTCAGATTCCAAAAAATTGATTCTTAGTGCAGATATTCACTCAACACAGAGTTTCCAGTAAAAGGCCAGAAACGCTCTCTGAAGCACTTTCTGAGTCCAAAACAGTGATTCTTAGTGCAGATATTCACTCAACACAGAGTTTTCACTGGAAGGCCAGAAATGCTCACAAATGCACTTTCAGATTCCAAAAAATTGATTCTTAGTGCAGATATTCACTCAACACAGAGTTTACAATAGATGGCCAGAAACGCTCTCAAATGCACTTTCTGTGTCCAAAAAAGTGATTCTTAGTGCAGATATTCACTCAACACAGAGTTTCCAGTAAAAGGCCAGAAACGCTCTCAAATGCATTTTCAGAGTCCAAAAAATTGATTCTTACTGTAAATATTCACTCAACAGAGAGTTTCCACTGGAAGGCCAGAAATGCTCTCAAATGCACTTTTAGAGTCCAAAAAATTGATTCTTACTGCAGATATTCTCTCAACATAGAGGTTCCTGGGGAAGCCTAGAAACGCTCTCAAAAGCACTTTCAGCGTCCAAAAAAGTCATTCTTAGTGCAGATATTAACTCAACACAGAGGTTCCTGGAGAATGCCAGAAACTCTCTCAGAAGCACTTTCTGAGTCCAAAAAATTGATTCTTACTGCAAATATTCACTCAACACACAGTTTTCACTAGAAGGCCAGAAATGCTCACAAATGCACTTTCAGATTCCAAAAAATTGATTCTTAGTGCAGATATTCACTCAACACAGAGTTTCCAGTAAAAGGCCAGAAACGCTCTCTGAAGCACTTTCTGAGTCCAAAACAGTGATTCTTAGTGCAGATATTCACTCAACACAGAGTTTTCACTGGAAGGCCAGAAATGCTCACAAATGCACTTTCAGATTCCAAAAAATTGATTCTTAGTGCAGATATTCACTCAACACAGAGTTTCCACTGGAAGGCCAGTAACACTCTCAAATGAACTTTTGGAGTCCAAAAAAGTGCTTCTTAGTGCAGATATTCACTCAACACAGAGTTTCCAGTAAAAGGCCAGAAACGCTCTCAAATGCACTTTTAGAGTCCAAAAAATTGATTCTTACTGCAAATATTCACTCAACAGAGAGTTTCCACTGGAAGGCCAGAAATGCTATCAAATGCACTTCTAGAGTCCAAAAAATTGATTCTTACTGCAGATATTCTCTCAACATAGAGGTTCCTGGGGAAGGCTAAAAAAGCTCTCAAAAGCACTTTCAGCGTCCAAAAAAGTGATTCTTAGTGCAGATATTCACTCAACACAGAGTTTCCACTAGAATTCCAGAAACGCTCTCAAATGCACTTTCTGAGTCCAAAAAAATGATTGTTTGTGCAGATATTCACTCAACACAGAGTTTACATTGGAAGGCCAGTAACGCTCAGAAATGAACTTTGGGAGTCCAAAAAAGTGATTCTTAGTACAGATATTCACTCAACAGAGAGTTTCCAGTAAAAGGCCAGAAACGCTCTCAAAAGCACTTTCAGAGTAAAAAAAAGTGATTGTTAGTGCAGATATTCACTCAACACAGAGTTTATATTGGAAGGCCAGTAACGCTCAGAAATGAACTTTGGGAGTCCAAAAAAGTGTTTCTTAGTGCAGATATTCACTCAACAGAGAGTTTCCAGTAAAAGGCCAGAAACGCTCTCAAAAGCACTTTCAGAGTAAAAAAAAGTGATTTTTAGTGCAGATATTCACTCAACACAGAGTTTCCACTGGAAGGCCAGAAACGCTTTCAAATGAACTTTCTGAGTCCAAAACAGTGATTCTTAGTGCAGATATTCACTCAACACAGAGTTTTCACTGGAAGGCCAGAAATGCTCACAAATGCACTTTCAGATTCCAAAAAATTGATTCTTAGTGCAGATATTCACTCAACACAGAGTTTACACTGGAAGGCCAGTAACACTCTCAAATGATCTTTTGGAGTCCAAAAAAGTGCTTATTAGTGCAGATATTCACTCAACACAGAGTTTCCAGTAAAAGGCCAGAAACGCTCTCAAATGCACTTTTAGAGTCCAAAAAATTGATTCTTACTGCAAATATTCACTCAACAGAGAGTTTCCACTGGAAGGCCAGAAATGCTATCAAATGCACTTCTAGAGTCCAAAAAATTGATTCTTACTGCAGATATTCTCTCAACATAGAGGTTCCTGGGGAAGGCTAAAAAAGCTCTCAAAAGCACTATCATTGTCCAAAAAAGAGATTCTTAGTGCAGATATTCACTCAACACAGAGTTTGCACTAGAATTCCAGAAATGCTCTCAAATGCACTTTCTGAGTCCAAAAAAATGATTGTTTGTGCAGATATTCACTCAACACAGAGTTTCCAGTAAAAGGCCAGAAACGCTCTCAAAAGCATTTTCAGAGTGCAAAAAATTGATTCTTACTGCAAATATTCACTCAACAGAGAGTTTCCACTGGAAGGCTAGAAACGCTCTCAAAAGCACTTTCAGCGTCCAAAAAAGTGATTCTTAGTGCAGATATTAACTCAACACAGAGTTTCCACTGGAAGGCCAGAAATGCTCTCAAATGCATTTTCAGAGTCCAAAACAGTGATTGTTAGTGCAGATATTCACTCAACACAGAGTTTACACTGGAAGGTCAGTAACGCTCAGAAATGAACTTTGCGAGTCCAAAAAAATGCTTCTTAGTGCAGATATTCACTCAACACAGAGTTTCCAGTAGAAGGCCAGAAACGCTCTCAAATGCATTTTCAGAGTCCAAAAAATTGATTCTTACTGCAAATATTCACTCAACAGAGAGTTTCCACTGGAAGGCCAGAAATGCTCTCAAATGCACTTTTAGAGTCCAAAAAATTGATTCTTACTGCAGATATTCTCTCAACATAGAGGTTCCTGGGGAAGGCTAAAAAAGCTCTCAAAAGCACTATCATTGTCCAAAAAAGTGATTCTTAGTGCAGATATTCACTCAACACAGAGTTTCCACTAGAATTCCAGAAATGCTCTCAAATGCACTTTCTGAGTCCAAAAAAAGTGCTTCTTAGTGCAGATATTCACTCAACACAGAGTTTCCACTAGAATTCCAGAAATGCTCTCAAATGCACTTTCTGAGTCCAAAAAAAGTGCTTCTTAGTGCAGATATTCACTCAACACAGAGTTTACAATAGATGGCCAGAAACGCTCTCAAATACACTTTCTGTGTCCAAAAAAGTGATTCTTAGTGCAGATATTAAGTCAACACAGAATTTCCTGGAGAATGCCAGAAACTCTCTCAGAAGCACTTTCTGAGTCCAAAAAATTGATTCTTACTGCAAATATTCACTCAACACACAGTTTTCACTAGAAGGCCAGAAATGCTCACAAATGCACTTTCAGATTCCAAAAAATTGATTCTTAGTGCAGATATTTACTCAACACAGAGTTTCCACTGGAAGGCCAGAAACGCTTTCAAATGAACTTTCTGAGTACAAAAATGTGATTCTTAGTGCAGGTATTCAGTCAACACAGAGTTTCCAGTAAAAGGCCAGAAACGCTCTCAAAAGCATTTTCAGAGTGCAAAAAATTGATTCTTACTGCAAATATTCACTCAACAGAGAGTTTCCACTGGAAGGCCAGAAACGCTCTCAAATGCACTTTTAGAGTCCAAAAAATTGATTCTTACTGCAGATAGAGGTTACTGGGGAAGGCTAGAAACGCTCTCAAAAGCACTTTCAGCGTCCAAAAAAGTGATTCTCAGTGCAGATATTAACTCAACCCAGAGTTTCCTGGAGAATGCCAGAAACTCTCTCAGAAGCACTTTCTGAGTCCAAAACAGTGATTCTTAGTGCAGATATTCACTCAACACAGAGTTTCCACTGTAAGGCCAGAAACGCTCTCAAATGCACTTTTAGAGTCCAAAAAATTGATTCTTAGTGCAGATATTCACTCAACACAAAGTTTCCAGTAAAAGGCCAGAAACGCTCTCTGAAGCACTTTCTGAGTCCAAAACAGTGATTCTTAGTGCAGATATTCACTCAACACAGAGTTTTCACTGGAAGGCCAGAAATGCTCACAAATGCACTTTCAGATTCCAAAAAATTGATTCTTAGTGCAGATATTCACTCAACACAGAGTTTACACTGGAAGGCCAGTAACACTCTCAAATGAACTTTTGTAGTCCAAAAAAGTGCTTCTTAGTGCAGATATTCACTCATCACAGAGTTTCCAGTAAAAGGCCAGAAACGCTCTCAAATGCACTTTTAGAGTCCAAAAAATTGATTCTTACTGCAAATATTCACTCAACAGAGAGTTTCCACTGGAAGGCCAGAAATGCTATCAAATGCACTTCTAGAGTCCAAAAAATTGATTCTTACTGCAGATATTCTCTCAACATAGAGGTTCCTGGGGAAGGCTAAAAAAGCTCTCAAAAGCACTTTCAGCGTCCAAAAAAGTGATTCTTAGTGCAGATATTCACTCAACACAGAGTTTCCAGTAAAAGGCCAGAAACGCTCTCAAATGCACTTTTAGAGTCCAAAAAATTGATTCTTACTGCAAATATTCACTCAACAGAGAGTTTCCACTGGAAGGCCAGAAATGCTATCAAATGCACTTCTAGAGTCCAAAAAATTGATTCTTACTGCAGATATTCTCTCAACATAGAGGTTCCTGGGGAAGGCTAAAAAAGCTCTCAAAAGCACTTTCAGCGTCCAAAAAAGTGATTCTTAGTGCAGATATTCACTCAACACAGAGTTTCCACTAGAATTCCAGAAATGCTCTCAAATGCACTTTCTGAGTCCAAAAAAATGATTGTTTGTGCAGATATTCACTCAACACAGAGTTTACATTGGAAGGCCAGTAACGCTCAGAAATGAACTTTGGGAGTCCAAAAAAGTGATTCTTAGTGCAGATATTCACTCAACACAGAGTTTACATTGGAAGGCCAGTAACGCTCAGAAATGAACTTTGGGAGTCCAAAAAAGTGATTCTTAGTGCAGATATTCACTCAACAGAGAGTTTCCAGTAAAAGGCCAGAAACGCTCTCAAAACTACTTTCAGAGTAAAAAAAAGTGATTGTTAGTGCAGATATTCACTCAACACAGAGTTTCCACTGGAAGGCCAGAAACGCTTTCAAATGAACTTTCTGAGTACAAAAATGTGATTCTTAGTGCAGGTATTCACTCAACACAGAGTTTCCAGTAAAAGGCCAGAAACGCTCTCAAAAGCATTTTCAGAGTGCAAAAAATTGATTCTTACTGCAAATATTCACTCAACAGAAAGTTTCCACTGGAAGGCCAGAAACGCTCTCAAATGCACTTTTAGAGTCCAAAAAATTGATTCTTACTGCAGATAGAGGTTCCTGGGGAAGGCTAGAAACGCTCTCAAAAGCACGTTCAGCGTCCAAAAAAGTTGTTCTCAGTGCAGATATTAACTCAACACAGAGTTTCCTGGAGAATGCCAGAAACTCTCTCAGAAGCACTTTCTGAGTCCAAAACAGTGATTCTTAGTGCAGATATTCACTCAACACAGAGTTTCCACTGGATGCCAGAAATGCTCTCAAATGCACTTCTAAGTCCAAAAAAGTGATTGTTAGTGCAGATATTCACTCAACACAGAGTTTACACTGGAAGGCCAGTAACGCTCAGAAATGAACTTTGCGAGTCCAAAAAAGTGCTTCCTAGTGTAGATATTCACTCAACAGAGAGTTTCCAGTAAAAGGCCAGAAACGCTCTCAAATGCATTTTTAGAGTCCAAAAAATTGATTCTTACTGCAAATATTCACTCAACAGAGAGTTTCCACTAGAAGTCCAGTAACGCTCAGAAATGAACTTTGGGAGTCCAAAACAGTGATTCTTAGTGCAGATATTCACTCAACACAGAGTTTCCACTGTAAGGCCAGAAACGCTCTCAAATGCACTTTTAGAGTCCAAAAAATTGATTCTTACTGCAGATATTCTCTCAACATAGAGGTTCCTGGGGAAGCCTAGAAACGCTCTAAAAAGCACTTTCAGCGTCCAAAAAAGTCATTCTTAGTGCAGATATTAACTCAACACAGAGGTTCCTGGAGAATGCCAGAAACTCTCTCAGAAGCACTTTCTGAGTCCAAAAAATTGATTCTTACTGCAAATATTCACTCAACACACAGTTTTCACTAGAAGGCCAGAAATGCTCACAAATGCACTTTCAGATTCCAAAAAATTGATTCTTAGTGCAGATATTCACTCAACACAGAGTTTCCAGTAAAAGGCCAGAAATGCTCTCTGAAGCACTTTCTGAGTCCAAAACAGTGATTCTTAGTGCAGATGTTCACTGGAAGGCCAGTAACACAGAGTTTTCACTGCTGCAAAATGCACTTTCAGATTCCAAAAATTGATTGATTCTTAACACTCTCAAATGAACTTTGGGAGTCCAAAAAGTGCAGATATTCACTCAACACAGAGTTTCCAGTAAAAGGCCAGAAACGCTCTCTGAAGCACTTTCTGAGTCCAAAACAGTGATTCTTAGTGCAGATGTTCACTCAACACAGAGTTTTCACTGGAAGGCCAGAAATGCTGACAAATGCACTTTCAGATTCCAAAAAATTGATCTTAGTGCAGATATTCACTCAACACAGAGTTTACACTGGAAGGCCAGTAACACTCTCAAATGAACTTTTGGAGTCCAAAAAAGTGCTTCTTAGTGCAGATATTCACTCAACACAGAGTTTCCAGTAAAAGGCCAGAAACGCTCTCAAATGCACTTTTAGAGTACAAAAAATTGATTCTTACTGCAAATATTCACTCAACAGAGAGTTTCCACTGGAAGGCCAGAAATGCTATCAAATGCACTTCTAGAGTCCAAAAAATTGATTCTTACTGCAGATAGAGGTTCCTGGGGAAGGCTAGAAACGCTCTCAAAAGCACGTTCAGCGTCCAAAAAAGTGGTTCTTAGTGCAGATATTAACTCAACACAGAGTTTCCTGGAGAATGCCAGAAACTCTCTCAAAAGCACTTTCTGAGTCCAAAACAGTGATTCTTAGTGCAGATATTCACTCAACACAGAGAGTTTCCACTGGATGCCAGAAATGCTCTCAAATGCACTTCTAAGTCCAAAAAAAAGTGATTGTTAGTGCAGATATTCACTCAACACAGAGTTTACACTGGAAGGCCAGATAACGCTCAGAAATGAACTTTCTAAGTCCAAAAAGTGATTCCTAGTGCAGATATTCACTCAACACAGAGTTTCCAGTAAAAGGCCAGAAACGCTCTCAAATGCATTTTCAGAGTCCAAAAAATTGATTCTTACTGCAAATATTCACTCAACAGAGAGTTTCCACTGGAAGGCCAGTAACGCTCAGAAATGAACTTTGGGAGTCCAAAACAGTGATTCTTAGTGCAGATATTCACTCAAAACAGAGTTTCCACTGTAAGGCCAGAAATGCTCTCAAATGCACTTTTAGAGTCCAAAAAATTGATTCTTACTGCAGATATTCTCTCAACATAGAGGTTCCTGGGGAAGGCTATAAAAGCTCTCAAAAGCACTATCATTGTCCAAAAAAGTGATTCTTAGTGCAGATATTCACTCAACACAGAGTTTCCACTAGAATTCCAGAAATGCTCTCAAATGCACTTTCTGAGTCCAAAAAAATGATTGTTTGTGCAGATATTCACTCAACACAGAGTTTCCAGTAAAAGGCCAGAAACGCTCTCAAAAGCACTTTCAGCGTCCAAAACACTGATTCTTAGTGCAGATATTCACTCAACACAGAGTTTTCACTGGAAGGCCAGAAACGCTGACAAATGCACTTTCAGATTCCAAAAAATTGAATCTTAGTGCAGATATTCACTCAACACAGAGTTTACAATAGATGGCCAGAAACGCTCTCAAATGCACTTTCTGTGTCCAAAAAATTGATTCTTACTGCAGATATTCTCTCAACATAGAGGTTCCTGGGGAAGGCTAGAAACGCTCTCAAAAGCACTTTCATCGTCCAAAAAAGTGATTCTTAGTGCAGATATTAACTCAACACAGAGTTTCCTGGAGAATGCCAGAAAGTCTCTCAGAAGCACTTTCTGAGTCCAAAACAGTGATTGTTATTGCAGATATTCACTCAACACAGAGTTTACACTGGAAGGCCAGTAACGCTCAGAAATGAACTTTGCGAGTCCAAAAAAATGCTTCTTAGTGCAGATATTCACTCAACAGAGAGTTTCCAGTAAAAGGCCAGAAACGCTCTCAAATGCATTTTTAGAGTCCAAAAAATTGATTCTTACTGCAAATATTCACTCAACAGAGAGTTTCCACTGGAAGGCCAGTAACGCTCAGAAATGAACTTTGGGAGTCCAAAACAGTGATTCTTAGTGCAGATATTCACTCAACACAGAGTTTCCACTGTAAGGCCAGAAACGCTCTCAAATGCACTTTTAGAGTCCAAAAAATTGATTCTTACTGCAGATATTCTCTCAACATAGAGGTTCCTGGGGAAGCCTAGAAACGCTCTAAAAAGCACTTTCAGCGTCCAAAAAAGTCATTCTTAGTGCAGATATTAACTCAACACAGAGGTTCCTGGAGAATGCCAGAAACTCTCTCAGAAGCACTTTCTGAGTCCAAAAAATTGATTCTTACTGCAAATATTCACTCAACACACAGTTTTCACTAGAAGGCCAGAAATGCTCACAAATGCACTTTCAGATTCCAAAAAATTGATCTTAGTGCAGATATTCACTCAACACAGAGTTTACACTGGAAGGCCAGTAACACTCTCAAATGAACTTTTGGAGTCCAAAAAAGTGCTTCTTAGTGCAGATATTCACTCAACACAGAGTTTCCAGTAAAAGGCCAGAAACGCTCTCAAATGCACTTTTAGAGTACAAAAAATTGATTCTTACTGCAAATATTCACTCAACAGAGAGTTTCCACTGGAAGGCCAGAAATGCTATCAAATGCACTTCTAGAGTCCAAAAAATTGATTCTTACTGCAGATATTCTCTCAACATAGAGGTTCCTGGGGAAGGCTAAAAAAGCTCTCAAAAGCACTTTCAGCGTCCAAAAAAATGATTCTTAGTGCAGATATTCACTCAACACAGAGTTTCCAGTAAAAGGCCAGAAACGCTCTCAGAAGCACTTTCTGAGTCCAAAACAGTGATTCTTAGTGCAGATATTCACTCAACACAGAGTTTCCAGTAAAAGGCCAGAAACGCTCTCAAAAGCATTTTCAGAGTGCAAAAAATTGATTCTTACTGCAAATATTCACTCAACAGAGAGTTTCCACTGGAAGGCCAGAAACGCTCTCAAATGCACTTTTAGAGTCCAAAAAATTGATTCTTACTGCAGATAGAGGTTACTGGGGACGGCTAGAAACGCTCTCAAAAGCACTTTCAGCGTCCAAAAAAGTGATTCTCAGTGCAGATATTAACTCAACCCAGAGTTTCCTGGAGAATGCCAGAAACTCTCTCAGAAGCACTTTCTGAGTCCAAAACAGTGATTCTTAGTGCAGATATTCACTCAACACAGAGTTTCCACTGTAAGGCCAGAAACGCTCTCAAATGCACTTTTAGAGTCCAAAAAATTGATTCTTACTGCAGATATTCTCTCAACATAGAGGTTCCTGGGGAAGGCTAGAAACGCTCTCAAAAGCACTTTCAGCGTCCAAAAAAGTGATTCTTAGTGCAGATATTAACTCAACACAGAGTTTCCACTGGAAGGCCAGAAATGCTATCAAATGCACTTTCTGAGTCCAAAACAGTGATTGTTAGTGCAGATATTCACTCAACACAGAGTTTACACTGGAAGGTCAGTAACGCTCTCAAAAGCACTTTCTGAGTCCAAAAAAATGATTGTTTGTGCAGATATTCACTCAACACAGAGTTTTCACTGGAAGGCCAGAAACGCTCACAAATGAACTTTCAGATTCCAAAACAGTGATTGTTAGTGCAGATATTCACTCAACACAGAGTTTACACTGGAAGGCCAGTAACGCTCAGAAATGAACTTTGTGAGTCCAAAAAAATGCTTCTTAGTGCAGATATTCACTCAACGCAGAGTTTCCAGTAAAAGGCCAGAAACGGTCTCAAATGCATTTTCAGAGTCCAAAAAATTGATTCTTACTGCAAATATTCACTCAACAGAGAGTTTCCACTGGAAAGGCCAGAAATTCTCTCAAATGCACTTTTAGACTCCAAAAAATTGATTCTTACTGCAGATATTCTCTCAACATAGAGGTTCCTGGGGAAGGCTAAAAAAGCTCTCAAAAGCACTATCATTGTCCAAAAAAGTGATTCTTAGTGCAGATATTCACTCAACACAGAGTTTCCACTAGAATTCCAGAAATGCTCTCAAATGCACTTTCTGAGTCCAAAAAAATGATTGTTTGTGCAGATATTCACTCAACACAGAGTTTCCAGTAAAAGGCCAGAAACGCTCTCTGAAGCACTTTCTTAGTCCAAAACAATCATTCTTCGTGCAGATATTCACTCAACACAGAGTTTTCACTGGAAGGCCAGAAATGCTCACAAATGCACTTTTAGACTCCAAAAAATTGATTCTTACTGCAGATATTCTCTCAACATAGAGGTTCCTGGGGAAGGCTAGAAACGCTCTCAGAAGCACGTTCAGCGTCCAAAGCAGTGATTCTTAGTGCAGATATTCACTCAACACAGAGTTTCCTGGAGAATGCCAGAAACTCTCTCAGAAGCACTTTCTGAGTCCAAAAAATTGATTCTTAGTGCAGATATTCACTCAACACAGAGTTTCCACTGGAAGGCCAGAAATGCTCTCAAATGCACTTCTAAGTCCAAAAAAGTGATTGTTAGTGCAGATATTCACTCAACACAGAGTTTACACTGGAAGGCCAGTAACGCTCAGAAATGAACTTTGGGAGTCCAAAAAAAGTGCTTCTTAGTGCAGATATTCACTCAACACAGAGTTTCCAGTAAAAGGCCAGAAACGCTCTCAAAAGCACTTTCAGAGTAAAAAAAAGTGATTGTAGTGCAGATATTCACTCAACACAGAATTTCCAGTAAAAGGCCAGAAACGCTCTCAAAAGAAGCACTATTCACTGAATTTCCAGTAAAGGCCAAAAACGAGAAGCACTTTTTGAGTTGATTCTTTCTGCAGATATTCACTCAACACAGAGTTTCCACTGGAAGGCCAGAAACGCTCTCGAATGCACTTTCAGAGTCCAAAAAAGTGATTGATAGTGCAGATATTCACTCAACACAGAGTTTCCTGGAGAAGGCCAGAAACTCTCTCAGAAGCACTTTCTGAGTCCAAAAAATTGATTCTTAGTGCAGATATTCACTCAACACAGAGTTTACACTGGAAGGCCAGAAATGCTCTCAAATGCACTTCTAAGTCCAAAAAAGTGATTGTTAGTGCAGATATTCACTCAACACAGAGTTTCCACTGGAAGGCCAGAAACGCTCTCAAATTCACTTTTAGAGTCCAAAGAATTGATTCATAGTGCAGATATTCTCTCAACATAGAGGTTCCTGGGGAAGGCTAGAAACGTTCTCAAAAGCACTTTCAGCGTCCAAAAAAGTGATTCTTAGTGCAGATATTAACTCAACACAGAGTTTCCACTAGAATTCCAGAAATGCTCTCAAATGCACTTTCTGAGTCCCAAAAAATGATTGTTTGTGCAGATATTCACTCAATACAGAGTTTCCAGTAAAAGGCCAGAAACGCTCTCAGAAGCACTTTCTGAGACCAAAACAGTGATTCTTAGTGCAGATATTCACTCAAAACAGAGTTTTCACTGGAAGGCCAGAAACGCTCACAAATATACTTTCAGATTCCAAAAAATTGATTCTTAGTGCAGATATTCACTCAACACAGAGTTTACAATAGATGGCCAGAAACGCTCTGAAATACACTTTCTGTGTCCAAAAAAGTGATTCTTAGTGCAGATATTCACTCAACACAGAGTTTCCAGTAAAAGGCCAGAAACGCTCTCAAATGCATTTTCAGAGTCCAAAAAATTGATTCTTACTGCGAATATTCACTCAACAGAGAGTTTCCACTGGAAGGCCAGAAATGCTCTCAAATGCACTTTTAGAGTCCAAAAAATTGATTCTTACTGCAAATATTCTCTCAACTTAGAGGTTCCTGGGGAAGGCTAGAAACGCTCTCAAAAGCACTTTCAGCATCCAAAAAAGTGATTCTTAGTGCAGATATTAACTCAACACAGAGTTTCCTGGAGAATGCCAGAAACTCTCTCAGAAGCACTTTCTGAGTCCAAAACAGTGATTCTTAGTGCAGATATTCACTCAACACAGAGTTTCCACTGGAAGGCCAGAAACGCTCTCAAATGCACTTTCTGAGTCCAAACAAATGCTTCTTAGTGCAGATATTCACTCAACACAGAGTTTCCAGTAAAAGGCCAGAAACGCTCTCAAATGCATTTTCAGAGTCCAAAAAATTGATTCTTACTGCAAATATTCACTCAACAGAGAGTTTCCACTGGAAGGCCAGAAATGCTCTCAAATGCACTTTTAGAGTCCAAAAAATTGATTCTTACTGCAGATATTCTCTCAACATAGAGGTTCCTGGGGAAGGCTAAAAAAGCTCTCAGAAGCACTATCAGCGTCCAAAAAAGTGATTCTTAGTGCAGATATTCACTCAACACAGAGTTTCCACTAGAATTCCAGAAATGCTCTCAAATGCACTTTCTGAGTCCAAAAAAATGATTGTTTGTGCTGATATTCACTCAACGCAGAGTTTCCAATAAAAGGCCAGAAACGCTCTCTGAAGCACTTTCTTAGTCCAAAACAGTGATTCTTAGTGCAGATATTCACTCAACACAGAGTTTTCACTGGAAGGCCAGAAATGCCCACAAATGCACTTTCAGATTCCAAAAAATTGATTCTTAGTGCAGATATTCACTCAACACAGAGTTTACAATAGATGGCCAGAAACGCTCTCAAATGCACTTTCTGTGTCCAAAAAAGTGATTCTTAGTGCAGATATTCACTCAACACAGAGTTTCCAGTAAAAGGCCAGAAACGCTCTCAAATGCATTTTCAGAGTCCAAAAAATTGATTCTTACTGTAAATATTCACTCAACAGAGAGTTTCCACTGGAAGGCCAGAAATGCTCTCAAATGCACTTTTAGAGTCCAAAAAATTGATTCTTACTGCAGATATTCTCTCAACATAGAGGTTCCTGGGGAAGGCTAGAAACGCTCTCAGAAGCACGTTCAGCGTCCAAAAAAGTGATTCTTAGTGCAGATATTACTCAACACAGAGTTTCCTGGAGACTGCCAGAAACTCTCTCAGAAGCACTTTCTGAGTCCAAAAAATTGATTCTTAGTGCAGATATTCACTCAACACAGAGTTTCCACTGGAAGGCCAGAAATGCTCTCAAATGCACTTCTAAGTCCAAAAAAGTGATTGTTAGTGCAGATATTCACTCAACACAGAGTTTACACTGGAAGGCCAGTAACGCTCAGAAATGAACTTTCGGAGTCCAAAAAAGTGCTTCTTAGTGCAGATATTCACTCAACACAGAGTTTCCAGTAAAAGGCCAGATACGCTCTCAAATGCACTTTTAGAGTCCAAAAAATTGATTCTTACTGCAGATATTCACTCAACAGAGAGTTTCCACTGGAAGGCCAGAAATGCTCTCAAATGCACTTCTAGAGTCCAAAAAATTGATTCTTACTGCAGATATTCTCTCAACATAGAGGTTCCTGGGGAAGGCTAGAAACGCTCTCAAAAGCACTTTCAGCGTCCAAAAAAGTGATTCTTAGTGCAGATATTAACTCAACACAGAGTTTCCACTGGAAGGCCAGAAATGCTCTCAAATGCACTTTCTGAGTCCAAAACAGTGATTGTTAGTGCAGATATTCACTCAACACAGAGTTTAAACTGGAAGGTCAGTCACGCTCATAAATGAACTTTGCGAGTCCAAAAAAGTGCTTCTTAGTGCAGATATTCACTCAACACAGAGTTTCCAGTAAAAGGCCAGAAACGCTCTCAAATGCATTTTCAGAGTCCAAAAAATTGATTCTTACTGCAAATATTCACTCAACAGAGAGTTTCCACTGGAAGGCCAGAAATGCTCTCAAATGCACTTTTAGAGTCCAAAAAATTGATTCTTACTGCAGATATTCTCTCAACATAGAGGTTCCTGGGGAAGGCTAAAAAAGCTCTCAAAAGCACTATCATTGTCCAAAAAAGTGATTCTTAGTGCAGATATTCACTCAACACAGAGTTTCCAGTAAAAGGCCAGAAACGCTCTCAAAAGCACTTTCTGAGTCCAAAACAATGATTCTTAGTGCAGATATTCACTCAACACAGAGTTTCCACTAGAATTCCAGAAATGCTCTCAAATGCACTTTCTGAGTCCAAAAAAATGATTGTTTGTGCAGATATTCACTCAACACAGAGTTTCCTGGAGAAGGCCAGAAACGCTCTCTGAAGCACTTTCTGAGTCCAAAACAGTGATTCTTAGTGCAGATATTCACTCAACACAGAGTTTTCACTGGAAGGCCAGAAATGCTCACAAATGCACTTTCAGATTCCAAAAAATTGATTCTTAGTGCAGATATTCACTCAACACAGAGTTTACAATAGATGGCCAGAAACGCTCTAATGCACTTTCTGTGTCCAAAAAAGTGATTCTTAGTGCAGATATTCACTCAACACAGAGTTTCCAGTAAAAGGCCAGAAACGCTCTCAAATGCATTTTCAGAGTCCAAAAAATTGATTCTTACTGTAAATATTCACTCAACAGAGAGTTTCCACTGGAAGGCCAGAAATGCTCTCAAATGCACTTTTAGAGTCCAAAAAATTGATTCTTACTGCAGATATTCTCTCAACATAGAGGTTCCTGGGGAAGCCTAGAAACGCTCTCAAAAGCACTTTCAGCGTCCAAAAAAGTCATTCTTAGTGCAGATATTAACTCAACACAGAGGTTCCTGGAGAATGCCAGAAACTCTCTCAGAAGCACTTTCTGAGTCCAAAAAATTGATTCTTACTGCAAATATTCACTCAACACACAGTTTTCACTAGAAGGCCAGAAATGCTCACAAATGCACTTTCAGATTCCAAAAAATTGATTCTTAGTGCAGATATTCACTCAACACAGAGTTTCCAGTAAAAGGCCAGAAACGCTCTCTGAAGCACTTTCTGAGTCCAAAACAGTGATTCTTAGTGCAGATATTCACTCAACACAGAGTTTTCACTGGAAGGCCAGAAATGCTCACAAATGCACTTTCAGATTCCAAAAAATTGATTCTTAGTGCAGATATTCACTCAACACAGAGTTTCCACTGGAAGGCCAGTAACCATCTCAAATGAACTTTTGGAGTCCAAAAAAGTGCTTCTTAGTGCAGATATTCACTCAACACAGAGTTTCCAGTAAAAGGCCAGAAACGCTCTCAAAAGCATTTTCAGAGTGCAAAAAATTGATTCTTACTGCAAATATTCACTCAACAGAGAGTTTCCACTGGAAGGCCAGAAACGCTCTCAAAAGCATTTTCAGAGTGCAAAAAATTGATTCTTACTGCAAATATTCACTCAACAGAGAGTTTCCACTGGAAGGCCAGAAATGCTCTCAAATGCACTTTTAGAGTCCAAAAAATTGATTCTTACTGCAGATATTCACTCAACACAGAGTTTCCTGGAGAATGCCAGAAACTCTCTCAGAAAGCACTTTCTGAGTCCAAAAAATTGATTCTTAGTGCAGATATTCACTCAACACAGAGTTTCCACTGGAAGGCCAGAAATGCTCTCAAATGCACTTCTAAGTCCAAAAAAGTGATTGTTAGTGCAGATATTCACTAAACACAGAGTTTACACTGGAAGGCCAGTAACGCTCAGAAATGAACTTTGGGAGTCCAAAAAAAAAGTGCTTCTAGTGCAGATATTCACTCAACACAGAGTTTCCAGTAAAAGGCCAGAAACGCTCTCAAAAGCACTTTCAGAGTAAAAAAAAGTGATTGTAGTGCAGATATTCACTCAACACAGAATTTCCAGTAAAAGGCCAGAAACGCTCTCAAATGCACTTCTAAGTCCAAAAAAGTGATTGTTAGTGCAGATATTCACTCAACACAGAGTTTCCACTGGAAGGCCAGAAACGCTCTCAAATTCACTTTTAGAGTCCAAAGAATTGATTCATAGTGCAGATATTCTCTCAACATAGAGGTTCCTGGGGAAGGCTAGAAACGTTCTCAAAAGCACTTTCAGCGTCCAAAAAAGTGATTCTTAGTGCAGATATTAACTCAACACAGAGTTTCCACTAGAATTCCAGAAATGCTCTCAAATGCACTTTCTGAGTCCCAAAAAATGATTGTTTGTGCAGATATTCACTCAATACAGAGTTTCCAGTAAAAGGCCAGAAACGCTCTCAGAAGCACTTTCTGAGACCAAAACAGTGATTCTTAGTGCAGATATTCACTCAAAACAGAGTTTTCACTGGAAGGCCAGAAACGCTCACAAATATACTTTCAGATTCCAAAAAATTGATTCTTAGTGCAGATATTCACTCAACACAGAGTTTACAATAGATGGCCAGAAACGCTCTGAAATACACTTTCTGTGTCCAAAAAAGTGATTCTTAGTGCAGATATTCACTCAACACAGAGTTTCCAGTAAAAGGCCAGAAACGCTCTCAAATGCATTTTCAGAGTCCAAAAAATTGATTCTTACTGCGAATATTCACTCAACAGAGAGTTTCCACTGGAAGGCCAGAAATGCTCTCAAATGCACTTTTAGAGTCCAAAAAATTGATTCTTACTGCAGATATTCTCTCAACTTAGAGGTTCCTGGGGAAGGCTAGAAACGCTCTCAAAAGCACTTTCAGCATCCAAAAAAGTGATTCTTAGTGCAGATATTAACTCAACACAGAGTTTCCTGGAGAATGCCAGAAACTCTCTCAGAAGCACTTTCTGAGTCCAAAACAGTGATTCTTAGTGCAGATATTCACTCAACACAGAGTTTCCACTGGAAGGCCAGAAACGCTCTCAAATGCACTTTCTGAGTCCAAACAAATGCTTCTTAGTGCAGATATTCACTCAACACAGAGTTTCCAGTAAAAGGCCAGAAACGCTCTCAAATGCATTTTCAGAGTCCAAAAAATTGATTCTTACTGCAAATATTCACTCAACAGAGAGTTTCCACTGGAAGGCCAGAAATGCTCTCAAATGCACTTTTAGAGTCCAAAAAATTGATTCTTACTGCAGATATTCTCTCAACATAGAGGTTCCTGGGGAAGGCTAAAAAAGCTCTCAGAAGCACTATCAGCGTCCAAAAAAGTGATTCTTAGTGCAGATATTCACTCAACACAGAGTTTCCACTAGAATTCCAGAAATGCTCTCAAATGCACTTTCTGAGTCCAAAAAAATGATTGTTTGTGCTGATATTCACTCAACACAGAGTTTCCAATAAAAGGCCAGAAACGCTCTCTGAAGCACTTTCTTAGTCCAAAACAGTGATTCTTAGTGCAGATATTCACTCAACACAGAGTTTTCACTGGAAGGCCAGAAATGCCCACAAATGCACTTTCAGATTCCAAAAAATTGATTCTTAGTGCAGATATTCACTCAACACAGAGTTTACAATAGATGGCCAGAAACGCTCTCAAATGCACTTTCTGTGTCCAAAAAAGTGATTCTTAGTGCAGATATTCACTCAACACAGAGTTTCCAGTAAAAGGCCAGAAACGCTCTCAAATGCATTTTCAGAGTCCAAAAAATTGATTCTTACTGTAAATATTCACTCAACAGAGAGTTTCCACTGGAAGGCCAGAAATGCTCTCAAATGCACTTTTAGAGTCCAAAAAATTGATTCTTACTGCAGATATTCTCTCAACATAGAGGTTCCTGGGGAAGGCTAGAAACGCTCTCAGAAGCACGTTCAGCGTCCAAAAAAGTGATTCTTAGTGCAGATATTAACTCAACACAGAATTTCCAGTAAAAGGCCAGAAAAGCTCTCAGATGCACTTTTTGAGTCCAAAAAAGTAATTCTTTCTGCAGATATTCACTCAACACAGAGTTTCCACTGGAAGGCCAGAAATGCTCTCAAATGCACTTCTAAGTCCAAAAAAGTGATTGTTAGTGCAGATATTCACTCAACACAGAGTTTACACTGGAAGGCCAGTAACGCTCAGAAATGAACTTTCGGAGTCCAATAAAAGTGCTTCTTAGTGCAGATATTCACTCAACACAGAGTTTCCAGTAAAAGGCCAGAAACGCTCTCAAATGCACTTTTAGTGTCCAAAAAATTGATTCTTACTGCAGATATTCACTCAACAGAGAGTTTCCACTGGAAGGCCAGAAATGCTCTCAAATGCACTTCTAGAGTCCAAAAATTGATTCTTACTGCAGATATTCTCTCAACATAGAGGTTCCTGGGAAGGCTAAAAAAGCTCTCAAAAGCACTATCAGCGTCCAAAAAGTGATTCTTAGTGCAGATATTCACTCAACACAGAGTTTCCACTAGAATTCCAGAAATGCTCTCAAATGCACTTTCTGAGTCCAAAATGATTGTTTGTGCAGATATTCACTCAACACAGAGTTTCCAGTAAAGGTCAGAAACGCTCTCAAAAGCACTTTCAGAGTAAAAAAGTGATTGTAGTGCAGATATTCACTCAACACAGAATTTCCAGTAAAAGGCCAGAAAAGCTCTCAGATGCACTTTTGAGTCCAAAAAGTAATTCTTTCTGCAGATATTCACTCAACACAGAGTTTCCACTGGAAGGCCAGAAACGCTCTCAAATGCACTTTCAGAGTCCAAAAAAGTGATTGATAGTGCAGATATTCACTCAACACAGAGTTTCCTGGAAAAGGCCAGAAACTCTCTCAGAAGCACTTTCTGAGTCCAAAAAATTGATTCTTACTGCAAATATTCACTCAACACACAGTTTTCACTAGAAGGCCAGAAACGCTCACAAATTCACTTTCTGAGTCCAAAACAGTGATTCTAAGTGCAGATATTCACTCAACACAGAGTTTCCACTGGAAGGCCAGAAACGCTCTCAAATGCACTTTTAGAGTCCAAAAAATTGATTCTTACTGCAGATATTCTCTCAACATAGAGGTCCCTGGGGAAGGCTAGAAACGCTCTCAAAAGCGCTTTCAGCGTCCAAAAAAGTGATTCTTAGTGCAGATATTAACTCAACACAGAGTTTCCTGGAGAATGCCAGAAACTCTCTCAGAAGCACTTTCTGAGTCCAAAACATTGATTCTTAGTGCAGATATTCACTCAACACAAAGTTTCCACTGGAAGGCCAGAAATGCTCTCAAATGCACTACTGAGTCCAAAAAAGTGATTGTTAGTGCAGATATTCACTCAACACAGAGTTTACACTGGAAGGCCAGTAACGCTCAGAAATGAACTTTAAGAGTCCAAAACAGTGATTCTTAGTGCAGATATTCACTCAACACAGAGTTTACAATAGATGACCAGAAACGCTCTCAAATGCACTTTCTGTGTCCAAAAAAGTGATTCTTAGTGCAGATATTCACTCAACACAGAGTTATCAGTAAAAGGCCAGAAATGCTCTCAAATTTTCTTTTAGAGTCCAAAAAATTGATTCTTAGTGCAGATATTCTCTCAACATAGAAGTTCCTGGGGAAGGCTAGAAACGCTCTCAAAAGCACTTTCAGCGTCCAAAAAAGTTATTCTTAGAGCAGATATTAACTCAACACAGAGTTTCCTGGAGAATGCCAGAAACTCTCTCAGAAACACTTTCTGAGTCCAAAACAGTGATTCTTACTGCAAATATTCACTCAACACACAGTTTTCACTAGAAGGCCAGAAACGCTGTCAAATGCACTTTCTGAGTCCAAAACAGTGATTCTTAGTGCAGATATTCACTCAACACAGAGTTTCCACTGGAAGGCCAGAAACGCTCTCAAATGCACTTTTAGAGTCCAAAAAATTGATTCTTACTGCAGATAGAGGTTCCTGGGGAAGGCTAGAAACGCTCTCAAAAGCACGTTCAGCGTCCAAAAAAGTGGTTCTCAGTGCAGATATTAACTCAACACAGAGTTTCCTGGAGAATGCCAGAAACTCTCTCAGAAGCACTTTCTGAGTCCAAAACAGTGATTCTTAGTGCAGATATTCACTCAACACAGAGTTTCCACTGGATGCCAGAAATGCTCTCAAATGCACTTCTAAGTCCAAAAAAGTGATTGTTAGTGCAGATATTCACTCAACACAGAGTTTACACTGGAAGGCCAGTAACGCTCAGAAATGAACTTTGCGAGTCCAAAAAAGTGCTTCCTAGTGTAGATATTCACTCAACAGAGAGTTTCCAGTAAAAGGCCAGAAACGCTCTCAAATGCATTTTTAGAGTCCAAAAAATTGATTCTTACTGCAAATATTCACTCAACAGAGAGTTTCCACTAGAAGTCCAGTAACGCTCAGAAATGAACTTTGGGAGTCCAAAACAGTGATTCTTAGTGCAGATATTCACTCAACACAGAGTTTCCACTGTAAGGCCAGAAACGCTCTCAAATGCACTTTTTAGAGTCCAAAAATTGATTCTTACTGCAGATATTCTCTCAACATAGAGGTTCCTGGGGAAGCCTAGAAACGCTCTAAAAAGCACTTTCAGCGTCCAAAAAAGTCATTCTTAGTGCAGATATTAACTCAACACAGAGGTTCCTGGAGAATGCCAGAAACTCTCTCAGAAGCACTTTCTGAGTCCAAAAAATTGATTCTTACTGCAAATATTCACTCAACACACAGTTTTCACTAGAAGGCCAGAAATGCTCACAAATGCACTTTCAGATTCCAAAAAATTGATTCTTAGTGCAGATATTCACTCAACACAGAGTTTCCAGTAAAAGGCCAGAAACGCTCTCTGAAGCACTTTCTGAGTCCAAAACAGTGATTCTTAGTGCAGATGTTCACTCAACACAGAGTTTTCACTGGAAAGCCAGAAATGCTGACAAATGCACTTTCAGATTCCAAAAAATTGATCTTAGTGCAGATATTCACTCAACACAGAGTTTACACTGGAAGGCCAGTAACACTCTCAAATGAACTTTTGGAGTCCAAAAAAGTGCTTCTTAGTGCAGATATTCACTCAACACAGAGTTTCCAGTAAAAGGCCAGAAACGCTCTCAAATGCACTTTTAGAGTACAAAAAATTGATTCTTACTGCAGATATTCTCTCAACAGAGAGTTTCCACTGGAAGGCCAGAAATGCTATCAAATGCACTTCTAGAGTCCAAAAAATTGATTCTTACTGCAGATATTCTCTCAACATAGAGGTTCCTGGGGAAGGCTAAAAAAGCTCTCAAAAGCACTTTCAGCGTCCAAAAAAGTGATTCTTAGTGCAGATATTCACTCAACACAGAGTTTCCACTAGAATTCCAGAAATGCTCTCAAATGCACTTTCTGAGTCCAAAAAAATGATTGTTTGTGCAGATATTCACTCAACACAGAGTTTACATTGGAAGGCCAGTAACGCTCAGAAATGAACTTTGGGAGTCCAAAAAAGTGATTCTTAGTGCAGATATTCACTCAACACAGAGTTTACATTGGAAGGCCAGTAACGCTCAGAAATGAACTTTGGGAGTCCAAAAAAGTGATTCTAAGTGCAGATATTCACTCAACAGAGAGTTTCCAGTAAAAGGCCAGAAACGCTCTCAAAACTACTTTCAGAGTAAAAAAAAGTGATTGTTAGTGCAGATATTCACTCAACACAGAGTTTCCACTGGAAGGCCAGAAACGCTTTCAAATGAACTTTGCGAGTACAAAAAAATGCTTCTTAGTGCAGGTATTCACTCAACACAGAGTTTCCAGTAAAAGGCCAGAAACGCTCTCAAAAGCATTTTAAGAGTGCAAAAAATTGATTCTTACTGCAAATATTCACTCAACAGAGAGTTTCCACTGGAAGGCCAGAAACGCTCTCAAATGCACTTTAAGAGTCCAAAAAATTGATTCTTACTGCAGATAGAGGTTCCTGGGGAAGGCTAGAAACGCTCTCAAAAGCACGTTCAGCGTCCAAAAAAGTGGTTCTTAGTGCAGATATTAACTCAACACAGAGTTTCCTGGAGAATGCCAGAAACTCTCTCAGAAGCACTTTCTGAGTCCAAAACAGTGATTCTTAGTGCAGATATTCACTCAACACAGAGTTTCCACTGGATGCCAGAAATGCTCTCAAATGCACTTCTAAGTCCAAAAAAGTGATTGTTAGTGCAGATATTCACTCAACACAGAGTTTACACTGGAAGGCCAGTAACGCTCAGAAATGAACTTTGCGAGTCCAAAAAAGTGCTTCCTAGTGTAGATATTCACTCAACACAGAGTTTCCAGTAAAAGGCCAGAAACGCTCTCAAATGCATTTTCAGAGTCCAAAAATTGATTCTTACTGCAAATATTCACTCAACAGAGAGTTTCCACTGGAAGGCCAGTAACGCTCAGAAATGAACTTTGGGAGTCCAAAACAGTGATTCTTAGTGCAGATATTCACTCAACACAGAGTTTCCACTGTAAGGCCAGAAACGCTCAAATGCACTTTTAGAGTCCAAAAATTGATTCTTACTGCAGATATTCTCTCAACATAGAGGTTCCTGGGGAAGGCTAGAAACGCTCTCAAAAGCACTTTCAGCGTCCAAAAAAGTGATTCTTAGTGCAGATATTAACTCAACACAGAGTTTCCACTGGAAGGCCAGAAATGCTATCAAATGCACTTTCTGAGTCCAAAACAGTGATTGTTAGTGCAGATATTCACTCAACACAGAGTTTACACTGGAAGGTCAGTAACGCTCAGAAATGAACTTTGCGAGTACAAAAAAATGCTTCTTAGTGCAGATATTCACTCAACACAGAGTTTCCAGTTAAAGGCCAGAAACGCTCTCAAATGCATTTTCAGAGTCCAAAAAATTGATTCTTACTGCAAATATTCACTCAACAGAGAGTTTCCACTGGAAGGCCAGAAATGCTCTCAAATGCACTTTTAGAGTCCAAAAAATTGATTCTTACTGCAGATATTCTCTCAACATAGAGGTTCCTGGGGAAGGCTAAAAAAGCTCTCAAAAGCACTATCATTGTCCAAAAAAGTGATTCTTAGTGCAGATATTCACTCAACACAGAGTTTCCAGTAAAATGCCAGAAACGCTCTCAAAAGCACTTTCTGAGTCCAAAAAAATGATTGTTTGTGCAGATATTCACTCAACACAGAGTTTTCACTGGAAGGCCAGAAACGCTCACAAATGAACTTTCAGATTCCAAAACAGTGATTGTTAGTGCAGATATTCACTCAACACAGAGTTTACACTGGAAGGCCAGTAACGCTCAGAAATGAAGTTTGTGAGTCCAAAAAAATGCTTCTTAGTGCAGATATTCACTCAACGCAGAGTTTCCAGTAAAAGGCCAGAAACGCTCTCAAATGCATTTTCAGAGTCCAAAAAATTGATTCTTACTGCAAATATTCACTCAACAGAGAGTTTCCACTGGAAGGCCAGAAATTCTCTCAAATGCACTTTTAGACTCCAAAAAATTGATTCTTACTGCAGATATTCTCTCAACATAGAGGTTCCTGGGGAAGGCTAAAAAAGCTCTCAAAAGCACTATCATTGTCCAAAAAGTGATTCTTAGTGCAGATATTCACTCAACACAGAGTTTCCACTAGAATTCCAGAAATGCTCTCAAATGCACTTTCTGAGTCCAAAAAAATGATTGTTTGTGCAGATATTCACTCAACACAGAGTTTCCAGTAAAAGGCCAGAAACGCTCTCTGAAGCACTTTCTTAGTCCAAAACAATCATTCTTCGTGCAGATATTCACTCAACACATAGTTTTCACTGGAAGGCCAGAAATGCTCACAAATGCACTTTTAGACTCCAAAAAATTGATTCTTACTGCAGATATTCTCTCAACATAGAGGTTCCTGGGGAAGGCTAGAAACTCTCTCAGAAGCACTTTCTGAGTCCAAAAAATTGATTCTTAGTGCAGATATTCACTCAACACAGAGTTTCCACTGGAAGGCCAGAAATGCTCTCAAATGCACTTCTAAGTCCAAAAAAGTGATTGTTAGTGCAGATATTCACTCAACACAGAGTTTACACTGGAAGGCCAGTAACGCTCAGAAATGAACTTTGGGAGTCCAAAAAAAGTGCTTCTTAGTGCAGATATTCACTCAACACAGAGTTTCCAGTAAAAGGCCAGAAACGCTCTCAAAAGCACTTTCAGAGTAAAAAAAAGTGATTGTAGTGCAGATATTCACTCAACACAGAATTTCCAGTAAAAGGCCAGAAACGCTCTCAAAAGCACTTTCAGAGTAAAAAAAAGTGATTGTAGTGCAGATATTCACTCAACACAGAATTTCCAGTAAAAGGCCAGAAACGCTCTCAGAAGCACTTTTTGAGTCCAAAAAAGTGATTCTTCCTGCAGATATTCACTCAACACAGAGTTTCCACTGGAAGGCCAGAAACGCTCTCAAATGCACTTTCAGAGTCCAAAAAAGTGATTGATAGTGCAGATATTCACTCAACACAGAGTTTCCTGGAGAAGGCAAGAAACTCTCTCAGAAGCACTTTCTGAGTCGAAAATATTGATTCTTACTGCAAATATTCACTCAACACACAGTTTTCACTAGAAGGCCAGAAACGCTCACAAATTCACTTTCTGAGTCCAAAACAGTGATTCTTAGTGCAGATATTCACTCAACACAGAGTTTCCACTGGAAGGCCAGAAATGCTATCAAATGCACTTTCTGAGTCCAAAACAGTGATTGTTAGTGCAGATATTCACTCAACACAGAGTTTACACTGGAAGGTCAGTAACCCTCAGAAATGAACTTTGCGAGTCCAAAAAAATGCTTCTTAGTGCAGATATTAACTCAACACAGAGTTTCCTGGAGACTGCCAGAAACTCTCTCAGAAGCACTTTCTGAGTCCAAAAAATTGATTCTTAGTGCAGATATTCACTCAACACAGAGTTTCCACTGGAAGGCCAGAAATGCTCTCAAATGCACTTCTAAGTCCAAAAAAGTGATTGTTAGTGCAGATATTCACTCAACACAGAGTTTCCACTGGAAGGCCAGAAACGCTCTCAAATTCACTTTTAGAGTCCAAAGAATTGATTCATAGTGCAGATATTCTCTCAACATAGAGGTTCCTGGGGAAGGCTAAAAAAGCTCTCAGAAGCACTATCAGCGTCCAAAAAAGTGATTCTTAGTGCAGATATTCACTCAACACAGAGTTTCCACTAGAATTCCAGAAATGCTCTCAAATGCACTTTCTGAGTCCAAAAAAATGATTGTTTGTGCTGATATTCACTCAACACAGAGTTTCCAATAAAAGGCCAGAAACGCTCTCTGAAGCACTTTCTTAGTCCAAAACAGTGATTCTTAGTGCAGATATTCACTCAACACAGAGTTTTCACTGGAAGGCCAGAAATGCCCACAAATGCACTTTCAGATTCCAAAAAATTGATTCTTAGTGCAGATATTCACTCAACACAGAGTTTACAATAGATGGCCAGAAACGCTCTCAAATGCACTTTCTGTGTCCAAAAGTGATTCTTAGTGCAGATATTCACTCAACACAGAGTTTCCAGTAAAAGGCCAGAAACGCTCTCAAATGCATTTTCAGAGTCCAAAAATTGATTCTTACTGTAAATATTCACTCAACAGAGAGTTTCACTGGAAGGCCAGAAATGCTCTCAAATGCACTTTAGAGTCCAAAAATTGATTCTTACTGCAGATATTCTCTCAACATAGAGGTTCCTGGGAAGGCTAGAAACGCTCTCAGAAGCACGTTCAGCGTCCAAAAAAGTGATTCTTAGTGCAGATATTAACTCAACACAGAGTTTCCTGGAGACTGCCAGAAACTCTCTCAGAAGCACTTTCTGAGTCCAAAAAATTGATTCTTAGTGCAGATATTCACTCAACACAGAGTTTCCACTGGAAGGCCAGAAATGCTCTCAAATGCACTTCTAAGTCCAAAAAAGTGATTGTTAGTGCAGATATTCACTCAACACAGAGTTTACACTGGAAGGCCAGTAACGCTCAGAAATGAACTTTCGGAGTCCAAAAAAAGTGCTTCTTAGTGCAGATATTCACTCAACACAGAGTTTCCAGTAAAAGGCCAGAAACGCTCTCAAATGCACTTTTAGAGTCCAAAAAATTGATTCTTACTGCAGATATTCACTCAACAGAGAGTTTCCACTGGAAGGCCAGAAATGCTCTCAAATGCACTTCTAGAGTCCAAAAAATTGATTCTTACTGCAGATATTCTCTCAACATAGAGGTTCCTGGGGAAGGCTAAAAAAGCTCTCAAAAGCACTATCAGCGTCCAAAAAAGTGATTCTTAGTGCAGATATTCACTCAACACAGAGTTTCCACTAGAATTCCAGAAATGCTCTCAAATGCACTTTCTGAGTCCAAAAAAATGATTGTTTGTGCAGATATTCACTCAACACAGAGTTTCCAGTAAAAGGCCAGAAACGCTCTCAAAAGCACTTTCAGAGTAAAAAAAAGTGATTGTAGTGCAGATATTCACTCAACACAGAATTTCCAGTAAAAGGCCAGAAAAGCTCTCAGATGCACTTTTTGAGTCCAAAAAAGTAATTCTTTCTGCAGATATTCACTCAACACAGAGTTTCCACTGGAAGGCCAGAAACGCTCTCAAATGCACTTTCAGAGTCCAAAAAAGTGATTGATAGTGCAGATATTCACTCAGCACAGAGTTTCCTGGAAAAGGCCAGAAACTCTCTCAGAAGCACTTTCTGAGTCCAAAAAATTGATTCTTACTGCAAATATTCACTCAACACACAGTTTTCACTAGAAGGCCAGAAACGCTCACAAATTCACTTTCTGAGTCCAAAACAGTGATTCTAAGTGCAGATATTCACTCAACACAGAGTTTCCACTGGAAGGCCAGAAACGCTCTCAAATGCACTTTTAGAGTCCAAAAAATTGATTCTTACTGCAGATATTCTCTCAACATAGAGGTCCCTGGGGAAGGCTAGAAACGCTCTCAAAAGCGCTTTCAGCGTCCAAAAAAGTGATTCTTAGTGCAGATATTAACTCAACACAGAGTTTCCTGGAGAATGCCAGAAACTCTCTCAGAAGCACTTTCTGAGTCCAAAACATTGATTCTTAGTGCAGATATTCACTCAACACAAAGTTTCCACTGGAAGGCCAGAAATGCTCTCAAATGCACTACTGAGTCCAAAAAAGTGATTGTTAGTGCAGATATTCACTCAACACAGAGTTTACACTGGAAGGCCAGTAACGCTCAGAAATGAACTTTGGGAGTCCAAAACAGTGATTCTTAGTGCAGATATTCACTCAACACAGAGTTTACAATAGATGACCAGAAACGCTCTCAAATGCACTTTCTGTGTCCAAAAAAGTGATTCTTAGTGCAGATATTCACTCAACACAGAGTTATCAGTAAAAGGCCAGAAATGCTCTCAAATTTTCTTTTAGAGTCCAAAAAATTGATTCTTAGTGCAGATATTCTCTCAACATAGAAGTTCCTGGGGAAGGCTAGAAACGCTCTCAAAAGCACTTTCAGCGTCCAAAAAAGTTATTCTTAGAGCAGATATTAACTCAACACAGAGTTTCCTGGAGAATGCCAGAAACTCTCTCAGAAACACTTTCTGAGTCCAAAACAGTGATTCTTACTGCAAATATTCACTCAACACACAGTTTTCACTAGAAGGCCAGAAACGCTGTCAAATGCACTTTCTGAGTCCAAAACAGTGATTCTTAGTGCAGATATTCACTCAACACAGAGTTTCCACTGGAAGGCCAGAAACGCTCTCAAATGCACTTTTAGAGTCCAAGAAATTGATTCTTAGTGCAGATATTCACTCAACATAGAGGTTCCTGGGGAAGGCTAGAAACGCTCTCAAAAGCACTTTCAGTTTCCAAAAAAGTGATTCTTAGTGCAGATATTAACTCAACACAGAGTTTCCTGGAGAATGCCAAAAACTCTCTCAGAAGCACTTTCTGAGTCCAAAACATTGATTCTTAGTGCAGATATTCACTCAACACAGAGTTTCCACTGGAAGGCCAGAAATGCTCTCAAATGCACTTCTGAGTCCAAAAAAGTGATTGTTAGTGCAGATATTCACTCAACACAGAGTTTACACTGGAAGGCCAGTAACGCTCAGAAATGAACTTTGGGAGTCCAAAAAAGTTCTTCTTAGTGCAGATATTCACTCAACACAGAGTTTCCACTGGAAGGCCAGAAACGCTCTCAAATGCACTTTCAGAGTCCACAAAAGTGATTGATAGTGCAGATATTCACTCAACACAGAGTTTCCTGGAGAAGGCCAGAAACTCTCTCAGAAGCACTTTCTGAGTCCAAAAAATTGATTCTTACTGCAAATATTCACTCAACACACAGTTTTCACTAGAAGGCCAGAAACGCTCACAAATTCACTTTCTGAGTCCAAAACAGTGATTCTTAGTGCAGATATTCACTCAACACAGAGTTTCCACTGGAAGGCCAGAAACGCTCTCAAATGCACTTTTAGAGTCCAAAAAATTGATTCTTACTGCAGATATTCTCTCAACATAGAGGTCCCTGGGGAAGGCTAGAAACGCTCTCAAAAGCACTTTCAGCGTCCAAAAAAGTGATTCTTACTGCAATATTCACTCAACAGAGAGTTTCCACTGGAAGGCCAGAAATGCTCTCAAATGCACTTTTAGAGTCCAAAAAATTGATTCTTACTGCAGATATTCTCTCAACATAGAGGTTCCTGGGGAAGGCTAAAAAAGCTCTCAAAAGCACTATCAGCGTCCAAAAAAGTGATTCTTAGTGCACATATTCACTCAACACAGAGTTTCCACTAGAATTCCAGAAATGCTCTCAAATGCACTTTCTGAGTCCAAAAGAATGATTGTTTGTGCAGATATTCACTCAACACAGTTTCCAGTAAAAGGCCAGAAACGCTCTCAGAAGCACTTTCTGAGTTCAAAACAGTGATTCTTAGTGCAGATATTCACTCAACACAGAGTTTACAATAGATGACTAGAAACGCTCTCAAATGCACTTTCTGTGTCCAAAAAAGTGATTCTTAGTGCAGATATTCACTCAACACAGAGTTTCCAGTAAAAGGCCAGAAACGCTCTCAAATGCATTTTCAGAGTCCAAAAAATTGATTCTTACTGCAAATATTCACTCAACAGAGAGTTTCCACTGGAAGGCCAGAAATGCTCTCAAATGCACTTTTAGAGTCCAAAAAATTGATTCTTACTGCAGATATTCTCTCAACATAGAGGTTCCTGGGGAAGGCTAGAAACGCTCTCAAAAGCACTTTCAGCGTCCAAAAAAGTGATTCTTAGTGCAGATATTATCTCAACACAGAGTTTCCTGGAGAATGCCAGAAACTCTCTCAGAAGCACTTTCTGAGTCCAAAACAGTGATTCTTACTGCAAATATTCACTCAACACACAGTTTTCACTAGAAGGCCAGAAACGCTGTCAAATGCACTTTCTGAGTCCAAAACAGTGATTCTTAGGGCAGATATTCACTCAACACAGAGTTTCCACTGGAAGGCCAGAAACGCTCTCAAATGCACTTTTAGAGTCCAAGAAATTGATTCTTAGTGCAGATATTCACTCAACACAGAGTTTACACTGGAAGGCCAGTAACGCTCAGAAATGAACTTTGGGAGTCCAAAAAAGTGCTTCTTAGTGCAGATATTCACTCAACACAGAGTTTCCAGTAAAAGGCCAGAAACGCTCTCGAATGCATTTTCAGAGTCCAAAAAATTGATTCTTACTGCAAATATTCACTCAACAGAGAGTTTCCACTGGAAGGCCAGAAATGCTCTCAAATGCACTTTTAGAGTCCAAAAATTGATTCTTACTGCAGATATTCTCTCAACATAGAGGTTCCTGGGGAAGGCTAAAAAAGCTCTCAAAAGCACTATCAGCGTCCAAAAAAGTGATTCTTAGTGCAGATATTAACTCAACACAGAGTTTCCTGGAGAATGCCAGAAACTCTCTCAGAAGCACTTTCTGAGTCCAAAAAATTGATTCTTACTGCAAATATTCACTCAACACACAGTTTTCACTAGAAGGCCAGAAACGCTCTCAAATGCACTTTCTGAGTCCAAAACAGTGATTCTTAGTTCAGATATTCACTCAACAGAGTTTACACTGGAAGGCCAGTAACGCTCAGAAATGAACTTTGGGAGTCCAAAAAAGTGATTCTTAGTGCAGATATTCACTCAACACAGAGTTTCCAGTAAAAGGCCAGAAACGCTCTCAAATGCATTTTCAGAGTCCAAAAAATTGATTCTTACTGCAAATATTCACTCAACAGAGAGTTTCCACTGGAAGGCCAGAAATGCTCTCAAATGCACTTTTAGAGTCCAAAAATTCATTCTTACTGCAGATATTCTCTCAACATAGAGGTTCCTGGGGAAGGCTAGAAACGCTCTCAAAAGCACTTTCAGCGTCCAAAAAAGTGATTCTTAGTGCAGATATTAACCCAACACAGAGTTTCCTGGAGAATGCCAGAAACTCTCTCAGAAGCACTTTCTGAGTCCAAAAAATTGATTCTTACTGCAAATATTCACTCAACACACAGTTTTCACTAGAAGGCCAGAAACTCTGTTAAATGCACTTTCTGAGTCCAAAACAGTGATTCTTAGTGCAGATATTCACTCAACACAGAGTTTCCACTGGAAGGCCAGAAACGCTCTCAAATGCACTTTTAGAGTCCAAAAAATTGATTCTTACTGCAGATATTCTCTCAACATAGAGGTCCCTGGGGAAGGCTAGAAACGCTCTCAAAAGCACTTTCAGCGTCCAAAAAAGTGATTCTTAGTGCAGATATTCACTCAACACAGAGTTTCCTGGAGAATGCCAGAAACTCTCTCAGAAGCACTTTCTGAGTCCAAAACATTGATTCTTAGTGCAGATATTCATTCAACACAGAGTTTCCACTGGAAGGCCAGAAATGCTCTCAAATGCACTTCTAAGTCCAAAAAAGTGATTGTTAGTGCAGATATTCACTCAACACAGAGTTTACACTGGAAGGCCAGTAACGCTCAGAAATGAACTTTGGGAGTCCAAAAAAGTGCTTCTTAGTGCAGATATTCACTCAACACAGAGTTTCCAGTAAAAGGCCAGAAACGCTCTCAAATGCACTTTTAGAGTCCAAAAAATTGATTCTTACTGCAGATATTCTCTCAACATAGAGGTCCCTGGGGAAGGCTAGAAACGCTCTCAAAAGCACTTTCAGCGTCCAAAAAAGTGATTCTTACTGCAATATTCACTCAACAGAGAGTTTCCACTGGAAGGCCAGAAATGCTCTCAAATGCACTTTTAGACTCCAAAAAATTGATTCTTACTGCAGATATTCTCTCAACATATAGGTTCCTGGGGAAGGCTAGAAACGCTCTCAAAAGCACTTTCAGCATCCAAAAAAGTGATTCTTAGTGCAGATATTAACTCAACACAGAGTTTCCTGGAGAATGCCAGAAACTCTCTCAGAAGCACTTTCTGAGTCCAAAACAGTGATTCTTAGTGCAGATATTCACTCAACACAGAGTTTCCACTGGAAGGCCAGAAACGCTCTCAAATGCACTTTCTGAGTCCAAACAAATGCTTCTTAGTGCAGATATTCACTCAACACAGAGTTTCCAGTAAAAGGCCAGAAACGCTCTCAAATGCATTTTCAGAGTCCAAAAAATTGATTCTTACTGCAAATATTCACTCAACAGAGATTTTCCACTGGAAGGCCAGAAATGCTCTCAAATGCACTTTTAGAGTCCAAAAATTGATTCTTACTGCAGATATTCTCTCAACATAGAGGTTCCTGGGGAAGGCTAAAAAGCTCTCAAAAGCACTATCATTGTCCAAAAAGTGATTCTTAGTGCAGATATTCACTCAACACAGAGTTTCCACTAGAATTCCAGAAATGCTCTCAAATGCACTTTCTGAGTCCAAAAAAAATGATTGTTTGTGCAGATATTCACTCAACACAGAGTTTCCAGTAAAAGGCCAGAAACGCTCTCAAAAGCACTTTCAGAGTAAAAAAAAGTGATTGCAGTGCAGATATTCACTCAACACAGAATTTCCAGTAAAAGGCCAGAAACGCTCTCAGAAGCACTTTTTGAGTCCAAAAAAGTGATTCTTTCTGCAGATATTCACTCAACACAGAGTTTCCACTGGAAGGCCAGAAACGCTCTCAAATGCACTTTCAGCGTCCAAAAAAGTGATTCTTAGTGCAGATATTAACCCAACACAGAGTTTCCTGGAGAATGCCAGAAACTCTCTCAGAAGCACTTTCTGAGTCCAAAAAATTGATTCTTACTGCAAATATTCACTCAACACACAGTTTTCACTAGAAGGCCAGAAACGCTGTTAAATGCACTTTCTGAGTCCAAAACAGTGATTCTTAGTGCAGATATTCACTCAACACAGAGTTTCCACTGGAAGGCCAGAAACGCTCTCAAATGCACTTTTAGAGTCCAAAAAATTGATTCTTACTGCAGATATTCTCTCAACATAGAGGTCCCTGGGGAAGGCTAGAAACGCTCTCAAAAGCACTTTCAGCGTCCAAAAAAGTGATTCTTAGTGCAGATATTCACTCAACACAGAGTTTCCACTGGAAGGCCAGAAATTCTCTCAAATGCACTTCTAAGTCCAAAAAGTGATTGTTAGTGCAGATATTCACTCAACACAGAGTTTACACTGGAAGGCCAGTAACGCTCAGAAATGAACTTTGGGAGTCCAAAAAAAGCTTCTTAGTGCAGATATTCACTCAACACAGAGTTTCCAGTAAAAGGCCAGAAACGCTCTCAAATGCATTTTCAGAGTCCAAAAAAATTGATTCTTACTGCAAATATTCACTCAACAGAGAGTTTCCACTGGAAGGCCAGAAATGCTCTCAAATGCACTTTTAGAGTCCAAAAAATTGATTCTTACTGCAGATATTCTCTCAACATAGAGGTTCCTGGGGAAGGCTAAAAAAGCTCTCAAAAGCACTATCAACGTCCAAAAAAGTGATTCTTAGTGCACATATTCACTCAACACAGAGTTTCCACTAGAATTCCAGAAATGCTCTCAAATGCACTTTCTGAGTCCAAAAGAATGATTGTTTGTGCAGATATTCACTCAACACAGAGTTTCCAGTAAAAGGCCAGAAACGCTCTCAGAAGCACTTTCTGAGTCCAAAACAGTGATTCTTAGTGCAGATATTCACTCAACACAGAGTTTTCACTGGAAGGCCAGAAATGCTCACAAATGCACTTTCTGTGTCCAAAAAATTGATTCTTACTGCAGATATTCTCTCAACATAGAGGTTCCTGGGGAAGGCTAGAAACGCTCTCAAAAGCACTTTCAGCATCCAAAAAAGTGATTCTTAGTGCAGATATTAACTCAACACAGAGTTTCCTGGAGAATGCCAGAAACTCTCTCAGAAGCACTTTCTGAGTCCAAAACAGTGATTCTTAGTGCAGATATTCACTCAACACAGAGTTTCCACTGGAAGGCCAGAAACGCTCTCAAATGCACTTTCTGAGTCCAAACAAATGCTTCTTAGTGCAGATATTCACTCAACACAGAGTTTCCAGTAAAAGGCCAGAAACGCTCTCAAATGCATTTTCAGAGTGCAAAAAATTGATTCTTACTGCAAATATTCACTCAACAGAGAGTTTCCACTGGAAGGCCAGAAATGCTCTCAAATGCACTTTTAGAGTCCAAAAAATTCATTCTTACTGCAGATATTCTCTCAACATAGAGGTTCCTGGGGAAGGCTAGAAACGCTCTCAAAAGCACTTTCAGCGTCCAAAAAAGTGATTCTTAGTGCAGATATTAACCCAACACAGAGTTTCCTGGAGAATGCCAGAAACTCTCTCAGAAGCACTTTCTGAGTCCAAAAAATTGATTCTTACTGCAAACATTCACTCAACACACAGTTTTCACTAGAAGGCCAGAAACTCTGTTAATGCACTTTCTGAGTCCAAAACAGTGATTCTTAGTGCAGATATTCACTCAACACAGAGTTTCCACTGGAAGGCCAGAAACGCTCTCAAATGCACTTTTAGAGTCCAAAAAATTGATTCTTACTGCAGATATTCTCTCAACATAGAGGTTCCTGGGGAAGGCTAGAAACGCTCTCAAAAGCACTTTCAGCATCCAAAAAAGTGATTCTTAGTGCAGATATTAACTCAACACAGAGTTTCCTGGAGAATGCCAGAAACTCTCTCAGAAGCACTTTCTGAGTCCAAAACATTGATTCTTAGTGCAGATATTCACTCAACACAGAGTTTCCACTGGAAGGCCAGAAATGCTCTCAAATGCACTTCTAAGTCCAAAAAAGTGATTGTTAGTGCAGATATTCACTCAACACAGAGTTTACACTGGAAGGCCAGTAACGCTCAGAAATGAACTTTGGGAGTCCAAAAAAGTGCTTCTTAGTGCAGATATTCACTCAACACAGAGTTTCCAGTAAAAGGCCAGAAACGCTCTCAAATGCATTTTCAGAGTCCAAAAAATTGATTCTTACTGCAAATATTCACTCAACAGAGAGTTTCCACTGGAAGGCCAGAAATGCTGTCAAATGCACTTTTAGAGTGCAAAAAATTGATTCTTACTGCAGATATTCTCTCAACATAGAGGTTCCTGGGGAAGGCTAAAAGGTCTCAAAAGCACTATCAGCGTCCAAAAAAGTGATTCTTAGTGCACATATTCACTCAACACAGAGTTTCCACTAGAATTCCAGAAATGCTCTCAAATGCACTTTCTGAGTCCAAAAGAATGATTGTTTGTGCAGATATTAACTCAACACAGAGTTTCCTGGAGAATGCCAGAAACTCTCTCAGAAGCACTTTCTGAGTCCAAAACAGTGATTCTTAGTGCAGATATTCACTCAACACAGAGTTTCCACTGGAAGGCCAGAAACGCTCTCAAATGCACTTTCTGAGTCCAAACAAATGCTTCTTAGTGCAGATATTCACTCAACACAGAGTTTCCAGTAAAAGGCCAGAAACGCTCTCAAATGCACTTTTAGAGTCCAAAAAATTGATTCTTACTGCAGATATTCTCTCAACATAGAGGTCCCTGGGGAAGGCTAGAAACGCTCTCAAAAGCACTTTCAGCGTCCAAAAAAGTGATTCTTACTGCAATATTCACTCAACAGAGAGTTTCCACTGGAAGGCCAGAAATGCTCTCAAATGCACTTTAGAGTCCAAAAATTGATTCTTACTGCAGATATTCTCTCAACATAGAGGTTCCTGGGGAAGGCTAAAAAGCTCTCAAAAGCACTATCAGCGTCCAAAAAGTGATTCTTAGTGCACATATTCACTCAACACAGAGTTTCCACTAGAATTCCAGAAATGCTCTCAAATGCACTTTCTGAGTCCAAAAGAATGATTGTTTGTGCAGATATTCACTCAACACAGAGTTTCCAGTAAAAGGCCAGAAACGCTCTCAGAAGCACTTTCTGAGTTCAAAACAGTGATTCTTAGTGCAGATATTCACTCAACACAGAGTTTACAATAGATGACTAGAAACGCTCTCAAATGCACTTTCTGTGTCCAAAAGAATGATTGTTTGTGCAGATATTCACTCAACACAGAGTTTCCAGTAAAAGGCCAGAAACGCTGTCAAAAGCACGTTCAGCGTCCAAAAAGGTGGTTCTTAGTGCAGATATTAACTCAACACAGAGTTTCCTGGAGAATGCCAGAAACTCTCTCAGAAGCACTTTCTGAGACCAAAACAGTGATTCTTAGTGCAGATATTAACTCAACACAGAGTTTCCACTGGAAGGCCAGAAATGCTCTCAAATGCACTTCTAAGTCCAAAAAAGTGATTGTTAGTGCAGATATTGACTCAACACAGAGTTTACACTGGAAGGCCAGCAACGCTCAGAAATGAACTTTGGGACTCCAAAAAAGTGCTTCTTAGTGCAGATGTTCACTCAACACAGAGTTTCCAGTAAAAGGCCAGAAACGCTCTCAAATGCACTTTTAGAGTCCAAAAAATTGATTCTTACTGCAGATATTCTCTCAACGTAGAGGTTCCTGGGGAAGGCTAGAAACGCTCTCAAAAGCACTTTCAGCGTCCAAAAAATTGATTCTTAGTGCAGATATTAACTCAACACAGAGTTTCCTGGAGAATGCCAGAAACTCTCTCAGAATCACTTTCTGAGTCCAAAACACTGATTCGTACTGCAAATATTCACTCAACACACAGTTTTCACTAGAAGGCCAGAAACGCTGTCAAATGCACTTTCTGAGTCCAAAACAGTGATTCTTAGTGCAGATATTCACTCAACACAGAGTTTCCACTGGAAGGCCAGAAACGCTCTCAAATGCACTTTTAGAGTCCAAGAATTTGATTCTTAGTGCAGATATTCACTCAACATAGAGGTTCCTGGGGAAGGCTAGAAACGCTCTCAAAAGCACTTTCAGCGTCCAAAAAAGTGATTCTTAGTGCAGATATTAACTCAACACAG
Source organism: Megalops atlanticus (assembly GCA_019176425.1). Classification (NCBI taxonomy): domain Eukaryota; kingdom Metazoa; phylum Chordata; class Actinopteri; order Elopiformes; family Megalopidae; genus Megalops; species Megalops atlanticus. The sequence continues at coordinate 26,144,354 of CM032896.1, read as the reverse complement.
AGTTTCCAGTAAAAGGCCAGAAACGCTCTCAAATGCATTTTCAGAGTCCAAAAAATTGATTCTTACTGCAAATATTCACTCAACACACAGTTTTCACTAGAAGGCCAGAAACGCTCTCAAATGCACTTTCTGCGTCCAACACAGTGATTCTTAGTTCAGATATTCACTCAACAGAGTTTACACTGGAAGGCCAGTAACGCTCAGAAATGAACTTTGGGAGTCCAAAAAAGTGATTCTTAGTGCAGATATTCACTCAACACAGAGTTTCCAGTAAAAGGCCAGAAACGCTCTCAAATGCATTTTCAGAGTCCAAAAAATTGATTCTTACTGCAAATATTCACTCAACAGAGAGTTTCCACTGGAAGGCCAGAAATGCTCTCAAATGCACTTTTAGAGTCCAAAAAATTGATTCTTACTGCAGATATTCTCTCAACATAGAGGTCCCTGGGGAAGGCTAGAAACGCTCTCAAAAGCACTTTCAGCGTCCAAAAAAGTTATTCTTAGTGCAGATATTCACTCAACACAGAGTTTCCTGGAGAATGCCAGAAACTCTCTCAGAAGCACTTTCTGAGTCCAAAACATTGATTCTTAGTGCAGATATTCACTCAACACAGAGTTTCCACTGGAAGGCCAGAAATGCTCTCAAATGCACTTCTAAGTCCAAAAAAGTGATTGTTAGTGCAGATATTCACTCAACACAGAGTTTCCACTGGAAGGCCAGAAATGCTCTCAAATGCACTTTTAGAGTGCAAAAAATTGATTCTTACTGCAGATATTCTCTCAACATAGAGGTTCCTGGGGAAGGCTAAAAAAGGTCTCAAAAGCACTATCAGCGTCCAAAAAAGTGATTCTTAGTGCACATATTCACTCAACACAGAGTTTCCACTAGAATTCCAGAAATGCTCTCAAATGCACTTTCTGAGTCCAAAAGAATGATTGTTTGTGCAGATATTCACTCAACACAGAGTTTCCAGTAAAAGGCCAGAAACGCTCTCAGAAGCACTTTCTGAGTCCAAAACAGTGATTCTTAGTGCAGATATTCACTCAACACAGAGTTTTCACTGGAAGGCCAGAAATGCTCACAAATGCACTTTCTGTGTCCAAAAAATTGATTCTTACTGCAGATATTCTCTCAACATAGAGGTTCCTGGGGAAGGCTAGAAACGCTCTCAAAAGCACTTTCAGCATCCAAAAAAGTGATTCTTAGTGCAGATATTAACTCAACACAGAGTTTCCTGGAGAATGCCAGAAACTCTCTCAGAAGCACTTTCTGAGTCCAAACAAATGCTTCTTAGTGCAGATATTCACTCAACACAGAGTTTCCAGTAAAAGGCCAGAAACGCTCTCAAATGCATTTTCAGAGTCCAAAAAATTGATTCTTACTGCAAATATTCACTCAACAGAGAGTTTCCACTGGAAGGCCAGAAATGCTCTAATGCACTTTTAGAGTCCAAAAAATTGATTCTTACTGCAGATATTCTCTCAACATAGAGGTTCCTGGGGAAGGCTAAAAAAGCTCTCAAAAGCACTATCATTGTCCAAAAAAGTGATTCTTAGTGCAGATATTCACTCAACACAGAGTTTCCACTAGAATTCCAGAAATGCTCTCAAATGCACTTTCTGAGTCCAAAAGAATGATTGTTTGTGCAGATATTCACTCAACACAGAGTTTCCAGTAAAAGGCCAGAAACGCTCTCAGAAGCACTTTCTGAGTCCAAAACAGTGATTCTTAGTGCAGATATTCACTCAACACAGAGTTTTCACTGGAAGGCCAGAAATGCTCACAAATGCACTTTCTGTGTCCAAAAAATTGATTCTTACTGCAGATATTCTCTCAACATAGAGGTTCCTGGGGAAGGCTAGAAACGCTCTCAAAAGCACTTTCAGCATCCAAAAAAGTGATTCTTAGTGCAGATATTAACTCAACACAGAGTTTCCTGGAGAATGCCAGAAACTCTCTCAGAAGCACTTTCTGAGTCCAAACAGTGATTCTTAGTGCAGATATTCACTCAACACAGAGTTTCCACTGGAAGGCCAGAAACGCTCTCAAATGCACTTTCTGAGTCCAAACAAATGCTTCTTAGTGCAGATATTCACTCAACACAGAGTTTCCAGTAAAAGGCCAGAAACGCTCTCAAATGCATTTTCAGAGTCCAAAAAATTGATTCTTACTGCAAATATTCACTCAACAGAGAGTTTCCACTGGAAGGCCAGAAATGCTCTAATGCACTTTTAGAGTCCAAAAAATTGATTCTTACTGCAGATATTCTCTCAACATAGAGGTTCCTGGGGAAGGCTAAAAAAGCTCTCAAAAGCACTATCATTGTCCAAAAAAGTGATTCTTAGTGCAGATATTCACTCAACACAGAGTTTCCACTAGAATTCCAGAAATGCTCTCAAATGCACTTTCTGAGTCCAAAAAAATGATTGTTTGTGCAGATATTCACTCAACACAGAGTTTCCAGTAAAAGGCCAGAAACGCTCTCAGAAGCACTTTCTGAGTCCAAAACAGTGATTCTTAGTGCAGATATTCACTCAACACAGAGTTTTCACTGGAAGGCCAGAAATGCTCACAAATGCACTTTCTGTGTCCAAAAAATTGATTCTTACTGCAGATATTCTCTCAACATAGAGGTTCCTGGGGAAGGCTAGAAACGCTCTCAAAAGCACTTTCAGCATCCAAAAAAGTGATTCTTAGTGCAGATATTAACTCAACACAGAGTTTCCTGGAGAATGCCAGAAACTCTCTCAGAAGCACTTTCTGAGTCCAAAACAGTGATTCTTAGTGCAGATATTCACTCAACACAGAGTTTCCACTGGAAGGCCAGAAATGCTCTCAAATGCACTTTCTGAGTCCAAACAAATGCTTCTTAGTGCAGATATTCACTCAACACAGGGTTTCCAGTAAAAGGCCAGAAACGCTCTCAAATGCATTTTCAGAGTCCAAAAAATTGATTCTTACTGCAGATATTCTCTCAACATAGAGGTTCCTGGGGAAGACTAAAAAAGCTCTCAAAAGCACTATCATTGTCCAAAAAAGTGATTCTTAGTGCAGATATTCACTCAACACAGAGTTTCCACTAGAATTCCAGAAATGCTCTCAAATGCACTTTCTGAGTCCAAAAAAATGATTGTTTGTGCAGATATTCACTCAACACAGAGTTTCCAGTAAAAGGCCAGAAATGCTCTCAGAAGCACTTTCTGAGTCCAAAAAAGTGATTCTTTCTGCAGATATTCACTCAACACAGAGTTTCCACTGGAAGGCCAGAAACGCTCTCAAATGCACTTTCAGCGTCCAAAAAAGTGATTCTTAGTGCAGATATTAACCCAACACAGAGTTTCCTGGAGAATACCAGAAACTCTCTCAAAAGCACTTTCTGAGTCCAAAAAATTGATTCTTACTGCAAATATTCACTCAACACACAGTTTTCACTAGAAGGCCAGAAACGCTGTTAAATGCACTTTCTGAGTCCAAAACAGTGATTCTTAGTGCAGATATTCACTCAACACAGAGTTTCCACTGGAAGGCCAGAAACGCTCTCAAATGCACTTCTAAGTCCAAAAAAGTGATTGTTAGTGCAGATATTCACTCAACACAGAGTTTACACTGGAAGGCCAGTAACGCTCAGAAATGCACTTTCTGAGTCCAAAAGAATGATTGTTTGTGCAGATATTCACTCAACACAGAGTTTCCAGTAAAAGGCCAGAAACGCTCTCAAAAGCACTTTCAGAGTAAAAAAAAGTGATTGCAGTGCAGATATTCACTCAACACAGAATTTCCAGTAAAAGGCCAGAAACGCTCTCAGAAGCACTTTTTGAGTCCAAAAAAGTGATTCTTTCTGCAGATATTCACTCAACACAGAGTTTCCACTGGAAGGCCAGAAACGCTCTCAAATGCACTTTCAGAGTCCACAAAAGTGATTGATAGTGCAGATATTCACTCAACACAGAGTTTCCTGGAGAAGGCCAGAAACTCTCTCAGAAGCACTTTCTGAGTCCAAAAAATTGATTCTTACTGCAAATATTCACTCAACACACAGTTTTCACTAGAAGGCCAGAAACGCTCACAAATTCACTTTCTGAGTCCAAAACAGTGATTCTTAGTGCAGATATTCACTCAACACAGAGTTTCCACTGGAAGGCCAGAAACGCTCTCAAATGCACTTTTAGAGTCCAAAAAATTGATTCTTACTGCAGATATTCTCTCAACATAGAGGTCCCTGGGGAAGGCTAGAAACGCTCTCAAAAGCACTTTCAGCGTCCAAAAAAGTGATTCTTAGTGCAGATATTAACTCAACACAGAGTTTCCTGGAGAATGCCAGAAACTCTCTCAGAAGCACTTTCTGAGTCCAAAACATTGATTCTTAGTGCAGATATTCACTCAACACAGAGTTTCCACTGGAAGGCCAGAAATGCTCTCAAATGCACTTCTGAGTACAAAAAAGTGATTGTTAGTGCAGATATTCACTCAACACAGAGTTTACACTGGAAGGCCAGTAACGCTCAGAAATGAACTTTGGGAGTCCAAAAAAGTGCTTCTTAGTGCAGATATTCACTCAACACAGAGTTTCCAGTAAAAGGCCAGAAACGCTCTCAAATGCATTTTCAGAGTCCAAAAAATTGATTCTTACTGCAAATATTCACTCAACAGAGAGTTTCCACTGGAAGGACAGAAATGCTCTCAAAAGCACTTTTAGAGTCCAAAAAATTGATTCTTACTGCAGATATTCTCTCAACATAGAGGTTCCTGGGGAAGGCTAAAAAAGCTCTCAAAAGCACTATCAGCGTCCAAAAAAGTGATTCTTAGTGCACATATTCACTCAACACAGAGTTTCCACTAGAATTCCAGAAATGCTCTCAAATGCACTTTCTGAGTCCAAAAGAATGATTGTTTGTGCAGATATTCACTCAACACAGAGTTTCCAGTAAAAGGCCAGAAACGCTCTCAGAAGCACTTTCTGAGTTCAAAACAGTGATTCTTAGTGCAGATATTCACTCAACACAGAGTTTACAATAGATGACCAGAAACGCTCTCAAATGCACTTTCTGTGTCCAAAAAAGTGATTCTTAGGGCAGATATTCACTCAACACAGAGTTTCCAGTAAAAGGCCAGAAACGCTCTCAAATGCATTTTCAGAGTCCAAAAATTGATTCTTACTGCAAATATTCACTCAACAGAGAGTTTCCACTGGAAGGCCAGAAATGCTCTCAAATGCACTTTAGAGTCCAAAAAATTGATTCTTACTGCAGATATTCTCTCAACATAGAGGTTCCTGTGGAAGGCTAGAAACGCTCTCAAAAGCACTTTCAGCGTCCAAAAAAGTGATTCTTAGTGCAGATATTAACTCAACACAGAGTTTCCTGGAGAATGCCAGAAACTCTCTCAGAAGCACTTTCTGAGTCCAAAACAGTGATTCTTACTGCAAATATTCACTCAACACACAGTTTTCACTAGAAGGCCAGAAACGCTGTCAAATGCACTTTCTGAGTCCAAAACAGTGATTCTTAGTGCAGATATTCACTCAACACAGAGTTTCCACTGGAAGGCCAGAAATGCTCTCAAATGCACTTCTGAGTCCAAAAAAGTGATTGTTAGTGCAGATATTCACTCAACACAGAGTTTACACTGGAAGGCCAGTAACGCTCAGAAATGAACTTTGGGAGTCCAAAAAAGTGCTTTTTAGTGCAGATATTCACTCAACACAGAGTTTCCAGTAAAAGGCCAGAAACGCTCTCAAATGCATTTTCAGAGTCCAAAAAATTGATTCTTACTGCAAATATTCACTCAACAGAGAGTTTCCACTGGAATGCCAGAAATGCTCTCAAATGCACTTTCTGAGTCCAAAAGAATGATTGTTTGTGCAGATACTCACTCAACACAGAGTTTCCAGTAAAAGGCCAGAAACGCTCTCAGAAGCACTTTCTGAGTCCAAAACAGTGATTCTTAGTGCAGATATTCACTCAACACAGAGTTTCCGCTGGAAGGCCAGAAATGCTCTCAAATGCACTTTCTGAGTCCAAAAGAATGATTGTTTGTGCAGATACTCACTCAACACAGAGTTTCCAGTAAAAGGCCAGAAACGCTCTCAGAAGCACTTTCTGAGTCCAAAACAGTGATTCTTAGTGCAGATATTCACTCAACACAGAGTTTTCACTGGAAGGCCAGAAATGCTCACAAATGCACTTTCTGTGTCCAAAAAAGTGATTCTTAGTGCAGATATTCACTCAACACAGAGTTTCCAGTAGAAGGCCAGAAACGCTCTCAAATGCATTTTCAGAGTCCAAAAAATTGATTCTTACTGCAAATATTCACTCAACAGAGAGTTTCCACTGGAAGGCCAGAAATGCTCTCAAATGCACTTTTAGAGTCCAAAAAATTGATTCTTACTGCAGATATTCTCTCAACATAGAGTTTACACTGGAAGGCCAGTAACGCTCAGAAATGAACTTTGGGAGTCCAAAAAAGTGCTTCTTAGTGCAGATATTCTCTCAACACAGAGTTTCCTGGAGAATGCCAGAAACTCTCTCAGAAGCACTTTCTGAGTCCAAAACAGTGATTCTTAGTGCAGATATTCACTCAACACAGAGTTTCTACTGGAAGGCCAGAAATGCTCTCAAATGCACTTCTGAGTCCAAAAAAGTGATTGTTAGTGCAGATATTCACTCAACACAGTGTTTACACTGGAAGGCCAGTAACGCTCAGAAATGAACTTTGGGAGTCCAAAAAAGTGCTTCTTAGTGCAGATATTCACTCAACAGAGAGTTTCCAGTAAAAGGCCAGAAACGCTCTCAAATGCACTTTCTGTGTCCAAAAAAATGATTCTTACTGCAGATATTCTCTCAACATAGAGGTTCCTGGGGAAGGCTGGAAACGCTCTCGAAAGCACTTTCAGCGTCCAAAAAAGTGATTCTTAGTGCAGATATTAAGTCAACACAGAGTTTCCTGGAGAATGCCAGAAACTCTCTCAGAAGCACTTTCTGAGTCCAAAACACTGATTCTTAGTGCAGATATTCACTCAACACAGAGTTTCCACTGGAAGGCCAGAAACGCTCTCAAATGCACTTTTAGAGTCCAAAAAATTGATTCTTACTGCAGATATTCTCTCAACATAGAGGTTCCTGGGGAAGGCTAAAAAAGCTCACAAAAGCACAATCAGCGTCCAAAAAAGTGATTCGTAGTGCAGATATTCACTCAACACAGAGTTTCCACTACAATTCCAGAAATGCTCTCAAATGCACTTTCAGATTCCAAAAAATTGATTCCTAGTGCAGATATTCACTCAACACAGAGTTTACAATAGATGGCCAGAAACGCTCTCAAATGCACTTTCTGTGTCCAAAAAAGTGATTCTTAGTGCAGATATTCACTCAACAGAGAGTTTCCACTGGAAGGCCAGAAATGCTCTCAAATGCACTTTTAGAGTCCAAAAAATTGATTCTTACTGCAGATATTCTCTCAACATAGAGGTTCCTGGGGAAGGCTAAAAAAGCTCTCAAAAGCACTATCATTGTCCAAAAAAGTGATTCTTAGTGCAGATATTCACTCAACACAGAGTTTCCACTAGAATTCCAGAAATGCTCTCAAATGCACTTTCTGAGTCCAAAAAAATGATTGTTTGTGCAGATATTCACTCAACACAGAGTTTCCAGTAAAAGGCCAGAAACGCTCTCAGAAGCACTTTTGAGTCCAAAAAGTGATTCTTTCTGCAGATATTCACTCAACACAGAGTTTCCACTGGAAGGCCAGAAACGCTCTCAAATGCACTTTCAGAGTCCACAAAAGTGATTGATAGTGCAGATATTCACTCAACACAGAGTTTCCTGGAGAAGGCCAGAAACTCTCTCAGAAGCACTTTCTGAGGACAAAACAGTGATTCTTAGTGCAGATATTCACTCAACACAGAGTTTCCACTGGAAGGCCAGAAACGCTCTCAAATGCACTTTTAGAGTCCAAAAAATTGATTCTTACTGCAGATATTCTCTCAACATAGAGGTTCCTGGGGAAGGCTAAAAAAGCTCTCAAAAGCACAATCAGCATCCAAAAAAGTGATTCTTAGTGCAGATATTCACTCAACACAGAGTTTCCACTAGAATTCCAGAAATGCTCTCAAATGCACTTTCTGAGTCCAGAACAGTGATTGTTAGTGCAGATATTCACTCAACACAGAGTTTACACTGGAAGGCCAGTAACGCTCAGAAATGAACTTTGGAAGTCCAAAAAAGTGCTTCTTAGTGCAGATATTCTCTCAACATAGAGGTTCCTGGGGAAGGCTGGAAACGCTCTCAAAAGCACTTTCAGCACCCAAAAAAGTGATTCTTAGTGCAGATATTAACTCAACACAGAGTTTCCTGGAGAATGCCAGAAACTCTCTCAGAAGCACTTTCTGAGTCCAAAACAGTGATTCTTAGTGCAGATATTCACTCAACACAGAGTTTCTACTGGAAGGCCAGAAATGCTCTCAAATGCACTACTGAGTCCAAAAAAGTGATTGTTAGTGCAGATATTCACTCAACACAGAGTTTACACTGGAAGGCCAGTAACGCTCAGAAATGAACTTTGGGAGTCCAAAAAAGTGCTTCTTAGTGCAGATATTCACTCAACACAGAGTTTCCAGTAAAAGGCCAGAAACGCTCTCAAATGCACTTTCTGTGTCCAAAAAATTGATTCTTACTGCAGATATTCTCTCAACATAGAGGTTCCTGGGGAAGGCTAGAAACGCTCTCAAAAGCACTTTCAGCGTCCAAAAAAGTGATTCTTAGTGCAGATATTCACTCAACACAGAGTTTACACTGGAAGGCCAGTAACGCTCAGAAATGAACTTTGCGAGTCCAAAAAAATGCTTCTTAGTGCAGATATTCACTCAACACAGAGTTTCCAGTTAAAGGCCAGAAACGCTCTCAAATGCATTTTCAGAGTCCAAAAAATTGATTCTTACTGTAAATATTCACTCAACAGAGAGTTTCCATTGGAAGGCCAGAAATGCTCTCAAATGCACTTTTAGAGTCCAAAAAATTGATTCTTACTGCAGATATTCTCTCAACATAGAGTTTACACTGGAAGGCCAGTAACGCTCAGAAATGAACTTTGGGAGTCCAAAAAAGTGCTTCTTAGTGCAGATATTCTCTCAACACAGAGTTTCCTGGAGAATGCCAGAAACTCTCTCAGAAGCATTTTCTGAGTCCAAAACAGTGATTCTTAGTGCAGATATTCACTCAACACAGAGTTTCCACTGGAAGGCCAGAAACGCTCTCAAATGCACTTTTAGAGTCCAAAAAATTGATTCTTGCTGCACATATTCTCTCAACATAGAGGTTCCTGGGGAAGGCTAAAAAAGCTCTCAAAAGCACAATCAGCATCCAAAAAAGTGATTCTTAGTGCAGATATTCACTCAACACAGAGTTTCCACTAGAATTCCAGAAATGCTCTCAAATGCACTTTCTGAGTCCAGAACAGTGATTGTTAGTGCAGATATTCACTCAACACAGAGTTTACACTGGAAGGCCAGTAACGCTCAGTAATGAACTTTGGAAGTCCAAAAAAGTGCTTCTTAGTGCAGATATTCTCTCAACATAGAGGTTCCTGGGGAAGGCTGGAAACGCTCTCAAAAGCACTTTCAGCACCCAAAAAGTGATTCTTAGTGCAGATATTAACTCAACACAGAGTTTCCTGGAGAATGCCAGAAACTCTCTCAGAAGCACTTTCTGAGTCCAAAACAGTGATTCTTAGTGCAGATATTCACTCAACACAGAGTTTCTACTGGAAGGCCAGAAATGCTCTCAAATGCACTACTGAGTCCAAAAAAGTGATTGTTAGTGCAGATATTCACTCAACACAGAGTTTACACTGGAAGGCCAGTAACGCTCAGAAATGAACTTTGGGAGTCCAAAAAAGTGCTTCTTAGTGCAGATATTCACTCAACACAGAGTTTCCAGTAAAAGGCCAGAAACGCTCTCAAATGCACTTTCTGTGTCCAAAAAATTGATTCTTACTGCAGATATTCTCTCAACATAGAGGTTCCTGGGAAGGCTAGAAACGCTCTCAAAAGCACTTTCAGCGTCCAAAAAGTGATTCTTAGTGCAGATATTCACTCAACACAGAGTTTACACTGGAAGGCCAGTAACGCTCAGAAATGAACTTTGCGAGTCCAAAAAAATGCTTCTTAGTGCAGATATTCACTCAACACAGAGTTTCCAGTTAAAGGCCAGAAACGCTCTCAAATGCATTTTCAGAGTCCAAAAAATTGATTCTTACTGTAAATATTCACTCAACAGAGAGTTTCCATTGGAAGGCCAGAAATGCTCTCAAATGCACTTTTAGAGTCCAAAAAATTGATTCTTACTGCAGATATTCTCTCAACATAGAGGTTCCTGGGGAAGGCTAGAAACGCTCTCAAAAGCACTTTCAACGTCCAAAAAAGTCATTCTTAGTGCAGATATTAACTCAACACAGAGTTTCCTGGAGAATGCCAGAAACTCTCTCAGAAGCACTTTCTGAGACCAAAACAGTGATTCTTAGTGCAGATATTAACTCAACACAGAGTTTCCACTGGAAGGCCAGAAATGCTCTCAAATGCACTTCTAAGTCCAAAAAAGTGATTGTTAGTGCAGATATTCACTCAACACAGAGTTTACACTGGAAGGCCAGCAACGCTCAGAAATGAACTTTGGGAGTCCAAAAAAGTGCTTCTTAGGGCAGATATTCACTCAACACAGAGTTTCCAGTAAAAGGCCAGAAACGCTCTCAAATGCACTTTTAGAGTCCAAAAAATTGATTCTTACTGCAGATATTCTCTCAACATAGAGGTCCCTGGGGAAGGCTAGAAACGCTCTCAAAAGCGCTTTCAGCGTCCAAAAAAGTGATTCTTAGTGCAGATATTAACTCAACACAGAGTTTCGTGGAGAATGCCAGAAACTCTCTCAGAAGCACTTTCTGAGTCCAAAACAGTGATTCTTAGTGCAGATATTAACTCAACACAGAGTTTCCACTGGAATGCCAGAAATGCTCTCAAATGCACTTCTAAGTCCAAAACAGTTATTGTTAGTGCAGATATTCACTCAACACAGAGTTTCCACTGGAAGGCCAGAAACGCTTTCAAATGAACTTTCTGAATACAAAAATGTGATTCTTAGTGCAGGTATTCACTCAACACAGAGTTTCCAGTAAAAGGCCAGAAACGCTCTCAAAAGCATTTTCAGAGTGCAAAAAATTGATTCTTACTGCAAATATTAACTCAACAGAGAGTTTCCACTGGAAGGCCAGAAACGCTCTCAAATGCACTTTTAGAGTCCAAAAAATTGATTCTTACTGCAGATATTCTCTCAACATAGAGGGAAGGCTAAAAAAGCTCTCAAAAGCACTATCAGCGTCCAAAAAAATGATTCTTACTGCAGATATTCACTCAACACAGAGTTTCCACTGGAAGGCCAGAAACGCTCTCTAAGGCACTTTAGGAGTCCAAAAAAGTGATTGTTAGTGCAGATATTCACTCAACACAGAGTTTCCACTGAAAGGCCAGAAAAGCTCTCAAATGCATTTTCAGAGTCCAAAAAAGTGATTCTTAGTGCAGATATTCACTCAACACAGAGTTTCCACTGGAAGGCCAGAAACGCTCTCAAATGCACTTTCTGAGTCCAAAACAGTGATTCTTAGTGCAGAGATTCACTCAACACAGAGTTTCCACTGGAAGTCCAGAAACGCTCTCAAATGCACTTTCTGAGTGCAAAAAAATGATTGTTAGTGCAGATATTCATTGAACACAGAGTTTACACTGGAAGGCCAGTAACGCTCAGAAATGAACTTTCGGAGTCCAAAAAAGTGATTCTTAGTGCAGATATTCACTGAACATAGAGTTTCCAGTAAAAGGCCAGAAACGCTCTCAAATGCACTTTCAGAGTCCAAAAAATTGATTCTTACTGCAAATAATCACTCAACACAGAGTTTTCACTGGAAGGCCAGAAACACTCTCAGAAGCACTTTCAGAGTAAAAAAAAGTGATTCTCAGCGCAGATAATCACTCAACACAGAGTTTACACTGGAAGGCCAGTAACGCTGTCAAATGCACTTTCTGAGTCCAAAAAATTGATTCTTACTGCAAATATTCACTCAACACACAGTTTTCACTAGAAGGCCCGAACGCTCTCAAATGCATTTTGGAGTCAAAAAAGTGATTGTTAGTGCAGATATTCACTCAACACAGAGTTTCCATTAAAAGGCCAGAAAACGCTCTCAAATGCACTTTCAGAGCCAAAAAAGTGATTCTTTGTGCAGATATTCACTCAACACAGAGTTTCCACTGGAAGGCCAGAAACGCTCTCAAATGCACTTTCAGAGCCAAAAAAATGATTGTTTGTGCAGATATTCACTCAACACAGAGTTTCCAGTAAAAGGCCAGAAACGCTCTCAAAAGCACTTTCAGAGTAAAAAAAAGTGATTGTAGTGCAGATATTCACTCAACACAGAATTTCCAGTAAAAGCCAGAAACGCTCTCAGAAGCACTTTTGAGTCCAAAAAGTGATTCTTTCTGCAGATATTCACTCAACACAGAGTTTCCACTGGAAGGCAGAAACGCTCTCAAATGCACTTTCAGAGTCCAAAAAAGTGATTGATAGTGCAGATCTTCACTCAACACAGAGTTTCCTGGAAGGCCAGAAACTCTCTCAGAAGCACTTTCTGAGGACAAAACAGTGATTCTTAGTGCAGATATTCACTGAACACAGAGTTTCCACTGGAAGTCCAGAAACGCTCTCAAATGCACTTTCTGAGTGCAAAAAAATGATTGTTAGTGCAGATATTCATTCAACACAGAGTTTACACTGGAAGGCCAGTAACGCTCAGAAATGAACTTTCGGAGTCCAAAAAAGTGATTCTTAGTGCAGATATTCACTCAACATAGAGTTTCCAGTAAAAGGCCAGAAACGCTCTCAGAAGCACTTTCAGAGTAAAAAAAAGTGATTGTTAGTGCAGATATTCACTCAACACAGAGTTTCCATTAGAATGCCAGAAACTCTCTCAGAAGCACTTTCTGAGTCCAAAACAGTGATTCTTTTTGCAGATATTCACTCAACACAGAGTTTCCACTGGAAGGCCAGAAACGCTCTCAAATGCACTTTCAGAGTCCAAAAAAGTGATTCTCAGCGCAAATAATCACTCAACACAGAGTTTACACTGGAAGGCCAGTAACGCTTTCAAATGAACTTTCTGGGTACAAAAAAGTGATTCTTACTGCAGACATTCTCTCAACATAGAGGTTCCTGGGTAAGGCTAGAAACGCTCTCAGAAGCACGTTCAGCGTCCAAAAAATTGATTCTTAGTGCAGATATTCACTCAACACAGAGTTTCCACTAGAATTCCAGAAATGCTGTCAAATGCACTTTCTGAGTCCAAAAAAATGATTGTTTGTGCAGATATTCACTCAAAACAGAGTTTCCAGTAAAAGGCCAGTAACGCTCTCAGAAGCACTTTCTGAGTCCAAAACAGTGATTCTTAGTGCAGATATTCACTCAACACAGAGTTTCCACTGGAAGGACAGAAATGCTCTCAAATGCACTTTCAGAGTCCAAAAAAGTGATTCTTAGTGCAGATATTCACTCAACACAGAGTTTCCACTGGAAGGCCAGAAACGCTCTCAAATGCACTTTCAGATTCCAAAAAAGTGATTCTTAGTGCAGATATTCACTCAACACAGAGTTTCCACTGGAAGGCCAGAAACGCTCTCAAATGCACTTTCTGTGTCCAAAAAATTGATTCTAGTGCAGATATTCACTCAACACAGAGTTTACACTGGAAGGCCAGTAACGCTTTCAAATGAACTTTCTGAGTACATAAAGTGATTCTTAGTGCAGATATTCACTCAACACAGAGTTTACACTGGATGGCCAGAAACGGTCTCAAATGCACTTTCAGAGTCCAAAAAAGTGATTCTTACTGCAGATATTCACTCAACACAGAGTTTCCACTGGAAGGCCAGAAACGCTCTCTAAGGCACTTTAGGAGTCCAAAAAAGTGATTGTTAGTGCAGATATTCACTCAACACAGAGTTTCCACTGAAAGGCCAGAAAAGCTCTCAGAAGCACTTTTTGAGTCCAAAAAAGTGATTCTTTCTGCAGATATTCACTCAACACAGAGTTTCCACTGGAAGGCCAGAAACGCTCTCAAATGCACTTTCAGAGTCCAAAAAAGTGATTGATAGTGCAGATATTCACTCAACACAGAGTTTCCTGGAGAAGGCCAGAAACTCTCTCAGAAGCACTTTCTGAGTCCAAAACAGTGATTCTTAGTGCAGATATTCACTCAACACAGAGTTTCCACTGAAAGGCCAGAAATGCTCTCAAATGCACTTTCAGAGTCCAAAAAAGTGATTGTTAGTGCAGATATTCACTCAACACAGAGTTTACACTGGAAGGCCATTAACGCTCAGAAATGAACTTTCGGAGTCCAAAAAAGTGATTGTTAGTGCAGATATTCACTCAACAGAGAGTTTCCAGTAAAAGGCCAGAAACGCTCTCAAATGCATTTTCAGAGTCCAAAAAAGTGATTCTCAGCGCAGTATTCACTTGACACAGAGTTTACACTAGATGGCCAGAAACGCTCTCAAATGCAATTTCAGAGTCCAAAAAAGTGATTCTTACAGCAGATATTCACTCAACAAAGAGTTTCCAGGAGAAGCCAGAAACTCTCTCAGAAGCACTTTCTGAGTCCAAAACAGTGATTCTTAGTGCAGAGATTCACTCAACTCAGAGTTTCCACTGGAAGTCCAGAAACGCTCTCAAATGCACTTTCTGAGTGCAAAAAATGATTGTTAGTGCAGATATTCATTCAACACAGAGTTTACACTGGAAGGCCAGTAACGCTCAGAAATGAACTTTCGGAGTCCAAAAAAGTGATTCTTAGTGCAGATATTCACTCAACATAGAGTTTCCAGTAAAAGGCCAGAAACGCTCTCAGAAGCACTTTCAGAGTAAAAAAAAGTGATTGTTAGTTCAGATATTCACTCAACACAGAGTTTCCATTAGAATGCCAGAAACTCTCTCAGAAGCACTTTCTGAGTCCAAAACAATGATTCTGAGTGCAGATATTCACTCAACACATAGTTTCCACTGGAAGGACAGAAACGCTCACAAATTCACTTTCAGAGTCCAAAAAAGTGATTCTCAGCGCAGATAATCACTCAACACAGAGTTTACACTGGAAGGCCAGTAACGCTTTCAAATGAACTTTCTGAGTACATAAAGTGATTCTTAGTGCAGATATTCACTCAACACAGAGTTTACACTGGATGGCCAGAAACGGTCTCAAATGCACTTTCAGAGTCCAAAAAGGTGATTCTTACTGCAGATATTCACTCAACACAGAGTTTCCACTGGACGGCCAGAAACGCTCTCTAAGGCACTTTAGGAGTCCAAAAAAGTGATTGTTAGTGCAGATATTCACTCAACACAGAGTTTCCACTGAAAGGCCAGAAAAGCTCTCAAATGCATTTTCAGAGTCCAAAAAAGTGATTCACACTGCAGATATTCACTCAACACACAGTTTTCACTAGAAGGCCAGAAACGCTCTCAAATGCACTTTCTGAGTCCAAAACAGTGATTCTTAGTGCAGAGATTCACTCAACACAGAGTTTCCACTGGAAGTCCAGAAACGCTCAGAAATGAACTTTCGGAGTCCAAAAAAGTGATTCTTAGTGCAGATATTCACTCAACATAGAGTTTCCAGTAAAAGGCCAGAAACGCTCTCAAATGCACTTTCAGAGTCCAAAAAATTGATTCTTACTGCAAATAATCAC
Source organism: Megalops atlanticus (assembly GCA_019176425.1). Lineage (NCBI taxonomy): Eukaryota > Metazoa > Chordata > Actinopteri > Elopiformes > Megalopidae > Megalops > Megalops atlanticus. Next base: position 26,128,572 of record CM032896.1, on the reverse strand, counting down.
TCAACACAGAGTTTTCACTGGAAGGCCAAAAACACTCTCAGAAGCACTTTCAGAGTAAAACAAGTGATTCTCAGCGCAGATAATCACTCAACACAGAGTTTACACTGGAAGGCCAGTAACGCTGTCAAATGCACTTTCTGAGTCCAAAAAATTGATTCTTACTGCAAATATTCACTCAACACACAGTTTTCACTAGAAGGCCCAAACGCTCTCAAATGCATTTTCGAGTCCAAAAAGTGATTGTTAGTGCAGATATTCACTCAACACAGAGTTTCCAGTAAAAGGACAGAAACGCTCTCAAATGCACTTTCAGAGCCAAAAAAGTGATTCTTTGTGCAGATATTCACTCAACACAGAGTTTCCACTGGAAGGCCAGAAACGCTCTCAAATGCACTTTCAGAGTCCAAAAAAGTGATTCTCAGCGCAGATAATCACTCAACACAGAGTTTACACTGGAAGGCCAGTAACGCTTTCAAATGAACTTTCTGGGTACAAAAAAGTGATTCTTACTGCAGATATTCTCTCAACATAGAGGGTCCTGGGGAAGGCTAGAAACGCTCTCAGAAGCACGTTCAGCGTCCAAAAAATTGATTCTTAGTGCAGATATTCACTCAACACAGAGTTTCCACTGGAAGGGCAGAAATGCTCTCAAATGCACTTCTAAGTCCAAAAAAGTGATTGTTAGTGCAGATATTCACTCAACACAGAGTTTACACTGGAAGGCCAGAAATGCTCTCAAATGCACTTTCTGAGTCCAAAAAAGTGATTGTTAGTGCAGATATTCACTCAACACAGAGTTTCCACTAGAATTCCAGAAATGCTCTCAAATGCACTTTCTGAGTCCAAAAAAATGATTGTTTGTGCAGATATTCACTCAACACAGAGTTTCCAGTAAAAGGCCAGTAACGCTCTCAGAAGCACTTTCTGAGTCCAAAACAGTGATTCTTAGTGCAGATATTCACTCAACACAGAGTTTCCACTGGAAGGACAGAAATGCTCTCAAATGCACTTTCAGAGTCCAAAAAAGTGATTCTTAGTGCAGATATTCACTCAACACAGAGTTTCCACTGGAAGGCCAGAAACGCTCTCAAATGCACTTTCAGAGTCCAAAAAAGTGATTGATAGTGCAGATATTCACTCAACACAGAGTTTCCTGGAGAAGGCCAGAAACTCTCTCAGAAGCACTTTCTGAGTCCAAAACAGTGATTCTTAGTGCAGATATTCACTCAACACAGAGTTTCCACTGAAAGGCCAGAAATGCTCTCAAATGCACTTTCAGAGTCCAAAAAAGTGATTGTTAGTGCAGATATTCACTCAACTCAGAGTTTCCACTGGAAGTCCATTAACGCTCAGAAATGAACTTTCGGAGTCCAAAAAAGTGATTGTTAGTGCAGATATTCACTCAACACAGAGTTTCCATTAGAATGCCAGAAACTCTCTCAGAAGCACTTTCTGAGTCCAAAACAATGATTCTGAGTGCAGATATTCACTCAACACATAGTTTCCACTGGAAGGCCAGAAACGCTCACAAATTCACTTTCAGAGTCCAAAAAAGTGATTCTCAGCGCAGATAATCACTCAACACAGAGTTTACACTGGAAGGCCAGTAACGCATTCAAATGAACTTTCTGAGTACATAAAGTGATTCTTAGTGCAGATATTCACTCAACACAGAGTTTACACTGGATGGCCAGAAACGGTCTCAAATGCACTTTCAAAGTCCAAAAAAGTGATTCTTACTGCAGATATTCACTCAACACAGAGTTTCCACTGGACGGCCAGAAACGCTCTCTAAGGCACTTTAGGAGTCCAAAAAAGTGATTGTTAGTGCAGATATTCACTCAACACAGAGTTTCCACTGAAAGGCCAGAAAAGCTCTCAAATGCATTTTCAGAGTCCAAAAAAGTGATTCACACTGCAGATATTCACTCAACACACAGTTTTCACTAGAAGGCCAGAAACGCTCTCAAATGCACTTTCTGAGTCCAAAACAGTGATTCTTAGTGCAGAGATTCACTCAACACAGAGTTTCCACTGGAAGTCCAGAAACGCTCAGAAATGAACTTTCGGAGTCCAAAAAAGTGATTCTTAGTGCAGATATTCACTCAACATAGAGTTTCCAGTAAAAGGCCAGAAACGCTCTCAAATGCACTTTCAGAGTCCAAAAAATTGATTCTTACTGCAAATAATCACTCAACACAGAGTTTTCACTGGAAGGCCAAAAACACTCTCAGAAGCACTTTCAGAGTAAAAAAAAGTGATTCTCAGCGCAGATAATCACTCAACACAGAGTTTACACTGGAAGGCCAGTAACGCTGTCAAATGCACTTTCTGAGTCCAAAAAATTGATTCTTACTGCAAATATTCACTCAACACACAGTTTTCACTAGAAGGCCCGAAACGCTCTCAAATGCATTTTCGAGTCAAAAAAGTGATTGTTAGTGCAGATATTCACTCAACACAGAGTTTCCAGTAAAAGGACAGAAACGCTCTCAAATGCACTTTCAGAGCCAAACAAGTGATTCTTTGTGCAGATATTCACTCAACACAGAGTTTCCACTGGAAGGGCAGAAATGCTCTCAAATGCACTTCTAAGTCCAAAAAAGTGATTGTTAGTGCAGATATTCACTCAACACAGAGTTTACACTGGAAGGCCAGAAATGCTCTCAAATGCACTTTCTGAGTCCAAAAAAGTGATTGTTAGTGCAGATATTCACTCAACACAGAGTTTCCACTAGAATTCCAGAAATGCTCTCAAATGCACTTTCTGAGTCCAAAAAAATGATTGTTTGTGCAGATATTCACTCAACACAGAGTTTCAGTAAAAAGGCCAGTAACGCTCTCAGAAGCACTTTCTGAGTCCAAAACAGTGATTCTTAGTGCAGATATTCACTCAACACAGAGTTTCCACTGGAAGGACAGAAATGCTCTCAAATGCACTTTCAGAGTCCAAAAAAGTGATTCTTAGTGCAGATATTCACTCAACACAGAGTTTCCACTGGAAGGCCAGAAACGCTCTCAAATACACTTTCAGATTCCAAAAATTGATTCTTAGTGCAGATATTCACTCAACACAGAGTTTACAATAGATGGCCAGAAACGCTCTCAAATGAACTTTCTGTGTCCAAAAAATTGATTCTTAGTGCAGATATTCACTCAACACAGAGTTTACAATAGATGGCCAGAAACGCTCTCAAATGCACTTTCTGTGTCCAAAAAAGTGATTCTTAGTGCAGATATTAAGTCAACACAGAATTTCCTCGAGAATGCCAGAAACTCTCTCAGAAGCACTTTCTGAGTCCAAAACAGTGATTCTTAGTGCAGATATTCACTCAACACAGAGTTTCCACTGGAAGGCCAGAAACGCTCTCAACTGCACTTTTAGAGTCCAAAGAATTGATTCATACTGCAGGTATTCTCTCAACATAGAGGTTCCTGGGGAAGGCTAGAAACGCTCTCAAAAGCACTTTCAGCGTCCAAAAAAGTGATTCTTAGTGCAGATATTAACTCAACACAGAGTTTCCTGGAGAATGCCAGAAACTCTCTCAGAAGCACTTTCTAGGTCCAAAACAGTGATTCTTAGTGCAGATATTCACTCAACACAGAGTTTCCACTGGAAGGCCAGAAACGCTCTCAAATGCACTTTTAGAGTCCAAAAAATTGATTCTTAATGCAGATATTCTCTCAACATAGAGGTTCCTGGGAAGGCTAAAAAGCTCTCAAAAGCACTATCAGCGTCCAAAAAAGTGATTCTTAGTGCAGATATTCACTCAACACAGAGTTTCCACTAGAATTCCAGAAATGCTCTCAAATGCACTTTCTGAGTCCCAAAAAATGATTGTTTGTGCAGACATTCACTCAACACAGAGTTTCCAGTAAAAGGCCAGAAACGCTCTCAGAAGCATTTTCTGAGTCCAAAACAGTGATTCTTAGTGCAGATATTCACTCAACACAGAGTTTTCACTGGAAGGCCAGAAACGCTCACAAATATACTTTCAGATTCCAAAAAATTGATTCTTAGTGCAGATATTCACTTAACACAGAGTTTACAATAGATGGCCAGAAACGCTCTCAAATGCACTTTCTGTGTCCAAAAAAGTGATTCTTAGTGCAGATATTCACTCAACACAGAGTTTCCAGTAAAAGGCCAGAAACGCTCTCGAATGCATTTTCAGAGTCCAAAAAATTGATTCTTACTGCAAATATTCACTCAACAGAGAGTTTCCACTGGAAGGCCAGAAATGCTCTCAAATGCACTTTTAGAGTCCAAAAAATTGATTCTTACTGCAGATATTCTCTCAACATAGAGGTTCCTGGGGAAGGCTAGAAACGCTCTCAAAAACACTTTCAGCATCCAAAAAAGTGATTCTTAGTGCAGATATTAACTCAACACAGAGTTTCCTGGAGAATGCCAGAAACTCTCTCAGAAGCACTTTCTGAGTCCAAAACAGTGATTCTTAGTGCAGATATTCACTCAACACAGAGTTTCCACTGGAAGGCCAGAAACGCTCTCAAATGCACTTTCTGAGTCCAAACAAATGCTTCTTAGTGCAGATATTCACTCAACACAGAGTTTCCAGTAAAAGGCCAGAAACGCTCTCAAATGCATTTTCAGAGTCCAAAAAATTGATTCTTACTGCAAATATTCACTCAACAGAGAGTTTCCACTGGAAGGCCAGAAATGCTCTCAAATGCACTTTTAGAGTCCAAAAATTGATTCTTACTTCAGATATTCTCTCAACATAGAGGTTCCTGGGAAGGCTAAAAAGCTCTCAAAAGCACTATCATTGTCCAAAAAGTAATTCTTAGTGCAGATATTCACTCAACACAGAGTTTCCACTAGAATTCCAGAAATGCTCTCAAATGCACTTTCTGAGTCCAAAAAAATGATTGTTTGTGCAGATATTCTCTCAACACAGAGTTTCCAGTAAAAGGCCAGAAACGCTCTCAAAAGCACTTTCAGAGTAAAAAAAAGTGATTGTAGTGCAAATATTCACTCAACACTGAATTTCCAGTAAAAAGCCAGAAACGCTCTCAGAAGCACTCTTTGAGTCCAAAAAAGTGATTCTTTCTGCAGATATTCACTCAACACAGAGTTTCCACTGAAAGGCCAGAAACGCTCTCAAATGCACTGTCAGAGTCCAAAAAAGTGATTGATAGTGCAGATATTCACTCAACACAGAGTTTCCTGGAGAAGGCCAGAAACTCTCTCAGAAGCACTTTCTGAGTCCAAAACAGTGATTCTTAGTGCAGATATTCACTCAACACAGAGTTTCCACTGAAGGGCCAGAAATGCTCTCAAATGCACTTTCAGAGTCCAAAAAAGTGATTGTTAGTGCAGAAATTCACTCAACACAGAGTTTACACTGGAAGGCCATTTACGCTCAGAAATGAACTTTCGGAGTCCAAAAAAGTGATTCTTAGTGCAGATATTCACTCAACAGAGAGTTTCCAGTAAAAGGCCAGAAACGCTCTCAAATGCATTTTCAGAGTCCAAAAAAGTGATTCTCAGCGCAGTATTCATTCAACACAGAGTTTACACTGGAAGGCCAGTAACGCTCAGAAATGAACTTTCGGAGTCCAAAAAAGTGATTCTTAGCGCAGATATTCACTCAACATAGAGTTTCCAGTAAAAGGCCAGAAACGCTCTCAAATGCACTTTCAGAGTCCAAAAAATTGATTCTTACTGCAAATAATCACTCAACACAGAGTTTTCACTGGAAGGCCAGAAACACTCTCAGAAGCACTTTCAGAGTAAAAAAAAGTGATTCTCAGCGCATATACTCACTCAACACAGAGTTTACACTGGAAGGCCAGTAACGCTGTCAAATGCACTTTCTGAGTCCAAAAAATTGATTCTTACTGCAAATATTCACTCAACACACAGTTTTCACTAGAAGGCCCGAAACGCTCTCAAATGCATTTTCGGAGTCCAAAAAAGTGATTGTTAGTGCAGATATTCACTCAACACAGAGTTACCAGTAAAAGGCCAGAAACGCTCTCAAATGCACTTTCAGAGCCAAAAAAGTGATTCTTTGTGCAGATATTCACTCAACACAGAGTTTCCACTGGAAGGCCAGAAACGCTCTCAAATGCACTTTCAGAGTCCAAAAAAGTGATTCTCAGCGCAGATAATCACTCAACACAGAGTTTACACTGGAAGGCCAGTAACGCTTTCAAATGAACTTTCTGGGTACAAAAAAGTGATTCTTACTGCAGATATTCTCTCAACATAGAGGTTCCTGGGGAAGGCTAAAAAAGCTCTCAAAAGCATTATCAGCGTCCAAAAAAGTGATTCTTAGTGCAGATATTCACTCAACACAGAGTTTCCACTAGAATTCCAGAAATGCTCTCAAATGCACTTTCTGAGTCCAAAAAAATGATTGTTTGTGCAGATATTCACTCAACACAGAGTTTCCAGTAAAAGGCCAGTAACGCTCTCAAAAGCACTTTCTGAGTCCAAAACAGTGATTCTTAGTGCAGATATTCACTCAACACAGAGTTTCCACTGGAAGGACAGAAATGCTCTCAAATGCACTTTCAGAGTCCAAAAAAGTGATTCTTAGTGCAGATATTCACTCAACACAGAGTTTCCACTGGAAGGCCAGAAACGCTCTCAAATGCACTTTCAGATTCCAAAAAATTGATTCTTAGTGCAGATATTCACTCAACACAGAGTTTACAATAGATGGCCAGAAACGCTCTCAAATGCACTTTCTGTGTCCAAAAAATTGATTCTTAGTGCAGCTATTCACTCAACACAGAGTTTACACTGGAAGGCCAGTAACGCTTTCAAATGAACTTTCTGAGTACATAAAGTGATTCTTAGTGCAGATATTCACTCAACACAGAGTTTACACTGGATGGCCAGAAACGGTCTCAAATGCACTTTCAGAGTTCAAAAAAGTGATTCTTACTGCAGATATTCACTCAACACAGAGTTTCCACTGGAAGGCCAGAAACGCTCTCTAAGGCACTTTAGGAGTCCAAAAAAGTGATTGTTAGTGCAGATATTCACTCAACACAGAGTTTCCACTGAAAGGCCAGAAAAGCTCTCAAATGCATTTTCAGAGTCCAAAAAAGTGATTCACACTGCAGATATTCACTCAACACAGAGTTATCACTAGAAGGCCAGAAACGCTCTCAAATGCACTTTCTGAGTCCAAAACAGTGATTCTTAGTGCAGAGATTCACTCAACACAGAGTTTCCACTGGAAGTCCAGAAACGCTCTCAAATGCACTTTCTGAGTGCAAAAAAATGATTGTTAATGCAGATATTCATTGAACACAGAGTTTACACTGGAAGGCCAGTAACGCTCAGAAATGAACTTTCGGAGTCCAAAAAAGTGATTCTTAGTGCAGATATTCACTCAACATAGAGTTTCCAGTAAAAGGCCAGAAACGCTCTCAAATGCACTTTCAGAGTCAAAAAATTGATTCTTACTGCAAATAATCACTCAACACAGAGTTTTCACTGGAAGGCCAGAAACACTCTCAGAAGCACTTTCAGAGTAAAAAAAAGTGATTCTCAGCGCAGATAATCACTCAACACAGAGTTTACACTGGAAGGCCAGTAACGCTGTCAAATGCACTTTCTGAGTCCAAAAAATTGATTCTTACTGCAAATATTCACTCAACACACAGTTTTCACTAGAAGGCCCGAAACGCTCTCAAATGCATTTTCGGAGTCCAAAAAGTGATTGTTAGTGCAGATATTCACTCAACACAGAGTTTCCAGTAAAAGGCCAGAAACGCTCTCAAATGCACTTTCAGAGCCAAAAAAGTGATTCTTTGTGCAGATATTCACTCAACACAGAGTTTCCACTGGAAGGCCAGAAACGCTCTCAAATGCACTTTCAGAGTCCAAAAAGTGATTCTCAGCGCAGATAATCACTCAACACAGAGTTTACACTGGAAGGCCAGTAACGCTTTCAAATGAACTTTCTGGGTACCAAAAAAGTGATTCTTACTGCAGATATTCTCTCAACATAGAGGTTCCTGGGGAAGGCTAGAAACGCTCTCAGAAGCACGTTCAGCGTCCAAAAAATTGATTCTTAGTGCAGATATTCACTCAACACAGAGTTTCCACTAGAATTCCAGAAATGCTCTCAAATGCACTTTCTGAGTCCAAAAAAATGATTGTTTGTGCAGATATTCACTCAACACAGAGTTTCCAGTAAAAGGCCAGAAACGCTCTCAAATGCATTTTCAGAGTCCAAAAAATTGATTCTTACTGCGAATATTCACTCAACAGAGAGTTTCCACTGAAAGGCCAGAAATGCTCTCAAATGCACTTTAGAGTCCAAAAATTGATTCTTACTGCAGATATTCTCTCAACATAGAGGTTCCTGGGAAGGCTAGAAACGCTCTCAAAAGCACTTTCAGCATCCAAAAAAAGTGATTCTTAGTGCAGATATTAACTCAACACAGAGTTTCCTGGAGAATGCCAGAAACTCTCTCAGAAGCACTTTCTGAGTCCAAAACAGTGATTCTTAGTGCAGATATTCACTCAACACAGAGTTTACAATAGATGGCCACAAACGATCTCAAATGCACTTTCTGAGTCCAAACAAATGCTTCTTAGTGCAGATATTCACTCAACACAGAGTTTCCAGTAAAAGGCCAGAAACGCTCTCAAATGCATTTTCAGAGTAAAAAAAAGTGATTGTAGTGCAGATATTCACTCAACACAGAATTTCCAGTAAAAAGCCAGAAACGCTCTCAGAAGCTTTTTTTGAGTCCAAAAAAGTGATTCTTTCTGCAGATATTCACTCAACACAGAGTTTACACTGGATGGCCAGAAACGCTCTCAAATGCACTTTCAGAGTCCAAAAAAGTGATTGACAGTGCAGATAATCACTCAACACAGAGTTTACACTGGAAAGCCAGTAACGCTCAGAAATGAACTATCGGAGTCCAAAAAGTGATTCTTAGTGCAGATATTCACTCAACACAGAGTTTACACTGGATGGCCAGAAACGGTCTCAAATGCACTTTCAGAGTCCAAAAAAGTGATTCTTACTGCAGATATTCACTCAACACAGAGTTTCCTCTGGAAGGCCAGAAACGCTCTCAAATGCACTTTCTGAGTCCAAAAAAGTGATTCTTAGTGCAGAGATTCACTCAACACAGAGTTTCCAGTAAAAGGCCAGAAACGCTCTCAAATGCATTTTCAGAGTCCAAAAAATTGATTCTTACTGCAAATATTCACTCAACAGAGAGTTTCCACTGGAAGGCCAGAAACGCTCTCAAATGCACTTTCAGAGTCCAAAAAAGTGATTGTTAGTGCAGATATTCACTCAACACAGAGTTTCCAATGGAAGGCCAGAAATGCTGTCAAATGCACTTTCAGAGTCCAAAAAAGTGATTCTTAGTGCAGATATTCACTCAACACAGAGTTTCCACTGGAAGGCCAGAAACGCTCTCAAATGCACTTTCAGATTCCAAAAATTGATTCTTAGTGCAGATATTCACTCAACACAGAGTTTACAATAGATGGCCAGAAACGCTCTCAAATGCACTTTCTGTGTCCAAAAATTGATTCTTAGTGCAGCTATTCACTCAACACAGAGTTTACACTGGAAGGCCAGTAACGCTTTCAAATGAACTTTCTGAGTACATAAAGTGATTCTTAGTGCAGATATTCACTCAACACAAAGTTTACACTGGATGGCCAGAAACGGTCTCAAATGCACTTTCAGAGTTCAAAAGTGATTCTTACTGCAGATATTCACTCAACACAGAGTTTCCACTGGAAGGCCAGAAACGCTCTCTAAGGCACTTTAGGAGTCCAAAAAAGTGATTGTTAGTGCAGATATTCACTCAACACAGAGTTTCCACTGAAAGGCCAGAAAAGCTCTCAAATGCATTTTCAGAGTCCAAAAAGTGATTCACACTGCAGATATTCACTCAACACAGAGTTATCACTAGAAGGCCAGAAACGCTCTCAAATGCACTTTCTGAGTCCAAAACAGTGATTCTTAGTGCAGAGATTCACTCAACACAGAGTTTCCACTGGAAGTCCAGAAACGCTCTCAAATGCACTTTCTGAGTGCAAAAAAATGATTGTTAATGCAGATATTCATTGAACACAGAGTTTACACTGGAAGGCCAGTAACGCTCAGAAATGAACTTTCGGAGTCCAAAAAAGTGATTCTTAGTGCAGATATTCACTCAACATAGAGTTTCCAGTAAAAGGCCAGAAACGCTCTCAAATGCACTTTCAGAGTCCAAAAAATTGATTCTTACTGCAAATAATCACTCAACACAGAGTTTTCACTGGAAGGCCAGAAACACTCTCAGAAGCACTTTCAGAGTAAAAAAAAGTGATTCTCAGCGCAGATAATCACTCAACACAGAGTTTACACTGGAAGGCCAGTAACGCTGTCAAATGCACTTTCTGAGTCCAAAAAATTGATTCTTACTGCAAATATTCACTCAACACACAGTTTTCACTAGAAGGCCCGAAACGCTCTCAAATGCATTTTCGGAGTCCAAAAAAGTGATTGTTAGTGCAGATATTCACTCAACACAGAGTTTCCAGTAAAAGGCCAGAAACGCTCTCAAATGCACTTTCAGAGCCAAAAAAGTGATTCTTTGTGCAGATATTCACTCAACACAGAGTTTCCACTGGAAGGCCAGAAACGCTCTCAAATGCACTTTCAGAGTCCAAAAAAGTGATTCTCAGCGCAGATAATCACTCAACACAGAGTTTACACTGGAAGGCCAGTAACGCTTTCAAATGAACTTTCTGGGTACAAAAAAGTGATTCTTACTGCAGATATTCTCTCAACATAGAGGTTCCTGGGGAAGGCTAGAAACGCTCTCAGAAGCACGTTCAGCGTCCAAAAAATTGATTCTTAGTGCAGATATTCACTCAACACAGAGTTTCCACTAGAATTCCAGAAATGCTCTCAAATGCACTTTCTGAGTCCAAAAAAATGATTGTTTGTGCAGATATTCACTCAACACAGAGTTTCCAGTAAAAGGCCAGAAACGCTCTCAAATGCATTTTCAGAGTCCAAAAAATTGATTCTTACTGCGAATATTCACTCAACAGAGAGTTTCCACTGAAAGGCCAGAAATGCTCTCAAATGCACTTTTAGAGTCCAAAAAATTGATTCTTACTGCAGATATTCTCTCAACATAGAGGTTCCTGGGGAAGGCTAGAAACGCTCTCAAAAGCACTTTCAGCATCCAAAAAAGTGATTCTTAGTGCAGATATTAACTCAACACAGAGTTTCCTGGAGAATGCCAGAAACTCTCTCAGAAGCACTTTCTGAGTCCAAAACAGTGATTCTTAGTGCAGATATTCACTCAACACAGAGTTTACAATAGATGGCCACAAACGATCTCAAATGCACTTTCTGAGTCCAAACAAATGCTTCTTAGTGCAGATATTCACTCAACACAGAGTTTCCAGTAAAAGGCCAGAAACGCTCTCAAATGCATTTTCAGAGTAAAAAAAAGTGATTGTAGTGCAGATATTCACTCAACACAGAATTTCCAGTAAAAAGCCAGAAACGCTCTCAGAAGCTTTTTTTGAGTCCAAAAAAGTGATTCTTTCTGCAGATATTCACTCAACACAGAGTTTCCACTGGAAGGCCAGAAACGCTCTCAAATGCACTTTCAGAGTCCAAAAAAGTGATTGACAGTGCAGATAATCACTCAACACAGAGTTTACACTGGAAAGCCAGTAACGCTCAGAAATGAACTATCGGAGTCCAAAAAAGTGATTCTTAGTGCAGATATTCACTCAACACAGAGTTTACACTGGATGGCCAGAAACGGTCTCAAATGCACTTTCAGAGTCCAAAAAAGTGATTCTTACTGCAGATATTCACTCAACACAGAGTTTCCTCTGGAAGGCCAGAAACGCTCTCAAATGCACTTTCTGAGTCCAAAAAAGTGATTCTTAGTGCAGAGATTCACTCAACACAGAGTTTCAGTAAAAGGCCAGAAACGCTCTCAAATGCATTTTCAGAGTCCAAAAATTGATTCTTACTGCAAATATTCACTCAACAGAGAGTTTCCACTGGAAGGCCAGAAAACGCTCTCAAATGCACTTTCAGAGTCCAAAAAAGTGATTGTTAGTGCAGATATTCACTCAACACAGAGTTTCCAATGGAAGGCCAGAAATGCTGTCAAATGCACTTTCAGAGTCCAAAAAAGTGATTGTTAGTGCAGATATTCACTCAACACAGAGTTTACACTGGAAGGCCAGTAACGCTAAGGAATGAACTTTCGGAGTCCAAAAAAATGATTGTTTGTGCAGATATTCACTCAACACAGAGTTTCCAGGAAAAGGCCAGAAACGCTCTCAGAAGCACTTTCTGAGTCCAAAACAGTGATTCTTAGTGCAGATATTCACTCAACACAGAGTTTTCACTGGAAGGCCTGAAACGCTCTGAAATGCACTTTCTGAGTCCAAAAAAGTGATTCTTAGTGCAGATATTCCCTCAACACAGAGTTTCCAGTAAAAGGCCAGAAACGCTCTCAGAAGCACTTTCTGAGTCCAAAACAGTGATTCTTAGTGCAGATAATCACTCAACACAGAGTTTCCACTGGAAGGCCATTAACGCTCAGAAATGAACTTCGGAGTCCAAAAAAGTGATTCTTAGTGCAGATATTCACTCAACAGAGAGTTTCCAGTAAAAGGCCAGAAACGCTCTCAAATGCACTTTCAGATTCAAAAAAATTGATTCTCACTGCAAATAATCACTCAACACAGAGTTTGCACTAGAAGGCCAGAAACGCTCTCAAATGCACTTTAGGAGTCCAAAACAGTGATTCTTAGTGCAGATATTCACTCAACACAGAATTCCACTACATGGCCAGAAACGCTCTCAAATGCACTTTTGGAGAACAAAAAAGTGATTCTTACTGCAGATATTCACTCAACAGAGAGTTTCCACCAGAATTCCAGAAAATCTCTCAAATGCACTTTCTGAGTCCAAAAAAGTGATTGATAGTGCAGATATTCCCTCAACACAGAGTTTCCAGTAAAAGGCCAGAAACTCTCTCAGAAGCACTTTCAGTGTCCAAAAAAGTGATTGTTAGTGCAGATATTCACTCAACACAGAGTTTACACTGGAAGGCCAGTAACGCTCAGAAATGAACTTTCGGAGTCCAAAAAAGTGATTCTTAGTGCAGATATTCACTCAACAGAGAGTTTCCAGTAAAAGGCCAGAAACGCTCTCAGAAGCACTTTCTGAGTCCAAAACAGTGATTCTTACTGCAGACATTCTCTCAACATAGAGGTTCCTGGGGAAGGCTAAAAAAGCTCTCAAAAGCACATTCAGCATCCAAAAAAGTGATTCTTAGTGCAGATATTCACTCAACACAGAGTTTCCACTAGAATTCCAGAAACGCTCTCAAATGCACTTTCTGAGTCCAAAAAAGTCATTCTTAGTGCAGATATTCACTCAACTCAGAGTCCCAGTAAAAGGCCAGATACGCTGTCAAAAGCACTTTCAGCGTCCAAAAAAGTGATTCTTAGTGCAAATATTCACTCAACACAGAGTTTCCACTGGAAGGCCAGAAACGCTCTCAAAAGCACTTTCAGAGTCCAAATAAATGATTGTTTGTGCAGATATTCACTCAACACAGTTTCTAGTAAAAGGTCAGAAACGCTCTCAAATGCACTTTCTGAGTCCAAAAAATTCATTCTTACTGCAAATATTCACTCAACACAGAGTTTTAACTGGAAGGCCAGAAACGCTCTCAAAAGCACTTTCAGAGTAAAAAAAGTGATTGTTAGTGCAGATATTCACTCAAAACACAGTTTCCAGGAGACGGCCAGAAACTCTCTCAGAAGCACTTTCAGCGTCCAAAAAATTGATTCTTACTGCAGATATTCTCTCAACATAGAGGTTCCTAGGGAAGGCTAAAAAAGCTGTCAAAAGCACTTTCAGCGTCCAAAAAAGTGATTCTTAGTGCAGATATTCACTCAACACAGAGTTTCCACTGGAAGGCCAGAAACGCTCTCAAATGCACTTTAGGAGTCCAAAACAGTGATTCTTAGTGCAGATATTCACTCAACAGAGAGTTTCCAGTAAAAGGCCAGAAACGCTCTCAAATGCACTTTCTGAGTCCAAAAAATTCATTCTTACTGCAAATATTCACTCAACACAGAGTTTTCACAAGAAGGCCAGAAACGCTCTCAAAAGCATTTTCAGAGTCCAAAAAATTGATTCTTACTGCAAATATACACTCAACACAGAGTTTTCACTGGAAGGCCAGAAAAGCTCTCAAATGCATTTTCAGAGTCCAAAAACTTGATTCTTACTGCAGATATTCACTCAACACAGAGAGTTTTCACTGGAAGGCCAGAAACGCTGTCAAATGCACTTTCTGAGTCAAAAAAATTGATTCTTACTGCAAATATTCACTCAACACAGAGTTTTCACTAGAAGGCCAGAAACGCTCTCAAATGCACTTTAGGAGTCCAAAACAGTGATTCTTAGTGCAGATATTCACTCAACATAGAGTTTCCAGTAAAAGGCCAGAAACGATCTCAGAAGCACTTTCAGAGTAAAAAAAAGTGATTGTTAGTGCAGATATTCACTCAACACAGAGTTTCCATTAGAATGCCAGAAACTCTCTCAGAAGCACTTTCTGTGTCCAAAACAATGATTCTGAGTGCAGATATTCACTCAACACATAGTTTCCACTGGAAGGCCAGAAACGCTCACAAATTCACTTTCAGAGTCCAAAAAAGTGATTCTCAGCGCAGATAATCACTCAACACAGAGTTTACACTGGAAGGCCAGTAACGCTCTCAAATGCACTTTCTGAGTGCAAAAAAATGATTGTTAGTGCAGATATTCATTCAACACAGAGTTTACACTGGAAGGCCAGTAACGCTCAGAAATGAACTTTCAGAGTCCAAAAAAGTGATTCTCAGCGCAGATAATCACTCAACACAGAGTTTACACTGGAAGGCCAGTAACGATTTCAAATGAACTTTCTGGGTACAAAAAAGTGATTCTTACTGCAGATATTCTCTCAACATAGAGGTTCCTGGTGAAGGCTAGAAACGCTCTCAGAAGCACGTTCAGCGTCCAAAAAATTGATTCTTAGTGCAGATATTCACTCAACACAGAGTTTCCACTGGAAGGCCAGAAATGCTCTCAAATGCACTTCTAGAGTCCAAAAAATTGATTCTTACTGCAGATATTCTCTCAACATAGAGGTTCCTGGGGAAGGTTAAAAAAGCTCTCAAAAGCACTATCAGCGTCCAAAAAAGTGATTCTTAGTGCAGATATTAACTCAACACAGAGTTTCCACTAGAATTCCAGAAATGCTCTCAAATGCACTTTCTGAGTCCAAAAAAATGATTGTTTGTGCAGATATTCACTCAACACAGAGTTTCCAGTAAAAGGCCAGTAACGCTCTCAAAAGCACTTTCTGAGTCCAAAACAGTGATTCTTAGTGCAGATATTCACTCAACACAGAGTTTCCACTGGAAGGACAGAAATGCTCTCAAATGCACTTTCAGAGTCCAAAAAAGTGATTCTTAGTGCAGATATTCACTCAACACAGAGTTTCCACTGGAAGGCCAGAAACGCTCTCAAATGCACTTTCAGATTCCAAAAAATTGATTCTTAGTGCAGATATTCACTCAACACAGAGTTTACAATAGATGGCCAGAAACGCTCTCAAATGCACTTTCTGTGTCCAAAAATTGATTCTTAGTGCAGATATTCACTCAACACAGAGTTTACAATAGATGGCCAGAAACGCTCTCAAATGCACTTTCTGTGTCCAAAAAAGTGATTCTTAGTGCAGATATTAAGTCAACACAGAATTTCCTCGAGAATGCCAGAAACTCTCTCAGAAGCACTTTCTGAGTCCAAAACAGTGATTCTTAGTGCAGATATTCACTCAACACAGAGTTTCCACTGGAAGGCCAGAAACGCTCTCAAATGCACTTTTAGAGTCCAAAGAATTGATTCATACTGCAGATATTCTCTCAACATAGAGGTTCCTGGGGAAGGCTAGAAACGCTCTCAAAAGCACTTTCAGCGTCCAAAAAAGTGATTCTTAGTGCAGATATTAACTCAACACAGAGTTTCCTGGAGAATGCCAGAAACTCTCTCAGAAGCACTTTCTAGGTCCAAAACAGTGATTCTTAGTGCAGATATTCACTCAACACAGAGTTTCCACTGGAAGGCCAGAAACGCTCTCAAATGCACTTTAGAGTCCAAAAAATTGATTCTTAATGCAGATATTCTCTCAACATAGAGGTTCCTGGGGAAGGCTAAAAAAGCTCTCAAAAGCACTATCAGCGTCCAAAAAAGTGATTCTTAGTGCAGATATTCACTCAACACAGAGTTTCCACTAGAATTCCAGAAATGCTCTCAAATGCACTTTCTGGGTCCCAAAAAATGATTGTTTGTGCAGATATTCACTCAACACAGAGTTTCCAGTAAAAGGCCAGAAACGCTCTCAGAAGCACTTATTGAGTCCAAAACAGTGATTCTTAGTGCAGATATTCACTCAACACAGAGTTTTCACTGGAAGGCCAGAAACGCTCACAAATATACTTTCAGATTCCAAAAAATTGATTCTTAGTGCAGATATTCTCTCAACACAGAGTTTACAATAGATGGCCAGAAACGCTCTCAAATGCACTTTCTGTGTCCAAAAAAGTGATTCTTAGTGCAGATATTCACTCAACACAGAGTTTCCATTAAAAGGCAAGAAACGCTCTCAAATGCATTTTCAGAGTCCAAAAAATTGATTCTTACTGCGAATATTCACTCAACAGAGAGTTTCCACTGAAAGGCCAGAAATGCTCTCAAATGCACTTTTAGAGTCCAAAAAATTGATTCTTACTGCAGATATTCTCTCAACATAGAGGTTCCTGGGGAAGGCTAGAAACGCTCTCAAAAGCACTTTCAGCATCCAAAAAAGTGATTCTTAGTGCAGATATTAACTCAACACAGAGTTTCCTGGAGAATGCCAGAAACTCTCTCAGAAGCACTTTCTGAGTCCAAAACAGTGATTCTTAGTGCAGATATTCACTCAACACAGAGTTTCCACTGGAAGGCCAGAAACGCTCTCAAATGCACTTTCTGAGTCCAAACAAATGCTTCTTAGTGCAGATATTCACTCAACACAGAGTTTCCAGTAAAAGGCCAGAAACGCTCTCAAATGCATTTTCAGAGTCCAAAAAATTGATTCTTACTGCAAATATTCACTCAACAGAGAGTTTCCACTGGAAGGCCAGAAATGCTCTCAAATGCACTTTTAGAGTCCAAAAAATTGATTCTTACTGCAGATATTCTCTCAACATAGAGGTTCCTGGGGAAGGCTAAAAAAAGCTCTCAAAAGCACTATCATTGTCCAAAAAGTGATTCTTAGTGCAGATATTCACTCAACACAGAGTTTCCACTAGAATTCCAGAAATGCTCTCAAATGCACTTTCTGAGTCCAAAAAAATGATTGTTTGTGCAGATATTCACTCAACACAGAGTTTCCAGTAAAAGGCCAGAAACGCTCTCAAAAGCACTTTCAGAGTAAAAAAAAGTGATTGTAGTGCAGATATTCACTCAACACAGAATTTCCAGTAAAAAGCCAGAAACGCTCTCAGAAGCACTTTTTGAGTCCAAAAAAGTGATTCTTTCTGCAGGTATTCACTCAACACAGAGTTTCCACTGGAAGGCCAGAAACGCTCTCAAATGCACTCTCAGAGTCCAAAAAAGTGATTGATAGTGCAGATATTCACTCAACACAGAGTTTCCTGGAGAAGGCCAGAAACTCTCTCAGAAGCACTTTCTGAGTCCAAAACAGTGATTCTTAGTGCAGATATTCACTCAACACAGAGTTTCCACTGAAAGGCCAGAAATGCTCTCAAATGCACTTTCAGAGTCCAAAAAAGTGATTGTTAGTGCAGAAATTCACTCAACACAGAGTTTACACTGGAAGGCCATTAACGCTCAGAAATGAACTTTCGGAGTGCAAAAAAATGATTGTTAGTGCAGATATTGATTCAACACAGAGTTTACACTGGAAGGCCAGTAACGCTCAGAAATGAACTTTCAGAGCCAAAAAAGTGATTCTTTGTGCAGATATTCACTCAACACAGAGTTTCCACTGGAAGGCCAGAAACGCTCTCAAATGCACTTTCAGAGTCCAAAAAAGTGATTCTCAGCGCAGATAATCACTCAACACAGAGTTTACACTGGAAGGCCAGTAACGCTTTCAAATGAACTTTCTGGGTACAAAAAAGTGATTCTTACTGCAGATATTCTCTCAACATAGAGGTTCCTGGGGAAGGCTAAAAAAGCTCTCAAAAGCACTATCAGCGTCCAAAAAAGTGATTCTTAGTGCAGATATTCACTCAACACAAAGTTTCCACTAGAATTCCAGAAATGCTCTCAAATGCACTTTCTGAGTCCAAAAAAATGATTGTTTGTGCAGATATTCACTCAACACAGAGTTTCCAGTAAAAGGCCAGTAACGTTCTCAGAAGCACTTTCTGAGTCCAAAACAGTGATTTTTATTGCAGATATTCACTCAACACAGAGTTTCCACTGGAAGGACAGAAATGCTCTCAAATGCACTTTCAGAGTCCAAAAAAGTGATTCTTAGTGCAGATATTCACTCAACACAGAGTTTCCACTGGAAGGCCAGAAACGCTCTCAAATGCACTTTCAGATTCCAAAAAATTGATTCTTAGTGCAGATATTCACTCAACACAGAGTTTACAATAGATGGCCAGAAACGCTCTCAAATGCACTTTCTGTGTCCAAAAAATTGATTCTTAGTGCAGATATTCACTCAACACAGAGTTTACACTGGAAGGCCAGTAACGCTTTCAAATGAACTTTCTGAGTACATAAAGTGATTCTTAGTGCAGATATTCACTCAACACAGAGTTTACACTGGATGGCCAGAAACGGTCTGAAATGCACTTTCAGAGTCCAAAAAAGTGATTCTTACTGCAGATATTCACTCAACACAGAGTTTCCACTGGAAGGCCAGAAACGCTCTCTAAGGCACTTTAGGAGTCCAAAAAAGTGATTGTTAGTGCAGATATTCACTCAAAACAGAGTTTCCACTGAAAGGCCAGAAAAGCTCTCAAATGCATTTTCAGAGTCCAAAAAAGTGATTCACACTGCAGATATTCACTCAACACAGAGTTATCACTAGAAGGCCAGAAACGCTCTCAAATGCACTTTCTGAGTCCAAAAAGGTGATTCTTAGTGCAGAGATTCACTCAACACAGAGTTTTTACTGGAAGTCCAGAAACGCTCTCAAATGCACTTTGAGTCCAAAAAAATGATTGTTAGTGCAGATATTCATTGAACACAGAGTTTACACTGGAAGGCCAGTAACGCTCAGAAATGAACTTTGGAGTCCAAAAAGTGATTCTTAGTGCAGATATTCACTCAACATAGAGTTTCCAGTAAAAGGCCAGAAACGCTCTCAAATGCACTTTCAGAGTCCAAAAAATTGATTCTTACTGCAAATAATCACTCAACACAGAGTTTTCACTGGAAGGCCAGAAACACTCTCAGAAGCACTTTCAGAGTAAAAAAAAGTGATTCTCAGCGCAGATAATCACTCAACACAGAGTTTACACTGGAAGGCCAGTAACGCTGTCAAATGCACTTTCTGAGTCCAAAAATTGATTCTTACTGCAAATATTCACTCAACACACAGTTTTCACTAGAAGGCCCGAAACGCTCTCAAATGCATTTTTCGGAGTCCAAAAAGTGATTGTTAGTGCAGATATTCACTCAACACAGAGTTTCCAGTAAACGGCCAGAAACGCTCTCAAATGCACTTTCAGAGTCCAAAAAAGTGATTCTTTGTGCAGATATTCACTCAACACAGAGTTTACACTGGAAGGCCAGTAACGATTTCAAATGAACTTTCTGGGTACAAAAAAGTGATTGTTAGTGCAGATATTCACTCAACACAGAGTTTCCAGTAAAAGGCCAGTAACGCTCTCAGAAGCACTTTCT
Organism: Megalops atlanticus; assembly: GCA_019176425.1. Lineage (NCBI taxonomy): Eukaryota > Metazoa > Chordata > Actinopteri > Elopiformes > Megalopidae > Megalops > Megalops atlanticus. The sequence goes on along the minus strand of CM032896.1, from coordinate 26,108,596 downwards.
GAGTCCAAAACAGTGATTCTTAGTGCAGATATTCACTCAACACAGAGTTTCCACTGGAAGGACAGAAATGCTCTCAAATGCACTTTCAGAGTCCAAAAAAGTGATTCTTAGTGCAGATATTCACTCAACACAGAGTTTCCACTGGAAGGCCAGAAACGCTCTCAAATGCACTTTCAGATTCCAAAAAATTGATTCTTAGTGCAGATATTCACTCAACACAGAGTTTACAATAGATGGCCAGAAACGCTCTCAAATGCACTTTCTGTGTCCAAAAAATTGATTCTTAGTGCAGATATTCACTCAACACAGAGTTTACAATAGATGGCCAGAAACGCTCTCAAATGCACTTTCTGTGTCCAAAAAAGTGATTCTTAGTGCAGATATTAAGTCAACACAGAATTTCCTCGAGAATGCCAGAAACTCTCTCAGAAGCACTTTCTGAGTCCAAAACAGTGATTCTTAGTGCAGATATTCACTCAACACAGAGTTTCCACTGGAAGGCCAGAAACGCTCTCAAATGCACTTTTAGAGTCCAAAGAATTGATTCATACTGCAGATATTCTCTCAACATAGAGGTTCCTGGGGAAGGCTAGAAACGCTCTCAAAAGCACTTTCAGCGTCCAAAAAAGTGATTCGTAGTGCAGATATTAACTCAACACAGAGTTTCCTGGAGAATGCCAGAAACTCTCTCAGAAGCACTTTCTAGGTCCAAAACAGTGATTCTTAGTGCAGATATTCACTCAACACAGAGTTTCCACTGGAAGGCCAGAAACGCTCTCAAATGCACTTTTAGAGTCCAAAAAATTGATTCTTAATGCAGATATTCTCTCAACATAGAGGTTCCTGGGAAGGCTAAAAAAGCTCTCAAAAGCACTATCAGCGTCCAAAAAAGTGATTCTTAGTGCAGATATTCACTCAACACAGAGTTTCCACTAGAATTCCAGAAATGCTCTCAAATGCACTTTCTGGGACCCAAAAAATGATTGTTTGTGCAGATATTCACTCAACACAGAGTTTCCAGTAAAAGGCCAGAAACGCTCTCAGAAGCACTTATTGAGTCCAAAACAGTGATTCTTAGTGCAGATATTCACTCAACACAGAGTTTTCACTGGAAGGCCAGAAACGCTCACAAATATACTTTCAGATTCCAAAAAATTGATTCTTAGTGCAGATATTCTCTCAACACAGAGTTTACAATAGATGGCCAGAAACGCTCTCAAATGCACTTTCTGTGTCCAAAAAAGTGATTCTTAGTGCAGATATTCACTCAACACAGAGTTTCCATTAAAAGGCCAGAAACGCTCTCAAATGCATTTTCAGAGTCCAAAAAATTGATTCTTACTGCGAATATTCACTCAACAGAGAGTTTCCACTGAAAGGCCAGAAATGCTCTCAAATGCACTTTTAGAGTCCAAAAAATTGATTCTTACTGCAGATATTCTCTCAACATAGAGGTTCCTGGGGAAGGCTAGAAACGCTCTCAAAAGCACTTTCAGCATCCAAAAAAGTGATTCTTAGTGCAGATATTAACTCAACACAGAGTTTCCTGGAGAATGCTAGAAACTCTCTCAGAAGCACTTTCTGAGTCCAAAACAGTGATTCTTAGTGCAGATATTCACTCAACACAGAGTTTACAATAGATGGCCAGAAACGCTCTCAAATGCACTTTCTGAGTCCAAACAAATGCTTCTTAGTGCAGATATTCACTCAACACAGAGTTTCCAGTAAAAGGCCAGAAACGCTCTCAAATGCATTTTCAGAGTCCAAAAAATTGATTCTTACTGCAAATATTCACTCAACAGAGAGTTTCCACTGGAAGGCCAGAAATGCTCTCAAATGCACTTTTAGAGTCCAAAAAATTGATTCTTACTGCAGATATTCTCTCAACATAGAGGTTCCTGGGGAAGGCTAAAAAAGCTCTCAAAAGCACTATCATTGTCCAAAAAAGTGATTCTTAGTGCAGATATTCACTCAACACAGAGTTTCCACTAGAATTCCAGAAATGCTCTCAAATGCACTTTCTGAGTCCAAAAATGATTGTTTGTGCAGATATTCACTCAACACAGAGTTTCCAGTAAAAGGCCAGAAACGCTCTCAAAAGCACTTTCAGAGTAAAAAAAAGTGATTGTAGTGCAGATATTCACTCAACACAGAATTTCCAGTAAAAAGCCAGAAACGCTCTCAGAAGCACTTTTTGAGTCCAAAAAAGTGATTCTTTCTGCAGATATTCACTCAACACAGAGTTTCCACTGGAAGGCCAGAAACGCTCTCAAATGCACTTTCAGAGTCCAAAAAAGTGATTGATAGTGCAGATATTCACTCAACACAGAGTTTCCTGGAGAAGGCCAGAAACTCTCTCAGAAGCACTTTCTGAGTCCAAAACAGTGATTCTTAGTGCAGATATTCACTCAACATAGAGTTTCCAGTAAAAGTCCAGAAACGCTCTCAAATGCACTTTCATAGTACAAAAAATTGATACTTACTGCAAATATACACTCAACACAGAGTTTCCACTGGAAGGCCAGAAACGCTCTCAAATGCACTTTCAGAGTCCAAAAAAGTGATTCTCAGCGCAGATAATCACTCAACACAGAGTTTACACTGGAAAGCCAGTAACGCTTTCAAATGAACTTTCTGAGTACATAAAGTGATTCTTAGTGCAGATATTGATTCAACACAGAGTTAACACTGGAAGGCCAGTAACGCTCAGAAATGAACTATCGGAGTCCAAAAAAGTGATTCTTAGTGCAGATATTCACTCAACACAGAGTTTACACTGGATGGCCAGAAACGGTCTCAAATGCACTTTCAGAGTCCAAAAAAGTGATTCTTACTGCAGATATTCACTCAACACAGAGTTTCCTCTGGAAGGCCAGAAACGCTCTCAAATGCACTTTCTGAGTCCAAAAAAGTGATTCTTAGTGCAGATATTCACTCAACACAGAGTTTCCAGTAAAAGGCCAGAAACGCTCTCAAATGCATTTTCAGGGTCCAAAAAATTGATTCTTACTGTAAATATTCACTCAACAGAGAGTTTCACTGGAAGGCCAGAAATGCTCTCAAATGCACTTTCAGAGTCCAAAAAATTGATTCTTACTGCAGATATTCTCTCAACATAGAGGTTCCTGGGGAAGCCTAGAAACGCTCTCAAAAGCACTTTCAGCGTCCAAAAAAGTCATTCTTAGTGCAGATATTAACTCAACACAGAGGTTCCTGGAGAATGCCAGAAACTCTCTCAGAAGCACTTTCTGAGTCCAAAAAATTGATTCTTACTGCAAATATTCACTCAACACACAGTTTTCACTAGAAGGCCAGAAATGCTCACAAATGCACTTTCAGATTCCAAAAAATTGATTCTTAGTGCAGATATTCACTCAACACAGAGTTTCCAGTAAAAGGCCAGAAACGCTCTCTGAAGCACTTTCAGAGTAAAAAAAAGTGATTGTTAGTGCAGATATTCACTCAACACAGAGTTTCCACTGAAAGGCCAGAAATGCTTTCAAATGAACTTTCTGAGTACAAAAATGTGATTCTTAGTGCAGGTATTCACTCAACACAGAGTTTCCAGTAAAAGGCCAGAAACGCTCTCAAAAGCATTTTCAGAGTGCAAAAAATTGATTCTTACTGCAAATATTCACTCAACAGAGAGTTTCCACTGGAAGGCCAGAAACGCTCTCAAATGCAGTTTTAGAGTCCAAAAAATTGATTCTTACTGCAGATAGAGGGTACTGGGGAAGGTTAGAAACGCTCTCAAAAGCACTTTCAGCGTCCAAAAAAGTGATTCTCAGTGCAGATATTAACTCAACCCAGAGTTTCCTGGAGAATGCCAGAAACTCTCTCAGAAGCACTTTCTGAGTCCAAAACAGTGATTCTTAGTGCAGATATTCTCTCAACATAGAGGTTCCTGGGGAAGGCTAGAAACGCTCTCAAAAGCACTTTCAGCGTCCAAAAAAGTGATTCTTAGTGCAGATATTAACACAGAGTTTCCACTGGAAGGCCAGAAATGCTCTCAAATGCACTTTCTGAGTCCAAAACAGTGATTGTTGTTAGGGTTAGGGTTAGGGTTAGGGTTAGGGTTAGGGTGTTAGGGTTAGGGTTAGGTTTAGGGTTAGGGTTGGGGTTAGGGGTTAGGGTTAGGGTTAGGGTTAGGGTTAGGGTTAGGTTGTGGAACTATTCTAAATTCAAACTCCTTGTCCCATTCCAGATCCTCTTAAACCAGTGGGTGATCTGGGTTGGGAAAGCTGAGTTTGCGGTTGGTCATGAGGACCCAATTCAAAAATTTGGGATTCATCCCTTATGTGCTCTGGCCTGCTGAGCTGCAGTAATACCCAGGTGGAGAGGATGCCAGGTAGGTTGTGTATGTCTATGTATGAGTGAGTGTAGGTATGTAAAGGAACCTGAATGTGTGTAGGTAGGTTTGTGCATGTAGTGTATGTCTGTGTGTGTGTGTGTGTGTGTGTGTGTGTGTGTGTGTATGTGTGTGTATGTATGTATGTATGTGCATGTGTAGGAGTTGTGGGTGTGTATGAGATGTTGGATGTCCGTATGGTCAAGGAACCTAATGTGTTTGTACAAAAACTTTTGTCTTGCAGGGACCCGTATGAATTTTCTATGGACTAAGGAAGGAGGAGGACAGGCCCAGGTAAGTAAGGTAAGTGGGTAATCCTTCATCTGTAATAACTGACACCCATAATACATAAAATAAATAAATAAAAGTGCTTAAAAAGGCTACAAGCTCAGTATGGAAGCCCAGTAGGCCCCATCATGACTATAGAAGTGCTAGGGGAAAAAAGTGCCCAAGTAAGTGAATTCATGAAAATATACACATACACACACACAATGTACACACAAGCAATGTATACACGCACATATATCTATATAGTAAAAGAAGTGCCATTTATTAGTCATATGAGAGACCTAAGGGCTTCCACCCTGTACTGCAGCCCCCCTATAGAAATATATATAAAAATAAATAAATAAAACACACTCATATTTTACAAGATGAATATTCCCACCTAGCTTTCAGATCATAATTCAACAATTGTACTGGCCCATATTACAATTGAACCCCTTTGGAAAGATGGTTCCCAATTCTTTTATCCAAAAGGTCTCTCTTCTCTTCCTCTGTAGTGTGGACCATGTCAGATTCATTTCCAAGACCATAATGCTCAGGTTAGTTATAGATACCAAAGAAAAATGTGTGGTAAGTGGGGTGTCTGAATTTTGTGTACGAATGTTGTAAAGGTGTTGTTTGAGGCGTGTATCCAACCTGTGCTGAGTTTCCCCAATGTAATGTTTATTGCAATGTGTGCATGTAATGATGTAGACTAAATTCCTGGTCAACAGGTTGGCCTGACCTGGAAGTAGATACTCCCTTGACCCGATCCAGAGGATTTGTTGCTGTTTAAAATACTGTGTCTCCACAGGAGGAGAAGCTGAGGGGCCTGCCTGGAGGGAAGACCTGACCAAGATGTCCTTAAGGTTCTTGTTCTTCCTATAGGCTGACACCACGGTGAACTTACGTAATGGTGGATGTGAGTTCTGTGCTATCTCAAAGTTATGTTTGATCATTGCATTGATTCTTTTTGTGTTCTCATTGTAGGTGGAGATGAATGGGATGACGTCCTTGGAGTCCGGCCCCCCTGCAGGTAAATTACTGTAAATTTGTTTAAGTGTTTCTGTTTTCACATAGCGCAGAAATCTCCTGGAATACCCCCGATTTCTGAGTGACTTGAAGAGGATCTGTACTGCCTCCTGGAAATGTGAGTCATATGAACAGATCCTGTGAAATCGGATTAGTTGAGATTTGATTAGACCTTTGAAAGTGTGTTTCGGATGATAACTAGTTTTATGAAGAAGACTATGGGTATCAGTGGGCTTAAAGAAAATTTTGGTATGGAGAGTTTTGTTATTGTTTTGGGATGGAGTGAAGAAAACGGTGGTATCCAGGAAATCTACTGCGCTATGATCTGTTGTGGATTTCAGGTTAATAGTTGCATGATGTTTATTTGCAATATCCAGAAATTCTACAAATGAGGTCATATCATGGGACCAGACTCCAAAGATGTCATCTAGGTACCTGTAGTAAAGAGAGGGGTGATGGGTTAGTTTGCTGAAGAGTGTTCTTTCCCAATGCGCCATGTAGATGTTAGCATAGGCCGGCGCAAACTTTTTCCCCATCGCTGTACCGTGGATCTGCAAAAAATTCTGTGAGTTAAATTGGAAATCATTTCTGGTGAGATTGATATCTAAAAGTGTCAGTATTTCTTGATCTGGACGTTGAGGGTCTGGATATTGTTGAAACAGCTCCTTAACTGCCCCCAGGCCCAACTCGGTGTCAATATTGGTGTACAAGCTCTCAATGTCTATTGTAAACAAAAAGGAATGTTCAGGAAAGGATTTAGCTTTTATTTTATCAATGAAGTCATACGTATCTTTAAGATAGCTATCATGCAATTGTGAAAGAGGGTTCAGAAAATGATCTATATACTGTGCTGAATTGTAGGACTCGCTCCCACAATCTGATACAATGGGGCGGCCCTGGGGGACCTCAGAGGGGACAGTCCATGCCTGTGGATCTTTATGAATCTTGGGTAAGAGATAAAACTGTCTGGGGCGGGGTGGATTAGGCCCTATCAGGTACAACTTTTGTTTGTGAGAGATGTATCCTTTCTGATGTAATGATTGAAAAATAGAAATGAGTCGGGATTGAGTCTCCGACTGTAAGGAATGGGGTAATTCTACATAATGTTTCTTATTGTGTAATTGCCGGTAGGCCTCCAAAAGGTACTGTTGTTTATCCAGAATGACAATGGAGGATCCCTTATCTGCTGGCTTTATAACTATGTCCGTGTTTTGTTTGAGCTGTGCTAGGGCTAATCTCTGAGAAGGTAATAAATTGTCCTGATCTATTGTACATGGTCTAAACTGGGTAACTGTTCTGTAATTTTGTTTTACCAGGTGCTGGATGGGTACTGCAATGTCCTGAAGAGGTGGTTGCCAAGTGGACCGATCCGTAAAAGGTAAGTATTGTTTGTTTTGTGTATATTCAAAGTAATCCAAAAGTTTGAGTCGTCTATTAAAGGCATGGATGTCCCCTGTGAGTTGCCCCTGGCCCTTTCCCCGTGGTGTAGGAATGAAGGACAGGCCTCTGCTCAGCAGCTCCTCCTGTGGATCTGAAAGGAAAAAAGTTTTGGAAAGGTTCATAATGTTATTGTTAATGGTAGGTTTGGTGGTTGTTGTGCACTTTACAGGCCCTAGTAGTTTAACTGCTCCAACCAATATGTCATGATTGCTAGGGCAGTTTGTTTAGTCCAATGGATCGGGTCATGGGGTTCCACTTTAAACCTGAGTGGGGAAAGTTCATTAAGAAAGTTTGAGTTGTTGCAGATGAAGGAGTTTAATAGTTTTAGGTTCTTCTGTTGAGAAAGTAAGAGTCTGTCTGAGAAGTGGATAACTGGTGTGTAGACCGTAGCATTGGGGAAGGCTGCAGCAGCTGCTCTCCACATCTCCTGTAATTGTTTTTTTGAAGTTTGCTGAAACAATTGATCCTTATTATTGATGCCAACTGATAGGATCACCTTTTGAACATTAGGGTTAGGTGACAGCTTTTGTAGGACCTTAGCAATATGAAGGAAGTTGGCCCCTGGGAAACTATCAACTTGAACTTGAGGGTTATGGTAATATGGGATGCGTGCCAAATTAGAGTCACCAATGAATACAATTGGTTTGTGAACCGTAAGTTCCCAATCCACAACCTTCCGATTGGATCTCTGATGTTTGGTTGGGACTTGTACACTCTCTAATGTATCTGTGGTTGGTGGAGATACTCCCTCTTTCACCAATTGCTGGGCGATATCAATGTGAGAATGGGAGGGGGAGGTGTCAGATTGGGCTTGTAAGTTCGGAAATGATTCCTTTATTAGCCCATTCATCATGGCCTCCGTTTCCAAATTTGTAGCTGTAAAAGCCTCTGATGTAGTGTATTTACTGATTGGAGGGGATGGTTCCCATGGTGGCCCTGGAGCTAGCGTATCCTCAGGGGTGGCTGCTACAATTTCAGCGGGCTCCATTATGACGCTGACATTGCTGGTGATTACCTTCTTGTGCAATTGTTCAACATTGGTGAGTGGTTTAGCCAAATTCATTGCAGGATTAGAGTCAGGATGAATCTCCACCGGGACAGTTTTAGTTCTAGGCCTACAAAAGCTGTCACTCTGTTGGGGTTTGCATTTAGCCTCCAAAATGGTGGAGTTCTGATGTTGGAGCTGTGGAGAGCAGGCTGAGGCCTCCTGGTTATCGCTCTCCACCGGCATCTGTAGCTGTGGGGATGGAAAAGGAGGGATAGTGACGGTTATTGAAGTGGGTGGGGGACATGCAGCCTCTGCTTGACCCTGTGCAAACAAATCTTGTAATTGTTGTTTCACCATGAATAATGTATGTTTCTGAAGTCTAAATTTGTAACGGTTTTGGGCCCATTTGCAGGCCTGTTCCCAATTCATCTGTTCAAAACCATTTATTTGTTGTAATAGGGATGTTTTAGTTTCATTGTAATGGTCAAGCAGAAGCTGCATATTCATCCGCATCCAATTGTTTGTATTATCCGTGAACTTTTGTAGGACAACTGGGTTGGGGCATGCAGGTTTAATAAATTGGGTTAATTTACCAACTTGCTTTAGCATGCCCCTAGGATATGTTTGTGTCTCAGTTGCCCTACCCACAATCTGAATATGGTGTGTGATTTGTATGAGTTTGAAGTAAAGTTTGGTGAGTTTCAATGCTGGATGTTTGGCATTTGTTTGGTGTGTTGTAGGTGTAGTGCGTGGTGTCTGTAATGTGTGTATCCCACCTTCAGATTGTAAAGTCTCTAAAATGGCAAATCTGTTGTTTACCAACGCCATCTAAAACACAAAAGGAGAGCAGGAAGAACAAAGCCAAGTTCAGTCTTACCAGACCTTCACCCAGGGATGCTTAGGCCTCCAGGTCATCCAGGGACCTCTGGTGTTTCTCCCCCGTTCCAGTGGGCTCCACGTGGGATTCCAGGTAAGTTGAGGCTGCAGCAATCTTGTTGTGGGAAGGCCTTACTGTAAAAGTTGCTTTGTATCCACAAAATGTTCCCCTTGTTTTTTAAAAAGGGGAAACAATGTGTCCAATCCTCCCTTTTAGTTTGTCCTTCTTCTGTTAAAAAGTTTTTATTCAGAAAAAGTTTAAAAAGTAGTAGACTGCGCAGTAAAAACAATCAGAAAAAACCATTAAAAGAAGTTTTAAAAGGTGTCCTGACGTTTCGCAGAGTAATGATCTGCTTCTTCAGAGGACAATGTTTCTTCCTCACTCCAACAAGGCATTTGTTTGGGGTGGGAGATCTGAAGGTAGGGTGGGATCCTAATTGGTGTTGTTGTGATTGGTCAGTGTAAGTGTCAATCTTAGTAATGGTGTGTTGTGATTGGATGCATGTGTAGTGTGAGTGAGGGGAAAGAATGTCTGTCTGTGATAGGTCAAAAAAGCGGGAAAATACTGAGGCTGATGGGTAATGTAGTTTGGGTATGACTGTAGGGGTCAGCGGCACGGGCTGAGTTAGGTTTTTAAGGGATGGGGGTTTGGGGTTAGGGTTGGGGTTAGGGTTGGGGTTGGGGTTGGGGTTGGGGTTAGGGTTAGGGTTAGGGTTAGGGTTAGGGTTAGGGTTGGGGTTGGGGTCATGAGGACCCAATTCAAAAATTTGGGATTCATCCCTTATGTGCTCTGGCCTGCTGAGCTGCAGTAATACCCAGGTGGAGAGGATGCCAGGTAGGTTGTGTATGTCTATGTATGAGTGAGTGTAGGTATGTAAAGGAACCTGAATGTGTGTAGGTAGGTTTGTGCATGTAGTGTGTGTCTGTGTGTGTGTGTGTGTGTGTGTGTGTATGTATGTATGTATGTGCATGTGTAGGAGTTGTGGGTGTGTATGAGATGTTGGATGTCCGTATGGTCAAGGAACCTAATGTGTTTGTACAAAAACTTTTGTCTTGCAGGGACCCGTATGAATTTTCTATGGACTAAGGAAGGAGGAGGACAGGCCCAGGTAAGTAAGGTAAGTGGGTAATCCTTCATCTGTAATAACTGACACCCATAATACATAAAATAAATAAATAAAAGTGCTTAAAAAGGCTACAAGCTCAGTATGGAAGCCCAGTAGGCCCCATCATGACTATAGAAGTGCTAGGGGAAAAAAGTGCCCAAGTAAGTGAATTCATGAAAATATACACATACACACACACAATGTACACACAAGCAATGTATACACGCACATATATCTATATAGTAAAAGAAGTGCCATTTATTAGTCATATGAGAGACCTAAGGGCTTCCACCCTGTACTGCAGCCCCCCTATAGAAATATATATAAAAATAAATAAATAAAACACACTCATATTTTACAAGATGAATATTCCCACCTAGCTTTCAGATCATAATTCAACAATTGTACTGGCCCATATTACAATTGAACCCCTTTGGAAAGATGGTTCCCAATTCTTTTATCCAAAAGGTCTCTCTTCTCTTCCTCTGTAGTGTGGACCATGTCAGATTCATTTCCAAGACCATAATGCTCAGGTTAGTT